>CM074724.1:400449404-400789404 GCA_037306005.1 Rhinophrynus dorsalis | reverse complement strand
CTCCAATTGTCGCTGAGAAGACGAAGTGAGGGTGCTCTGGCTATCACCTTGTGTAAGCTCTTCCTCCCCCATTTCCACCTCTTCCACATGCAAAGCGTCGGTTTTAATTGTGAGCAGCGAGCGTTTCAGTAGACACAGAAGTGGGATGGTTACACTGATAATAGCGTTATCGCCGCTCACCATCTGTGTCGATTCCTCAAAATTGCGTAAAACCTCACAGAGGTCTGACATCCATTCCCACTCCTCACTTCTGATTACAGGAAGTTGAACGGAGAGGCGACGACCGTGTAACAGCTGGTACTCCACTACTGCCCTCTGCTGCTCACAAAGCCGGGCCAACATGTGGAAGGTGGAGTTCCAGCGCGTGCTCACGTCACACAGCAGCCGGTGAGCTGGCAATTGTAAGCGCTGCTGCAGCTTCAACAGGCCGGCTGAAGCTGTTGATGACTTACGGAAATGTGCACACACGCGGCGCACCTTGGTCAAGAGATCATGCACATTGGGGTAGGTTTTTAGAAATCGCTGCACCACTAAATTAAATACATGCGCTAGGCATGGTACGTGTGTGAGCTTGCCGAGCTCCAAAGCCGCCACCAAGTTACGCCCATTATCACACACAACCATGCCTGCTTGCAGGTTGAGTGGCGAGAGCCACTGCTCGGTCTGGTGACTAATCCCCTGCAACAGCTCTGAGGCCATGTGCTGTTTGTCCCCAAGGCAGATCAGCTTCAGCACGGCCTGTTGACGCTTCCCCACTGCAGTGCTACACTGCTTCCAGCTACTGGCTGATGGGGGAGTGGCGGTGTGTGTAGAGAATTCGGAGGTGGAAACGGAGGAGGAGGAGCCAATAACGTAGGTGCTGGTGGAAACCCTGATGGAGGTAGGGCCCGCAATCCTCGGCGTGGGTAGCACCCGTGCCATCCCACGGTCCGAGTCGCTCCCAGCCTCCACGACATTCACCCAGTGTGCCGTCAGGGAAATGTAGCGTCCCTGGCCACAAGCACTTGTCCATGTGTCAGTCGTTAAGTGGACCTTCCCAGTAACTGCGTTGGTCAGGGCACGGGTGATGTTACGGGACACATGGTGGTGTAATGCGGGGATGGCACACCGGGAAAAGTAGTGGCGGCTGGGGACCGCGTACCGAGGGACAGCTGCTGCCATCAGGCTGCGGAAGGACTCAGTGTCCACAAGCCTAAATGGCAGCATTTCGATGGCCAGTAATTTTGAAAGGTGTGAGGTTAGTGCTATGGCCTGTGGGTGGGTGGCTGGGTACTTTCTCTTGCGCTCAAATGCCTGGGGTAACGACATTTGGACGCTGTGCTGGGACAGGGAAGTGGATGTGGTCGCTGATGGTGCTTCAGATGCTACAGGTGCAGGGGTGGGAGGTATGCGGGCCTGCGCCTTCGACAGGCGATTGGCCGGCACCGAAAACAGGGGAAGAGGAGGCAGTGGTGTGGCCTGCAGACACAGATGGGCGATCCGGGCGTTCCTCCCACTTACTACAGTGCTTGGATGCCATGTGTCGGATCATGCTGGTGGTGGTGAGGTTTCTAGTGTTCATGCCTCGGCTCATTCTGGTGTGGCACAGGTTGCAAACTACAATTCTTTTGTCGTCCGCACTTTCCTTAAAAAAACGCCATACCGCGGAACACCTACCCCTTGGCAAGGTAGATTTATGCAAGGGGGTGCTCCGTGGAACATTTGCGGGCCGGTTTGGTGCGGTCCGCCTTCTTTCTGTAGCCACACCACTGCCTCTTCCAGCCTGTTGCGGTGCTGCAGATGGCTCACCCTCAGGACTGCTGTCATCGCTCGGCTCTACACCTTCCCAGGTGGGGTCAGTCACCTCATCGTCCACCAAGTCCTCCTCCACTTCCTCACTCTGATCATCCTCCTCAAGTCTTGATCCCACCACATACTCAGTCATTGACAACTGTATAACATTCTCCTCAACAAGGTCTTGAGACGGAAATAGTGGTTGATTTAATGGCAACTGTGTCTCATCATCATCATCATCATCCACTACTTCCTTTGACCTTAAATGCCGTTCACATCTGTCATCTTCTTGAGATTGGGTAGCCTCTAGAGGTTGTGAATCAGGGCACAAGATGTCATGTTCCTCTGCAAGCGTGCTTGGAGAGAGGGTCAAATGAAGGATTGGTGATGAGACGAGCTCCTCACTATATCCCAGTGTGGGATCACTTCTTTGACCAGACCGTGTATGGTGGGAGGAAGGATGATCAGAGTGAGGATTATGTTGACCAGACTCTTGGCTACTGAGAGTGGACTTGGTGGAAGACAGGGTGGTGCTTAACCGACTGGAAGCAGTATCAGCTGTCATCCAACCGACCACCTGTTCGCAGTGGTCGGACCTCGAGAGTGATGTCCTGCGACGCCCTGTAAAATTACACATGAAGCTAGGTATGGTGGATGTCTTTCTTTCTTGTGCTCTGGCACCAGGCACAGTTTCTCCGCGTCCTGACCCGCGCCCTGAACTTTCAGGATCACGTCCACTTCCCCGTCCCTTTTTACCCGCCTTCTTCATCTTACACAGAATATGTGACTTTAATATTTGAGTTTGAAAACTTAACAGTATTTCTTATTATTCTGCAACTGTACAGAGTACACAGAATAGGCTGTTCAACAGCGGTGAAACACACTGAATGGAATATGTGACTTTAATATTTGAGTTTGAAAACTTAACAGTATTTCTTATTATTCTGCAACTGTACAGAGTACACAGAATAGGCTGTTAAACGGCGGTGAAACACACTGAATGGAATATGTGACTTTAATATTTGAGTTTGAAAACTTAACAGTATTTCTTATTATTCTGCAACTCTGCAGAGTACACAGAATAGGCTGTTAAACGGCGGTGAAACACACTGAATGGAATATGTGACTTTAATATTTGAGTTTGAAAACTTAACAGTATTTCTTATTATTCTGCAACTGTACAGAGTACACAGAATAGGCTGTTAAACGGCGGTGAAACACACTGAATGGAATATGTGACTTTAATATTTGAGTTTGAAAACTTAACAGTATTTCTTATTATTCTGCAACTGTACAGAGTACACAGAATAGGCTGTTAAACGGCGGTGAAACACACTGAATGGAATATGTGACTTTAATATTTGAGTTTGAAAACTTAACAGTATTTCTTATTATTCTGCAACTGTACAGAGTACACAGAATAGGCTGTTCAACAGCGGTGAAACACACTGAATGGAATATGTGACTTTAATATTTGAGTTTGAAAACTTAACAGTATTTCTTATTATTCTGCAACTCTGCAGAGTACACAGAATAGGCTGTTAAACGGCGGTGAAACACACTGAATGGAATATGTGACTTTAATATTTGAGTTTGAAAACTTAACAGTATTTCTTATTATTCTGCAACTGTACAGAGTACACAGAATAGGCTGTTCAACAGCGGTGAAACACACTGAATGGAATATGTGACTTTAATATTTGAGTTTGAAAACTTAACAGTATTTCTTATTATTCTGCAACTCTGCAGAGTACACAGAATAGGCTGTTAAACGGCGGTGAAACACACTGAATGGAATATGTGACTTTAATATTTGAGTTTGAAAACTTAACAGTATTTCTTATTATTCTGCAACTCTGCAGAGTACACAGAATAGGCTGTTAAACGGTGGTGAAACACACTGAATGGAATATGTGACTTTAATATTTGAGTTTGAAAACTTAACAGTATTTCTTATTATTCTGCAACTCTGCAGAGTACACAGAATAGGCTGTTAAACGGCGGTGAAACACACTGAATGGAATATGTGACTTTAATATTTGAGTTTGAAAACTTAACAGTATTTCTTATTATTCTGCAACTCTGCAGAGTACACAGAATAGGCTGTTAAACGGCGGTGAAACACACTGAATGGAATATGTGACTTTAATATTTGAGTTTGAAAACTTAACAGTATTTCTTATTATTCTGCAACTGTACAGAGTACACAGAATAGGCTGTTCAACAGCGGTGAAACACACTGAATGGAATATGTGACTTTAATATTTGAGTTTGAAAACTTAACAGTATTTCTTATTATTCTGCAACTGTACAGAGTACACAGAATAGGCTGTTAAACGGCGGTGAAACACACTGAATGGAATATGTGACTTTAATATTTGAGTTTGAAAACTTAACAGTATTTCTTATTATTCTGCAACTGTACAGAGTACACAGAATAGGCTGTTAAACGGCGGTGAAACACACTGAATGGAATATGTGACTTTAATATTTGAGTTTGAAAACTTAACAGTATTTCTTATTATTCTGCAACTGTACAGAGTACACAGAATAGGCTGTTAAACGGCGGTGAAACACACTGAATGGAATATGTGACTTTAATATTTGAGTTTGAAAACTTAACAGTATTTCTTATTATTCTGCAACTCTGCAGAGTACACAGAAAAGGCTGCTAAACTGCGGTGAAACACACTGAATGGAATATGTGACTTTGATATTTTAGTTTGAAGACTTAACAGTATTTCTTCCTATTCTGCAACTCTGCACAGTACACAGAATAGGCTGCTAAACTGCGGCGAAGCACACTGAATGGAATATGTGACTTTGATATTTTAGTTTGAAGACTTAACAGTATTTCTTCCTATTCTGCAACTCTGCACAGTACACAGAATGTGCTGCTAAACTGCGGCGAAGCACACTGAATGGAATATGTGACTTTGATATTTTAGTTTGAAGACTTAACAGTATTTCTTCCTATTCTGCAACTCTGCACAGTACACAGAATAGGCTGCTAAACTGCGGCGAAGCACACTGAATGGAATATGTGACTTTGATATTTTAGTTTGAAGACTTAACAGTATTTCTTCCTATTCTGCAACTCTGCACAGTACTCAGAATGTGCTGCTAAACTGCGGCGAAGCACACTGAATGGAATATGTGACTTTGATATTTTAGTTTGAAGACTTAACAGTATTTCTTCCTATTCTGCAACTCTGCACAGTACTCAGAATGTGCTGCTAAACTGCGGCGACGCACACTGAATGGAATACGTGACTTTGATATTTTAGTTTGAAGACTTAACAGAATGTGCTCTAATCTGCAACTTTGCACACTAAACAGAATGTGCTCTAATCTGCAACTTTGCACACTAAACAGAATGTGCTCTAATCTGCAACTTTGCACACTAAACAGAATGTGCTCTAATCTGCAACTGTGCACACTAAACAGAATGTGCTCTAATCTGCAACTTTTCACACTAAACAGAATATTTTTTTTTTTTTTTTTTTTGTTTTTTTCCCCCCACACAAAATAACCTGCTGCCCCCACACACAGTAGTCCTAAAAAGGACTTTTGGTTCTTTTTTGTCACAATTTTTTTTTTTCCTCCCTACACTGCCTTTCCCTTCCTATCCTCAGCTCTCCCTGGCTCAGACTGAGCCGAACTCGATGGTCAGGTGCTATACAACACCTGACCACGGGTTCTGGCCAGCCAATCAGTGTAATGCCAGCAGCCAACATGGCTGCTGGCATTACACCGATGTCAGAGCCTCCCTGCACGTTTATTGGCTGCGCAGTAGCCGCAAAACGTGCGGGGAGGAGACCCGAACATGGCGGGCGAGCACATGCGGTACTCGTACGAGTACCGCCATGTGCCGAGCAGAGCGATGCTCGAGCCGATCCGAGCATCGGCCGAGCATGCTCGCTCAACACTAATAGATAGATAGATAGATAGATATGAGATATATAGAGATAGATAGATCGATCGATCGATTGATCAGGACCGGGATCTCCCGCTGTGAGTACAGCGCTGACATCAGGAGAAGGGGAGGGGGGATTTTAGATGTGAATATCTCTCAGACCATGAAGGTATGAGAGATGGGATTTTCTGCACATAACTTATTTTTTAAAAATCTACAATACCACATAAAGTTATTATAGGACATTAGTATCCCTTTAAATGATCGCCCTCCTGCCTCTCCTGGCCGCCTCCCACCGAATCTGAAATCTGGTCCTGGGACCGGACAGACGGATGCAGCGAGGGACAATCTTCGGTCAGTTAGTATAAGGATAGACCTGCCCACCTGTCACGGTTTGTTAAGACTCTCAGACGCAGAATTAGGTAAAAACACAACTTTATTGAAAAGTTTATGCAGCCCCGTAGGGTAACATACACGTACACACATATATCTTTATTAGACAGGAATACAATACAAATAAGAGCAATATTAGCTCTACCGGCCCTGCCAATATACCGGGCAAGGCAGCCAAAGGATTGGAACTCGTGAGGTGAGGCTCTACCGGCCCTGCCAAAGATACCGGGCAAGGCAGCCCCTAGACAGGAGGTAAAGTCTGGCTCTACCGGCCTTGCCAATACCGGGTAAGGCAACCCAAGGAAACAGGACAGGTTCTACCGGCCTTACCATATACCGGGCAAGGCAGCCAATTGACAGGAGATAACACCGGCTCTACCGGCCTTGCCAATACCAGGTAAGGCAACCCAAGGAATAGGACAGGTTCTACCGGCCTTACCATATACCGGGCAAGGCAGCCAAATGACAGGAGATCATGGCAACCACTCGCCTAAGTGACTGGAAGGTGGAACAACAGTCACTATGATGATAATGAGGCTAAGTCAGTAAGTAGGCCGCCAGCAGCAGAGATAGTGAAGGATGTGGAGCTCACCAGTGCTCACACAGATGGAACGCCATACCACTATAGTAGCAACCAGGTGTGCATGGAGCGAACCAATACCCAGTACGTGGAACGCTAACAAACTGAGACAGCCGGATGGCTTAAGGAGCGAACCAGTACCCTGTACGTGGAACGCCATCAATACTGAGACAGCCGGGTGGCTTGGGGAGCAAACCAGTACCCTGTACGTGGAACGCCATCAATACTGAGACAGCCGGGTGGCTTGGGGAGCGAACCAGTATCCTGTACGTGGAACGCTAACAACACTGAGAATGCCGGATGGCTTGGGGAGCGAACCAGTACCCTGTACGTGGAACGCCATCAATACTGAGACAGCCGGGTGGCTTGGGGAGCGAACCAGTACCCTGTACGTGGAACGCTAACAATACTGAGACAGCCGGGTGGCTTGGGGAGCGAACCAGTACCCTGTACGTGGAACGCCATCAATACTGAGACAGCCGGGTGGCTTGGGGAGCAAACCAGTACCTTGTACGTGGAACGCTATCAATCCTGAGACAGCCGGATGGCTTGGGGAGCGAACCAGTACCCTGTACGTGCAACGCTAACAACACTGAGAATGCCGGATGGCTTGAGGAGCGAACCAGTACCCTGTACGTGGAAGCTAACAATACTGAGACTGCCGGATGGCTTGAGGAGCGAACCAGTACCCTGTACGTGGAACGCTAACAATACTGAGACTGCCGGATGGCTAGAGGAGCGAACCAATACCCAGTACGTGGAACGCTAACAAACTGAGACAGCCGGATGGCTTAAGGAGTGAACCAGTACCCTGTACGTGGAACGCCATCAATACTGAGACAGCCGGGTGGCTTGGGGAGCGAACCAGTACCCTGTACGTGGAACACTAACAATACTGAGACTGCCGGCTGGCTTGAGGAGCGAACCAGTACCCTGTACGTGGAACGCTAACAATACTGAGACTGCCGGATGGCTAGAGGAGCGAACCAATACCCAGTACGTGGAACGCTAACAAACTGAGACAGCCGGATGGCTTAAGGAGCGAACCAGTACCCTGTACGTGGAACGCCATCAATACTGAGACAGCCGGGTGGCTTAAGGAGCGAACCAGTACCCTGTACGTGGAACGCCACCAATACTGAGACTGCCGGCTGGCTTGAGGAGGGAACCAGTACCCTGTACGTGGAACGCTATCAATCCTGAGACAGCCGGCTGGCTTGAGGAGGGAACCAGTACCCTGTACGTGGAACGCTAACAATACTGAGACAGCCGGCTGGCTTGAGGAGGGAACCAGTACCCTGTACGTGGAACGCTAACAACACTGAGAATGCCGGATGGCTTGAGGAGCGAACCAGTACCCTGTAAGTGGAACGCTAACAATACTGAGACAGCCGGATGGCTTGAGGAGCGAACCAGTACCCTGTACGTGGAACGCTAACAATACTGAGACTGCCGGATGGCTTGAGGAGCGAACCAGTACCCTGTACGTGGAACGCTAACAATACTGAGACTGCCGGATGGCTTGAGGAGCGAACCAGTACCCTGTACGTGGAACGCTAACAATACTGAGAATGCCGGATGGCTTGGGGAGCGAACCAGTACCCTGTACGTGGAACGCTAACAATACTGAGACTGGCGGATGGCTTGAGGAGCGAACCAGTACCCTGTACGTGGAACGCTAACAATACTGAGACTGCCGGATGGCTTGAGGAGCGAACCAGTACCCTGTACGTGGAACGCTAACAATACTGAGACTGCCGGATGGCTTGAGGAGCGAACCAGTACCCTGTACGTGGAACGCTAACAATACTGAGACTGCCGGATGGCTTGGGGAGCGAACCAGTACCCTGTACGTGGAACGCTATCAATACTGAGACAGCCGGGTGGCTTGAGGAGCAAACCAGTACCCTGTACGTGGAACGCTAACAATACTGAGAATGCCGGATGGCTTGGGGAGCGAACCAGTACCCTGTACGTGGAACGCTAACAACACTGAGACTGCCGGATGGCTTGAGGAGCGAACCAGTACCCTGTACGTGGAACGCTAACAACACTGAGACTGCCGGATGGCTTGAGGAGCGAACCAGTACCCTGTACGTGGAACGCTAACAACACTGAGACTGCCGGATGGCTTGAGGAGCGAACCAGTACCCTGTACGTGGAACGCTATATATACTGAGACAACCAGGTGGCTTGTGGAGTGAACCAGTACCCTGTACGTGGAACGCTAATAATACTGAGGAAGCCGGGTGGCTGTCAAGCAACCAGTACCCGCCTACTGAATAACCGGCAAGATAGTAATGTCGCCGAGGCGACTCAGGAACGTCAGATGACTGAAGACGACTGGACAGGAACCAGGAGATGGAAGCAGGAACCAGCATGCAGATGGTCAACCGGAATCATGAACGACGGCGGAGACTGGAAGCGGAGCTCAACCGGATCTGACGAAGGCAGGAACTGGAAACACTGGAACAGGTTGAACACAGGTCGCAGGAACACAGCAGAGGCCCAGGGTACTCAGGAACAAGGTCTATATTCAACAGCATAGAGACAACACGAAAGGGCAACCAAAGGGTGCCCAGGCTAGGTTTAAATAGGCAATACAGGGCGGGCTGAAGGCAGCCAGCCAATGGAGAGCCCCCTACTGGTGATAGACATGAAAAGAGAGCAATCACGGGCACCGTGATACCACCTTTACTGAAGGAGGGCAGGATTTTCCCTTTGCTTACTGAAGATTGTCCCTTCATCCAGACCATGCTCCCAGGCAGCATGACGTGGCCAGAAGGGGCGGGAGGGGAGCATTTAAGCTTCAATATGTTTTGATCTACAGAACAGTAAGTTATTAAACTTAGCACAGCATGTTATAAAACCAAAATTAAAAACTCAGAACTCAACTTTATTATACGCATTTATATCCCTTTAAAAGTGGCTTTACACTTCTGATTTTTTTTTGTTTAACCCCTTAGCATCCATGGCCCTGGGGAGTAACCTTCCCTTAAGGACCACTCTGATGTTTCTGACAGGCCGGTACACGTACCGGTGCACAGCGCTGGGGACTGAGAGAGATCGCTCCAGTCTTGTAGCGGTCAATTTCACTCCCCGTTTTTTACTTACAGTGCTCCTGGAGCTCGCCCACCACTATCAAAGTGAGAAAAAAAACAAATGGCTGCCACTTGCTCCTACACCACAGACAAACACACATGCCACACTCACACAGCACCAAACACAGACCACCACACACACGCACAGAGCACCGAACTCACACACACAGTCAGAAAGAAATATGGCTGACACACACACACACACACACACAGTCACTCACCCTGACTCCCAGTGGCCTCAGCAGGACCTGTAGTACAGCCACTGAAGGGTGCTGCAGCACCAGGGGAACAAAATGGCACTCAAAGGGTTAAGGTAGGCCCTCATTGCTGAATTATTTCTTCACTGTCATCATTTGCCATACAACACACAGGACAGACAGCCATCAGGTACACACTTAACCCACTGACTGCCACAGGGTTGTATATCAAGTTTTGCCCCTCAGGGAGTCTGTTCAGGCCCCTCACACTGTAAACTTGCATTTCCCTCCCACTTCTCCTCCTTCCCCAGCCTATTACTAACACTTTTCCACATTTATGTTAAGCCCCGCCCATACTCGTGATTAAGCCCTGTCCACTTTTAACCCGGATTGCCCCATTTGTCTCTCCACATCAGCACCACATAACTCCCCTCCAGGGACTCCACAAGTCAAAGTTCCCAGGTATGAATACACTTCGCACTGCTATTTATCTCTGACATGCCTCTCTATACCTTATTATTATTATTATTATTATTCTTTATTTATATAGCGCCAACTAATTCCGCAGCGCTGTACAATTGGGGAATAGACATACAGAGGTATTAAATAGTACAATCAGATGTGTAGAACAGAAGGATCAGAGGGCCCTGCTCGTGAGAGCTTACAGTCGTGCCAGAGGGGTGCACAACTCATGCGAGCATGTGTTTCTTCGCATATATCTTGCGTGTGTGTGTGTGTACATCTCTGTTACATATGTGTGTCCTTGTGTGCATCTCCGGTGTGTCTGTGTGTGTGCATGATTCTGCCGCTCACTGTGTGTATGTGTCTGCCTGTGTGTTGCATATGTCTGTGTTTATCAGAGTGTCTGCATTTCACACACGTGCGCCCAATGGTCATAACATGACGGGCAACTCCATCCCACTGCATTGGAACCGAGCGGTTACAGCTTGTACCATACAGACTTTGGAAGAGATGCCATCAGGTACATTTTAATATGAATAATTCTTGGAATATAAACACAATTTAAACAAAACAAAAAAAAAAATTGAAGACCTAACTAGATCAGGTCCAGTAGAGATGAAACATCCGCTTTAAAAAAAGAGAAAAAAAAAGTTAGCAAAAATTGACTTTAAATGTAGATCTTAATTTCTGGTGCAAATCAGCTGCCCCCTACTGGACAAACAACCATTTCTTCTCTTTGGTATAAATAAGTCACAATGCGTTGGAGATCTCTCTAGCATTCAAGGGGTTAAACACCCCATTTAAATAAGTAGCAAATTTTATTTACCCTCTATGAGTAGTTGGATTGTTCCACATTTAAGTTTGGACAGATGTCCCCAGAGAGGACTTTCCTGTCCTTGCAGAGCAACTGAGGGGACAGTAGACTTTACTGATGCTCATGAACCGTGATTCTACAGCGCTCCTATGCCTTGTCACTGTATTGTACAGAGCTGCAAGATCGATTATAATAAACTAGTTGAAGAGCCCGTTACACTGGCCACAGTGCCACTGGCAGCCGGTCTCGGAGCGTCCAGCTCTATATCAGCCGCAGTGCAGACAGTCTCTACTGCGCATGACTGCAGCACACACAGCAGTCTCTACTGCGCATGACTGCATCTTTACACACATTTTAGTGAATTATTATATAGGATGTATGACTGGACGCATTCTGTGGCAGACTAACGGCACCATGAAGCGTAAATGTCAATTCCCAAAAGTTCCATTGATTTTACCCCATTAATGAGACCTATTTAGCTTTCAAGTGGTTAAAAGCCCAGTTTAGTTTATGTGTCTCCTGTGGTGCAATTTGTTTTCTCATGAATCTCTCCAGTTCTTAGTACATCATCTTGACGTACACCAAGAGATGAAGTTTTTGCCCCTGGGGTTGGGAGGTGGGACATCTGAAAGTCGCACCCGGGCAGGTGAAAGACTTCAAGACCCCAGGGAGAAGAGGTTCCGCACCCCCCTCCAGATCTTACAGTTTGAGAACACGGGAGAGGAGGCTCCTGCACTCAGAGATCTTTCACGGAGGAGTGAAGACTTCCCAACACCAGAAGAGAAGGTTCCTGCCACCGCAGATTTTATAGGCCAGGTAGAAGACTCACAGAAACCAGGAGAGGAGGGTTTTGCCCCTGCAGAGATTTACTGATGACTGAAGACATATAAACCCCAGAAGAGAAGGTTCCTGCCCCTTCAGATCTTACAAGGAGGACTGTAGATTTCCAGATCCCAGGACAAGAGGTTCAGACACCCATATAAATTACAAGGAGAACTAAAGGCTTCCCAACACCAGAAGAGAAGGTTTCTGCAGGCGAAGATCTTACAAGGAAGGTTGACAACAGGATAGGTGGGTTTTGCCCCTGCAGAGTTTATATGGGGACTGAAGACTTAGACATCCCAGAAGAAAAGGTTTCTGCCCCTTCATATCTTACAGAGAGGACTGTAGACTTCCAGATCCCAGGCCAAGAGGTTCATGCACCCATATATCTTACAAGGAGAACTAAAGGCTTCCCAACACCAGAAGAGAAGGTTTCTGCAGACGAAGATCTTACGAGGAAGGTGGACAACAGGATAGGTGGGTTTTGCCCCTGCAGAGTTCACAGGGGGGGCAGACAACTTACAGACCCCAGGAGAGGAGGTTCCTGCTCTCATAGATCTTTCAGGGCAGGTGGAAGACTGGCAGACACCAGTAGAGGAGGGTTACCCTCTGCACAGTTTATAGGGTAAAGAATAATTACAGGTCCCAGGTAGCTGCCCTAGAGGATCTTACAGGGGATTTGCTATAGACCCCAGGAGTAAGACGTTTTCCCCTTGTAAAACTCCTGGTTGGGGACAGTCTTAGAGACTAGGAAGGAGATGCAATAAAGTATGTGATAAAGCTGAGATAACTTCTCTAGAGAAATCACTTCTAAAGCACCAATATTCTATGGTTGAGCTTTATTTATAGACTACAGGGGAGATGTACTAAGGTGTGATAAAGAGGAGATGACTTCTCCAGTGAGATAAACTCTCCAGTTCCTATGTTATTCTATGGGAGAAATTTGGTTATAAACTATAGGGGAGATGTACTAAGGTATGATAAAGAGGAGATAACGTCTCCAGTGAGATAAACTCTCCAGTTCCTATGTAATTCTATGGGAGATATTTAGTTATAGACTACAGGGGAGATGTACTAAGGTGTGATAAAGAGGAGATAACTTCTCCAGTGAGATAAACTCTCCAGTTCCTATGATATTCTATGGGAGAGATTTAGTTATAGATTACAGGGGAGATGTACTAAGGTGTGATAAAGAGGAGATAACTTCTCCAGTGAGATAAACTCTCCAGTTCCTATGTTATTCTATGGGAGATCTTTAGTTATAGTCTACAAGGGAGATGTACTAAGGTGTGATAAAGAGGAGATAACTTCTCCAGTGTGATAAACTCTCCAGTTCCTATGTTATTCTATGGGAGATCTTTAGTTATAGACTACAGGGGAGATGTACTAAGGTGTGATAAAGAGGAGATAACTTCTCCAGTGAGATAAACTCTCCAGTTCCTATGTTATTCTATGGGAGAAATTTGGTTATAAACTATAGGGGAGATGTACTAAGGTGTGATAAAGATGAGATAACTTCTCCAGTGAGATAAACTCTCCAGTTCCTATGTTATTCTATGGGAGATCTTTAGTTATAGACTACAGGGGAGATGTACTAAGGTGTGATAAAGAGGAGATAACTTCTCCAGTGTGATAAACTCTCCAATTCCTATGTTATTCTATGGGAGAGATTTAGTTATAGACTACAATGAGATGTACTAAGGTGTGATAAAGAGGAGATAACTTCTCCAGTGAGATAAACTCTCCAGTTCCTATGTTATTCTATGGGAGAGATTTAGTTATAGACTACAGGGGAGATGTACTAAAGTGTGATAAAGAGGAGATAACTTCTCCAGTGAGATAAACTCTCCAGTTCATATGTTATCCTATGGGAGAGATTTAGTTATAGACTACAGGGGAGATGTACTAAGGTGTGATAAAGAGGAGATAACTTCTCCAGTGAGATAAACTCTCCAGTTCATATGTTATTCTATGGGAGATCTTTGGTTATACACTACAGGGGGAGATGTACTAAGGTGTGATAAAGAGGAGATAGCTTCTCCAGTGTGATAAACTCTCCAGTTCCTATGTTATTCTATGGGAGAGATTTAGTTATAGACTACAGGGGAGTTGTACTAAGGTGTGATAAAGAGGAGATAACTTCTCCAGTGAGATAAACTCTCCAGTTCCTATGTTACTCTATGCGAGAGCTTTAATTAGAGACTACAGGGGAGATGTACTAAGGTGTGATAAAGAGGAGATAACTTCTCCAATGTGATAAACTCTCCAGTTCCTATGTTATTCTATGGGAGAGATTTAGTTATAGACTACAGGGGAGATGTACTAAAGTGTGATAAAGAGGAGATAACTTCTCCAGTGAGATAAACTCTCCAGTTCATATGTTATCCTATGGGAGAGATTTAGTTATATACTACAGGGGAGATGTACTAAGGTGTGATAAAGAGGAGATAACTTCTCCAGTGAGATAAACTCTCCAGTTCCTATGTTACTCTATGCGAGAGCTTTAATTAGAGACTACAGGGGAGATGTACTAAGGTGTGATAAAGAAGAGATAACTTCTCCAGTGAGATAAACTCTCCAGTTCCTATGTTATTCTATGGGAGAGATTTAGTTATAGACTACAGGGGAGATGTACTAAAGTGTGATAAAGAGGAGATAACTTCTCCAGTGAGATAAACTCTCCAGTTCATATGTTATCCTATGGGAGAGATTTAGTTATATACTACAGGGGAGATGTACTAAGTTGTGATAAAGAGGAGATAACTTCTCCAATGTGATAAACTCTCCAGTTCCTATGTTATTCTTTGGGAGAGATTAGTTATAGACTACAGGGGAGATGTACTAAGATACATTTTTGTAGTAATTCTCCAGGGCCTCTGCACTAACATTCCAGTTGGAGAGAGGTCCATACCATAACATGGGAATGTAGAGGTTATCTCGCCTTAAAGGGATAGTAATACTTCGTTTTAACTTTATTTTATTTTGTAGGCATTAAAAAAACATGAAGAATGATATAAGTCTTATCTCTCAAACCTTTATGGCTTGAGAGATATTCACAAGCAAAGTTTCCCCTCCCGCCCCTTTTACCTAGTGTAAGCCATCTCTTCTCAGATGTGGAATGCAGTCCATAGACCAGAAAGATAACAGAAGGGACAATCTTCTTCCTATGAGAACAATGAAAGCCCTGCCCCCCTTGACAAGCTTTTCAGGTTTTTCCCTTATCTTAATTGAAGATTGTCCCTCTCTGCAGTCTACCTGGGCACATCCCTTCTGCTCTGGCTGAGAAGTGTTACATCAGTAAAAGGGACGGGAGTGGGACACTTTGCTTTTTAATATCTCTTAAACCATAAAGGTCTGAGAGATAAGACTTATATCGTTCTTCATGTTTTTTTAATGCCTACAAAATAAAATAAAGTTAAAACGAAGTATTACTATCCCTTTAATCTTGAATGCATAAACATTTCTGTGCTGTCACATATTACAGGGACGGAGGTAGAAGACTTACAATTACTGGGAGTGGACATATTTCACCCTTTACTCTCACCAGCACATAAAGAGAAGCTATTCTGCAATGTTCCCAAAGCTTTGTACAAATCCCCCCAGCAGGACACAATTTCTCTCAGAATCTGTTATTAATGCTTCAATTAACCCATTAATAATGAACTCCAGTCTAGACACAGCCAAGAAAATAAGTATTTGATGCTAATCTTTGAAATTGTTTCATAGAGATCAGTGGAAAAGTCATATTAGGGTATTTGATGTTAATTCCACATTTAACGCTTGGATCCTAGGGACATATCTAATGGATTGCAAAGTGATGTTACTAGCATGTAAGGCTAAAAGACCAAAAAATACAAAATAAAAACAATAAAATCAACTTTGGATTAAGCAGGAGTGTTGAATTCGTCCCTCAAGAGCAAGGATGCGTTAGTTAACCCTTAGAGTGCCAGAGGGATACGTAACGCATTGCAAAGCAATGCGTTGCATACCCCTCTGGCACTCAAATGGTTAATCTATGACACCCCTCCTATAGAACTTTGAACAGCCTTGTAATAAACTATCCACTGAATAATGAATCATTTTTTTTTGTTTCTCGTAAAAGAGGATAAGAGGAGAAGCCAATGCTGGTCCTCACTGACTGCCAACAAGGTGGATCCTAAGGCCAGACGATGAATGCTAAACACTGACCTGACAGCAGACCTAACAAGTGTCTGTCCTTAGGAGATATTAGGGGTCCATACCTCCCAAGTGTCCCTCTTTGGGTGATATTAGGGGTATATACCTCCCAAGTGTCCCTCTTTAGGAGATATTAGGAGTCCATACCTCCCAAGTGTCCCTCTTTAGGAGATATTAGGGGTCTGTACCTCCCAAGTGTCCCTCTTTAGGAGATATTAGGGATCTGTACCTAATAAGTGTCCCTCTTTAGGAGATATTAGGGATCTGTACCTCACACGTGTCCTCCTTTAGGAGATATTAGGTGTCCATACCTCCCAAGTGTCCCTCTTTAGGAGATATTAGGGGTCCATACCTTCCAAGTGTCCCTCTTTAGGAGATAATAGGGGTCCGTACCTCCCAAGTGTCCCTCTTTAGGAGATATTAGGGTCCATACCTCCCAAGTGTCCTTCTTTAGGAGATATTAGGGTCCATACCTCCCAAGTGTCCTTCTTTAGGAGATATTAGGGTTCCATACCTTCCAAGTGTCCCTCTTTAGGAGATATTAGGGGTCCGTACCTCCCAAGTGTCCCTCTTTAGGAGATATTAGGGGTCTGTACCTCACATGTGTCCTCCTTTAGGAGATATTAGGTGTCCATACCTCCCAAGTGTCCTTCTTTAGGAGATATTAGGGGTCCATACCTTCCAAGTGTCCCTCTTTAGGAGATATTAGGGGTCTGTACCTCACACGTGTCCTCCTTTAGGAGATATTAGGTGTCCATACCTCCCAAGTGTCCTTCTTTAGGAGATATTAGGGGTCCATACCTTCCAAGTGTCCCTCTTTAGGAGATATTAGGGGTCCATACCTCCCAAGTGTCCCTCTTTAGGAGATATTAGGGGTCCATACATCACAAGTGTCATTTTTTAGGACATATTAGGGGTCACTACTTACCAAGTGTCCCTCTTTAGGAAATGTTAGGGGTATGTACTTCCCAAGTATCCCTCTTTAGGAGATATTAGGGGTCCATACCTCCCAAGTGTCCCTCTTTAGTAGATATTAGGGGTCCGTACCTCCCAAGCGTCCCCATTTAGGAGATATTAGGGTTCAGTTCCTCCCAAGTGTCCCTCTTTAGAAGACATTCGGTATATTCTCTGGATTTCCCTGTTTGAGCTCATCTTCATCAGTCAGTGGTGAAGTCATTTTAATTCGTCCGCCTGTAATCAAACAGTGATATACTCAAAACACACACTGTAATTGACTCATAAGGGCCAGGAGTAGCGGGTTCTTGATTTAGAAATTGATTAAGAAACCTGGTCACAGTCTAAAGGGCCATATTCACAAAACAAATGTGGCATAACTATGGGTCAAACCAACTCCACCGTAGAGGTGGAATAAAAATCTCTTACTGTTAACTTGGTCTTGTAAGCCCTTGACTGGAGCATGGAACCTTCTTTATTTCACTGTGAAGATCACGCAGGTTCTCTGTAAAGCACCAGTATTTACCTTTATTCAAAACAGAGACAATTCTGGGTCAAACCAACTACACCATAGGAAGAAAAATACATTTTCCAAATCCCTGTTCATTTAAATAGTATTTAACCACTTGAATGCTGGAGAAGTGTACAACACATTGCTTCTGAATGCATTGGAGACCTCTCAGTCAAGGTGGAACGTCTGTTTAAAATCAATGAGAACATTCATTTGTCCCTGTACGGTGCAGATGGGTTGGTCCTGGATTATTTATTTTGTGTTGTTCACAGTTGTGCTTCCATTTCCTCAGGGCTGGCACCATACATGAGCGACATTGATGGCAAACCCTTCACCTCCATCTTGTATGGGAATGGTCCAGGGTATGAAATAGAAGCTGGAAACAGGAAGAACATCTCAGGGGTAGACACAGGTAAGTGATCATTGTACTAGCAACTTCGTACATCAGATTCATTTCTGCTGGATAACTAAGGTGCCTGAAATTGTTCTGCTAACTGACCAGGCAAGGGTGGATCTGAATGGCAGGTGATGAATGCTAAACACTGACGGGAGAGCATACCTCCCAAGTGTCCCTCTGTAGGAGACATTAGGGGTCCATACCTCCCAAGTGTCCCTCTGTAGGAGACATTAGGGGTCCATACCTCCCAAGTGTCCATCTTTAGGAGTCATTAGGGGTCCATACTTTCCATGTGTCCCTCTTTAGGAGATATTAGGGGTCCATACCTCCCATGTGTCCCTCTTTAGGACTTATTAGGGCTCTGTAGCTCCCAAGTGTCCCTCTTTAGGAGATATTTGTGGTCCTTACCTCCCAAGTGTCTCTCTTTAGGAGATATTAGGGCTCTGTACCTCCCAAGTGTCCCTCTTTAAAAGATATTAGGGGTCAGTGTTCCTCTTTAGGAGATATTACGGGTCCATAACTCCCAAGTGTACCTCTTTAGGAGATATTACGGGTCCATACCTCCCAAGTGTCCCTCTTTAGGAGATATTTGGCTCCATACCTCCCAAGTGCCCCTCTGTAGGCAATATTAGGGCTCTGTACCTCCCATGTGTCCCTCTTTAGGAGATATTTTGGATCCATACCTCCCAAATGTCCCGTTTTAGTAGATATTTCGGCTCTGTATCATCCAAGTGTTCCTCCTTAGACGACATTAGGGATCTGTACCTCCCAAGTGCCCTTCTTTAGGAGGGACAGTCCCTCTCTGAAACCCAAACTTCCTCTTTCCTACCATATTTTCCCTGTGTGTAGGAGATCAGACTGTGTGATGTGTATATAAGTGTATCACCCTGGTGTCCCTGTATTTAGGAGATCAGACTGTGTGGTGTGTATAGAAGTGCATCAACCTGGTGTCCCTGTGTTTAGGAGATCAGACTGTGTGGTATGTATATAAGTGTATCACCCTGGTGTCTCTGTTTTAGGAGATCAGACTGTGTGATGTGTATATAAGTTATCACCCTGGTGTCCCTGTGTTTAGGAGATCAGACTGTGTGGTGTGTATATAAGTATATCACTCTGGTGTCCCTGTGTTTAGGAGATCAGACTGTGTGGTGTCTATATAAGTGTATCACCTTGGTGTCCCTGTGTTTAGGAGATCAGGCTGTGTGGTGTGTATATAAATGTATCATCCTGGTGTCCCTGTGTTTAGGAGATCAGACTGTGTAGTGTGTATATGAGCGTATAACCCTGGTGTCCCTGTGTTTAGGAGATCAGACTGTGTGGTGTGTATAGAAGTGTATCACCCTGGTGTCCTTGTGTTTAGGAGATCAGACTGTGTGGTGTGTATAGAAGTGTATCACCCTGATGTCCCTGTGTTTAGGAGATCAGACTGTGTGGTGTGTATAGAAGTGTATAACCCTGGTGTCCCTGTGTTTAGGAGATCACACTGTGTGGTGTGTATAAAAGTGTATCACCCTGGTGTCCCTGTGTTTAGGAGATCACACTGTGTGGTGTGTGTATAAGTGTATCACCCTGGTGTCCCTGTGTTTAGGAGATCAGACTGTGTGGTGTGTGTATAAGTGTATCACCCTGGCGTCCCTGTGTGTAGGAGATCAGACTGTGTGGTGTGTGTATAAGTGTATCACCCTGGTGTCCCTGTGTTTAGGAGATCAGACTGTGTGATGTGTATAGAAGTGTATCACCCTGGTGTCCCTGTGTTTAGGAGATCAGACTGTGTGGAATGTATATAAGTGTATCACCCTGGTGTCCCTGTTTTTAGGAGATCACACTGTGTGTTGTGTATATAAGTGTATCACCCTGGTGTCCCTGTGTTTAGGAGATCAGACTGTGTGGTGTATATAGAAGTGTATCACCCTGGTGTCCCTGTGTTTAGGAGATCACACTGTGTGGTGTGTATATAAGTGTATCACCCTGGTGTCCCTGTGTTTAGGAGATCAGACTGTGTGGTGTGTATATAAGTGTATCACCCTGGTGTCCCTGTGTTTAGAAAATCAGACTGTGTAGTGTGTATATAAGTGTATCACCCTGGTGTCCCTGTGTTTAGGAGATCAGACTGTGTGGTGTGTATATAGAAGTGTATCACCCTGGTGTCCCTGTGTTTAGGAGATCAGACTGTGTGGTGTGTGTATAAGTGTATCACCCTGGTGTCCTTGTGTTTAAGAGATCAGACTGTGTGGTGTGTATATAGGTGTATCACCCTGGTATCCCTGTGTTTAGGAGATCAGACTGAGTGGAGTGTATATAAGTGTATCACCCTGGTGTCCCTGTGTTTAGGAGATTAGACTGTGTGGTGTGTATATAAGTGTATCACCCTGGTGTCCCTGTGTTTAGGAGATCAGACTGTGTGGTGTGTATATAAGTGTATCACCCTGGTGTCCCTGTGTTTAGGAGATCAGACTGTGTGGTGTGTATAAGTGTATCACCCTGGTGTCCCTGTGTTTAGGAGATCACACTGTGTGGTGTGTATAGAAGTGTATCACCCTGGTGTCCCTGTGTTTAGGAGATCAGACTGTGTGGTGTGTATAAATGTATCACCCTGGTGTCCCTGTGTTTAGGAGATCACACTGTGTGGTGTGTATAGAAGTGTATCACCCTGGTGTCCCTGTGTTTAGGAGATCACACTGTGTGGTGTGTATAGAAGTGTATCACCCTGGTGTCTCTGTGTGTAGGAGATCACACTGTGTGGTGCGTGTATAAGTGGATCACCCTGGTGTCCCTGTGTTTAGGAGATCAGACTGTGTGATGTGTATATAAGTGTATCACCCTGGTGTCACTGTGTTTAGGAGATCAGACTGTGTGGTGTGTATAGAAGTGTATCACCCTGGTGTCCCTGTGTTTAGGAGATCAGATTGTGTGGTGTGTATATATAAGTGTATCACCCTGGTGTCCCTGTGTTTAGGAGATCAGACTGTGTGGTGTGTATAGAAGTGTATCACCCTGGTGTCCCTGTGTTTAGGAGATCAGACTGTGTGGTGTGTATATAAGTGTATCTCCCTGGTATCCCTGTGTTTAGGAGATCAGACTGTGTGGTGTGTATATAGGTGTATCACATTGCTCCACAGGAATAAATTAGTCTATAAATAAAATAATTTGGTCTTTTTCTAAATCATTTATTCAGTACAAAAAAGAGGTGTCAATAATGAATTAAATAACAAAACAAATCTTGGTATTGCCCCGCCCACTGGACACTCCCCCAGCAACACCTGCTAAAACCAAAGTGTCCCTCTTTGGCCATTTGAGATGCTGGGAGGTATGTGAGTGCCTGAGATAAGAGTAAAGTGATCACATACCCCTTTAAATCAGGGACATTTATGAAAACTTTATTTTGCTGCACTGCACAAGAGTCCATGTGTATGTCTTATAGGCGTCCCTGATTTAAAGAGTCAACTTAGATTTCACTGATTTCTGTTTAGTCATGCAGAATGACATTCTCATAAGCATTTCTGATTTAAAGGGATAATAATGTTTCAAAATAAAAGGAGCTCTAATAAATCCTCATAATATTTGGTCCATGGAGAGTGTTATTTCACTACTGTCAGAGTTGTAGTACAAGAGTAATTGAATGATAAAGTATCCCCCTCCAGCCCCTTTTACTGATGTAACACTGCTCACCTCAGAGCAGCAAGACCGTCCAACGGATCACAGAGAGGGACAATCTTCAATTAGCATAAGGGAAGGACCTGTAAAACCTGTCAAAGGGGGCAGGGTTTTCATTGTTCTCATACGAAGAAGATTGTCCCTTGCTGTGAGCTGTCTGGTCTTAAAACCAGATTCCACATCTGAGGGGAGGTGACTTACACTAGGTAAAAGGGGCAGGAGGGGGGATACTTTATCATTCAATTACTCTTGTACTACAACACTGACAGTATTGAAATAACACTCTCTATGGCCCAAATACTATGAAGATTAATTGGAGCTGCTTTTATTATGAAACATTACTATCCCTTTAAGTGGATATGTAATCACCTGCATTCAGGTCCTGTACTGGAAACAGTTGCTGTAGCTTAACCCTTTAACAACGAGCAGCCTGGGGAGTGGATTGCCCTTAAGGACTGCTTTGAACTTGGTTGATGCACCAGCACACGTGATTGATGAACTGTGCCGGCTAGCCAGTCTTGATGCGGTCAGTTTCAGTGTCAGCTAGTGCTTACAGCTTTCCTGCAGGAGCGTTGTAAGCACAAAATACATGATGTGTCCGGACCGTCACTGGTGTTCTTGCCTAAAGGACTGGTGACGGTCCTTTACTGGAGACGGTCCTGCAGGTCACGTATTTTGTGCTTACAGAGCTAATGGGATAGGTATAGTGAATGGGGTACTGGACTCACTGGAGTGGAGAGCAGAGAGAGATTAGACAAAATAAAGACTCTAACAGGTACAGATAAAATCAACAGCACTTTATTAAAAGATAATATAATGAATAGCAATTTAGCATTTCTCCAACCTTCCCCAGGGTACTGGGGGATACTGGAACCAGGAACACGGCAAAGAACCTAGCCTGCGGTTCTGGGTACCACCATAGATGAGAAGGGTGGTAAGCGGTCAATCTCACCCTAGGGCTCTAGGGTTAGAAGAAGCGCAATGCCCTAGAATGCTAGAGCAATAGATACAATACCTTAGAACGCTAGGGTTCAGGAGGGATCCTAGGTAGACTGGAGAGACACAAGTCCAAACGGTCAGACAGAACCCAGAGTAGTACGATGGCAATGACCAGGCCTCGGGACCTGCACAGAGAGGGAGCCAGGTCCAATGTAAGGCGCAAGCAGAGTCAGACAAAGCCAAGGTCAAGCACGTAATGGGTAGTCAGACAAAACCAGAGAACTTAGCACGGAGAGGGTAGTCAGCCAGGCCAGGGGTCATACACGGATCGGGTAGTCAGATGAAGCCAATGATCGAGCACGGAACGGGTAGTCAGACAGAGCCGAGGGTCATACACAGATCGGAATCAGCAGCCAAGAACAGTTCACATTGTGGAATACAAGCAATGCTCAGATACATCACGAAAGGGCACTGAAGCAATGTTTGAAGAACGCATATAAGGCCTCATAGATCAGTCAATTAGGCAGTAACTACAAAATAGCTAGCGTGCTGTAGTGACGCGCAATGCAAACAGGAAGCCAGGCAGCGATCAGACATGCTGCCAAGCACAAGTGAGGAAGTCAGGTAATGTCACGGAGAAGATCACGGGCAACGTGATAGCCTCTACTTACAAGACAATATGGCAAGGAGACAGGACACAGATTGGATACAAAGTACCATTTCACAAGAAAAGACGAGTAAGTCAACCATGAGTGAATACCCAAAGCCGTAGTGTAAATTTCCCCAGACCTTAAAGGGGCAATAAACTGGTTTTTAATGAAAACCTTCACATTATAGAGCCTTTTCCAGTAAAACAAGGGTAATCGCACCACAAGTTATAATGGTTCAAATTTTCAGGAAATGAATTACAGTGATTACTTCCTGATAGTTCTAAGTGACAGGAAGTGAATTTACTGTGTGTTTACTTCCTGATAGTTCTAAGTGACAGGAAGTGAATTTACTGTGTGTTTACTTCCTGATGGTTCTAACTGACAGGAAGTGACTCAGCAGTTTCTATCACATTCTTTGGAGAACTGTTTGTCAGTGACTTTCCTCTCTAACAGAATGTAACAGAGTAACTAATTGGATTCTGACCACTAGATGGCACTGCTTATGTACAAGATCTGGGGCCGGATTCTATTGCAGGTGATAAATGTTAACACCCGTTTTATCAAACATTTTCCTATTGAAGCCTATGGGGAAACCTGGAGATAAAAAGCAGTGATAAAATTAGCACCTGTAATAGAATCCAGCCCCAAGAGTTTAACTGTAATAACTCTGAAAATCTTCATCTCTCAGCACTGGGAGTTCCCTTGTTTTACTCAATAGCAAAAGCCCCACAATATGTATTTCATCATAACAAAAGTTTACTGCTCCTTTAAAGTGGGACTAACACTTTATAACAGCCTACATTCATTTAAATGAGCTTCAAAATCACCTATATGTTATGTTAGGCGTTTTTTATTTCAAGCAACAATTTGTGACATAGTTGCTTCATTTGATTGTCCAGAGGAGTAAGTAGAAGCCACAGGGCCCTGATGCAAAAATTGCCATGGCCCCTTCGACGACATTGCCTCCCCATTGACCACCTCCACATTGTCCCCCTTTGCCCCCACATTGTCCTCCATCTCTACATTGCCCCCACATTGCCCCCAATCTCCACATTGCTCCACAGTGCTCCCAGTCTCCGTTTTTCCTCCACATTGCCCCCAATCTCCACATTGCCTCCACAATGCCCTCAATATCCACATTGCCTCCACAATGCCCTCAATATCCACAATGCCTCCACATTGCCCTCAATATCCACATTGCCTCCACAATGCCCTCAGTATCCACATTGCCTCCACAATGCCCTCAATATCCACAATGCCTCCACATTGCCCTCAATATCCACATTGCCTCCACAATGCCCTCAATATCCACAATGCCTCCACATTGCCTCTAATCTCCACATTGCCCCCAATCTCCACATTGCTCCACAGTGCTCCCAGTCTCCGTTTTTCCTCCACAATGCCCTCAATATCCACAGTGCCTCCACATTGCCTCTAATCTCCACATTGCCCCCAATCTCCACATTGCCCCAATCTCCACATTGCCCCCAATCTCCACATTGCCTCCACAATGCCCTCAATATCCACATTGCCTCCACAATGCCCTCAATATCCACAATGCCTCCACATTGCCCTCAATATCCACATTGCCTCCACAATGCCCTCAATATCCACAATGCCTCCACATTGCCTCTAATCTCCACATTGCCCCCAATCTCCACAATGCCTCCACAATGCCCTCAATATCCACATTGCCTCCACAATGCCCTCAATATCCACAATGCCTCCACATTGCCCTCAATCTCCACAATGCCTCCACAATGCCCTCAATATCCACATTGCCTCCACAATGCCCTCAATATCCACAATGCCTCCACATTGCCCTCAATATCCACATTGCCTCCACAATACCCTCAATATCCACAATGCCTCCACATTGCCCCTAATCTCCACATTGCCCCCAATCTCCACATTGCCCCAATCTCCACAATGCCTCCACATTGCCCTCAATATCCACAATGCCTCCACATTGCCTCTAATCTCCACATTGCCCCCAATCTCCACATTGCTCCACATTGCCCCTAATCTCCACATTAACTCCACAGTGCTCCCAGTCTCCGTTTTTCCTCCACATTGCCCTCAATATCCACAGTGCCTCCACATTGCCTCTAATCTCCACATTGCCCCCAATCTCCACAATGCCTCCACAATGCCCTCAATATCCACATTGCCTCCACAATGCCCTCAATATCCACAATGCCTCCACATTGCCCCTAATCTCCACATTGCCCCCAATCTCCACATTGCCCCAATCTCCACAATGCCTCCACATTGCCCTCAATATCCACAATGCCTCCACATTGCCCCTAATCTCCACATTGCCCCCAATCTCCACAATGCCTCCACATTGCCCTCAATCTCCACAATGCCTCCACATTGCCCCTAATCTCCACATTGCCCCCAATCTCCACAATGCCTCCACATTGCCCTCAATATCCACAATGCCTCCACATTGCCCCTAATCTCCACATTGCCCCCAATCTCCACATTGCCCCAATCTCCACAATGCCTCCACATTGCCCTCAATATCCACAATGCCTCCACATTGCCCCTAATCTCCACATTGCCCCCAATCTCCACAATGCCTCCACATTGCCCTCAATATCCACAATGCCTCCACATTGCCCCTAATCTCCACATTGCCCCTAATCTCCACATTGCCCCCAATCTCCACAATGCCTCCACATTACCCTCAATATCCACAATGCCTCCACATTGCCCCTAATCTCCACATTGCCTCCACATTGCCCCCAATCTCCACAATGCCTCCACATTGCCCCTAATCTCCACATTGCCACCAATCTCCACATTGCCTCCACATTGCCCCTAATTTCCACATTGCCTCCACAGTGCTCCCAGTCTCCACATTGCCACCAATCTCCACATTGCCCCTAATCTCCACATTGCCCCCAATCTCCACAATGCCTCCACATTACCCTCAATATCCACAATGCCTCCACATTGCCCCCAGTCTCCACATTGCCTCCACATTGCCCCCAATCTCCACAATGCCTGCACATTGCCCCTAATCTCCACATTGCCCCTAACTTCCACATTGCCTCCACAGTGCTCCCAGTCTCCACATTGCCTCCACATTGCCCCTAATCTCCACATTGCCTCCACAGTGCTCCCAGTCTCCACATTGCCTCCACATTGCCCCTAATCTCCACATTGCCACCAATCTCCACATTGCCTCCACATTGCCCCTAATTTCCACATTGCCTCCACACTGCTCCCAGTCTCCACATTGCCTCCACATTGCCCTCAATCTCCACATTGCCTCCATATTGCCCTCAATCTCCACATTGCCCCTATTGACCCCCACAGTGTCCATCGCCTACCTCCCTGGTGGTCCAGCAGTGCGGCAGGAGAGGTCTGTGCCTCACTCTGCACAGACCTCTATACAGCTGGAGCTCCAGCACGGTCCTATCTTCAGTAATGCGGAGCGCTGGGATATGATGTCATGGAGATTATATCATATCTCAGCGCTCTGCATTACTGCTAGAGTACCGAAGAGGGAGCTCAGCTGCTAGAGGTCTGTGCCGAAGAATGCACAGACCTCAGCTGCTTGATGCAGGCGATGGGGTCACAGGGGGCGGCTGTGCCCATGCAGTGACAGGCCCAGTTGCCGGTACAACCCCTACTATTACACCAGTATGTTTGTCAGTATATGCAAATTCACTTGTTCTGAGCATGTCACTCTATATCTGGCACACAGCTGTGCCAGCCAGTACAGGCTCACACTAACTGAGAGCTTCCATGGCAGAGATTTGGGGTAAGACCCTATTATTCAAAATCACATTCATACAGTAACAGGGAGTCTGGGTGATATGCTGTTATTTCAAATCAGACTAACACAGTGTGCAATGTGCAAAAAGTAATCATAAAAATGTCGGATCATAAAGTGTGTTTAATTTGGAAAAACAAAAATGTTCAAAGAAATATCTTTTTTAACCCTTTCCCAACAATGGACGTACATGTACATTCCGCAGAAACTGTCACTTACGTCCCGAAAATCATTCTAAGAATGAACAAAAAAGTTCAGCGGGCGTTAAGTGCTGGCCGCGTGCGTGCTCGGCCGGTCACTAAGGGGTTAAATAACCAGTTAAACCCATACTGCTTCTTCACGCTATTATTTGCTAATAATACCTTAATTTGTCTTCTCCAAGTTTAGATCATTTTTATTTTGTCAGAAAAAATTATGGAAATCAGATGAAAAAGTAATGGCTAAAAGAGTATTTTTTTCTTAAAATGCCTTACAATATGACGGTGAATTAATGCCGCTTTTATCATTGCTTTTTCCTTTGATGGAGATGGAGGAATTGGTAATATGTCGGAGAACTGACCATGGTGTAAGAACTTGTTCAGAATGAGTACATTTTCAGTTATGACAACGTTTTGAACCTCTCGCCCTTTAGTGTACATTCATATGGGTGTTCTTAACCCTCTGAGTGCCAGAGGGGTACGGAATGCATTGCAAAGCAATGCATTCCGCACCCCTCTGGCACTCAAAGGGTTAATGCAGCACAATTCAACGTACAGTATCTATATCAAACCTGCCTCCTAAGCAACTGCATTCCCTTGGTGATGCTGGTGAGAGTTCAGTTTTATTGGCTGACATCCACATGGACCGGTCATTGATTGGGTCAGTTTGGTGAACCTGGGGCTTAAAGGGATAGTAATGTTTCATAATAAAAGCAGCTCTAATTAATCATCATAGCAGGGCTCAAAATTTCCACTCTCCACTAGCCAATGGCAAGTGAAAATTTAGCCCTGGCGAGTAGAAATTCAGCCCTGGTGGGTATGTTATGGGTTGCAGTGGCGAGTAACTTTTCAGGTCTGGCTAGTAGCAAAGTACTTCACATTTTAAGCCCTGATCATAGTAATTTGGACCTTGGAGAGTTTTATTCCAGTTCTGTCATAGTTGTAGTACAAGAGTAATTGAATGATAAAGTATCCCCCTCCCGCCCCCTTTACTGATGTAACACTGCTCAGCCAGATCAGAAGGGAGGTGCCCAGGCAGACTGCAGAGAGGGACAATCTTCAATTAAAATAAGGGAAAAACTTGAAAAACTTGTCAAGAGGGGCAGGGGTTTCATTGTTCTCATAGGAAGAAGATTGTCCCCTTCTGTTATCTGTCTGGTCTATGGACTGCATTCCACATCTGAGAAGAGGTGGCTTACACTAGGTAAAAGGGGGGCAGGGATTTCATTGTTCTCATAGGAAGAAGATTGTCCCCTTCTGTTATCTGTCTGGTCTATGGACTGCATTACACATCTGAGAAGAGATGGCTTACACTAGGTAAAAGGGGCGGGAGGGGAAACTTTGCTTGTGAATATCTCTCAAACCATAAAGGTCTGAGAGATAAGACTTATATCGTTCTTCATGTTTTTTTAATGCCTACAGAATAAAATAAAGATAAAACAAAGTATTACTAGCCCTTTAACTACAGAGGGTGCAGTTGTGATAGTGCCCAGAAAGCAATTATGATAGTGCTGCAGGGCCTAGTAGGACCTGTTTATGCCCTTGGAGAATATTTGTGTCTTATGAGGCCAAAATGTGTTTTTGCACGGGGGAACCTTTAAAGACTAGTTATGCCACTGCAGTGACCAATGCATTGATCGAGTCGTCCACTGCAGTCACATAAGGGACAAATTTGTCTGCAGGAAAGATATAGCAAGCTGTCTTCGGGCTGTGTGATGCATAGCAAACTGCCATGTGAACAGGGATTCTGGTTAATAACCTGTTATTCCAAATCAATCAAATCTACTAACTCATAGCATCCACTAGAGCCAAGGATTCTGGGTAGGAACCATACCTGGGAATTTCATTTAGAGGATGGCTTATAGGCTGGGAACTGAAGTGTCTAAAGGACATAAATTGATTGAAATGAGAAAGGGTGGGGTTTGAATCTAGAGCGGGTGGGAAAGTTGGTGGAACAGGGTGAGATGTGGGTGGGATGGAAGAGAAGTGAGAGGAGTTACACTGGAAATTCATCAAAGCCAAAAAATCAGACTCTGTCCCCACAGACCCAGTAATTAAAGGAATAGTAATACTTAAGTATTATTAATCCCTATATTATAGTATATAGTATTATATTAAAGTCCTATTAAAAATAAATGTATTGCCCCCAGTGTCATCTCTGAAACCTTTATGGTTTGAGAGATAATCGCTCCTAAAGTTGCCCTCTCCCTCCCCCTTCCCCAAAGTCAGCGTTGTAGCTGACTGAAGGGAAATCCAGTCTTAGATCATTAGGCGGCTCTGCAGTAGAGCCGCGATCACGTTAATTTAAAAAAATATTTCACTAAAACGGTCTTCTACGTGTGCTTGCAAACCAAGCACACGTAGAAGACCATTTGAGTTAAAGATTTCTTTTTTATTAACACGATCGCGGCTGTGCTGGAGAGCCGCCTGAAAATCGTACAACAGGCTTCCCTGCAGGCAGCTAGAACGCTGACTTTGGAGAAGGAGGAGGGAGAGGGCAACTTTAGGAGCGTTCATCTCTCAAACCATAAAGGTTTGAGAGATGACTCTGGGGGCAATACATTTATTTTTAATATAGGGATTAGTAATACTTAAGTATTACTATCCCTTTAACTCTAAAAAAACTGAGAGTTCTCAGGTACGGTGGTAACATGTTATTCCAAATAAATCAAATATACTAACTCAGCACTTCTTTTGCAAGAAGGGGTTATGGCTAATTACTTGCTATTCCAAAGCATACTGATCTACTAACTCCGAGCTTATACCACAGCCAGGGATTCTGGGTAATTCTGAGTTATAAAGAGAGACTAGACAAACTGGGTTTGTTTACATTAGAGAAGAGACCTCTAAGGGGTGATATGATTACCATTTACACATCTATTAGAGGTCAATACAAATAACTATCCAATGAATTATACTCATAGAGTTGAACCAAGAATGAGAGGTCATCCATTAACACTAGAGGAAAGGATCTTCCGACTGAAACAAAGGCAGGGATTTTTTTTACAGTAAGGGTAGCACAGCTATGGAATGCTTTACCTTGGGATCCTGTGCTTGCAGATACTGCAACTGCTTTCAAAAAAGTAATGGATACCTATCTAGCACAGAACAATACAGAGAATTATGACAGATGGCTTCAGTGCAGATGTTGATCCAGGGAACTGACCGCCATTTGGAGTCAGGAAGGAATGTTTTAGCCACTTGGGGTTTAATTAGAAATGGCTTCAATGGGTTGTTTTACTTTGCCCTCCTCTGGTTCAACAGGGGTGACTTGGCATGGGCTGGAATAATTATATTAAACAAATATACTAACTCTGTTTCAACAAGGGGTTATGATTAATTTTTTGCTATTCCAAAGCAGACTAATGTACTAACTCAGAGTTTACACCATGGCCAGGGATTCTGGGTAATAACCAGCCATTCCCAATTAAACTAATGTACTAACTCAGAGCTTACAAAGGAGCCAGGTATTCAGGGTAATATCATGTTATTCCAAATCCAACATATGTTAACTCTTTCTTTAAAGCCAGGGAATCAGGGTAATGACATACTATCCCAAATCAAACTAAAACAGTAACGCAGAGCTTCCATTGCAGATAAGGGTTCTGGGTAATCCAAATCAAACAACTAAATCAGAGCTTCCACTACAAGTAAGTATTCTGAGTAATACCCTGTTATCCCAATTCATCCGAGCACACTAACACGGAGCTTCAATTGCAGCCAAGTGTTGTAGTAACCTGTTATTTCAAATCAATCTAATACACTAACTAGGAGCTTCCAATGCAGCCAGGGATTCTGAGAAATAACATGTCATTCCAAATCAATGTTATATACTAACTCAGAACTTCGACTGCAGCAAAGGGACATGGGCAATTACCTGCTATTCCAAATCATACTAATCTACTAACTTAGAGGTTCTGCTGCAGCCAGGGATTCTGGGTAATAACAAACATATGTGAACTCCGTGCTTTATTTGAAGCAAGGGATTCTGGGTAATAACAGAAAAAATAATTCAGCACTGAAACACAGCGATATATACATATGTAAATTAGAACACAGATACAACAACGCTAGTGATAAGGTTTGTGTCACTCCCTTGACATATAAGATTTTATTTAATCTTCACATAGTATATGCAAATGTTTTGCTGGGGGATGGTTAAGATTAAGCACACTTTGTACACTGTTCCAATTAAGTATTTCTTTCTATATATACTTGAAAGGGTTAAAATTGACATAAGTAGGCAATTCTTTAATACACTAACAAGAGGGATAGGGGTTAAATTATACTTTTAACTAGCAGCTTGTTCTACATGCAGAAGGTTACTTAGTGCCCTTCCCAGAGGCCTTGATGTAGAAAAAGAGATAAGTATAATTTTTACTGTTGCATATAGTTGTAGAATGTCCTTAATTACATTTCCATTAGAACCAAGAGATGCATGTTAAACGTTAACTATATGTGCTCCATACCCCCTCCCTACCTCATTTCCTCTTGACCATATTTTGTATGACCTTTAGAGAATACCAGTGGAGGGCTGGCAACTTGTAGCCTGGGGGGAAAATACAATCAAGTAGCCCATTTCTATTATTGTTGGAGCCCACTGTTCCAGCCCACCCCCTTTTTCTTATTGTTAAAATTGGAATTAATGTTGCAAAGGAAGGTAAGTGATACCATAGAGCTTACAGTTGAAATGGGGCTACACTATTGATACTACAGCGCTTATAATGTAAATAAAGAACATTAGTGATACTACAGAGCTTACAAGGGAAATGGGTTATGGTACAATGTAGTTTCATTTGGATTGTAGCTCTGTGGTATCACTTGTGTATAGGGTTACCACCCAGCCGGTATTTTACAGGCAGGCCGGTAAAAAATTGGCTTCTGTCCAATGTTAAGTCTATGGACGGAATGCCATGGCCGATATTTTTTGGAAGAAAAGGTGGAACCCTACTTGTGTAGCTCCATTTACAGCAGCAAGTGGGAGGCTGTGGCAGTGGCCCACCAGCCCACACATGTGACCAGCCCAGGGGGCAATTGCCCCCCAGGCCAGCCCTCCCCTGGAGAATACACTAGGTGAAGCTTGTGATTTTCCACTCTGCAGACCCTCCCAGTTCTTGGTATAAAAGTTCTGTGTTTGTTAAATAAAGTTAGTTGTGTTTTGTGCTTTGATACTTGTGTGGCGTCAATTCATTTAACGCTGCTCCAAGCGCTTGAGGCCTGTATTCTGGGGTGAATATCTGGAGGTGTAGGAGAAAACTCTCCCTGGGGAGTGGTTAGAGCCTTTCTGCATTAGAGGTGTCCCAGTTACCCCAAAAGGAGGGAAGAAGTTTACAGTGGTTCCCTTCAATACTATTCACAGATTTCTGTCTATGCTTTCCCCACCTCCACCTTCTATCCTGACCTCCATTATCCCATCCTCCCCTGGTCACCTTCCCTCCCATTATCCTCTTCTCCCCTGTTTGGACTCACTTGGATTCACACTGCTTTTTTCTCTGTGTGCCATCACGATCACCATCTCCCTTCTTCACAGTGCTCCCCATTATGCCTTTTACCCCCTCTCCGTTCCACCATTTCCACCACCCTATGCTCCCAGTTAACCAACACTTGCAGCCAGTCACAGATCCCTATACATACTGTGTGACCTTCTCCCCCCCCCACCACAACCTGCAAGAGTACCAATTGTTAGTGACAGAAGCCCCATTCCCTCCCAATTCCCTGTACCTAACCCCCACTCTCTCAGTTGTTCTTCTGGTGACTGCTTGTGAGCAGACACTGTCTGAATTGCCCCCAGCCAAGCCTGAGCAGCTAGGACTTAATCCTCCTACTTCTGCCCCTGGTGTGGCTGGAAGCAACAGAGGAACAACCGAGACTTATAACATTTTTCTTGCATTCAGTTTTCCTTAAAATGTCACAGTTACGGCACTGGAATAACTTTTGAAAGAAGCAAAATTCCTACAATATATGTTTTTTTTTTTATAATAAAATGTTACTGATCCTGTAATATTTATGTGTTTTCTCTGTGCAGCTAATGCTGATTACCATGCCCAGTCAGCTGTGCCCCTTGCCAAGGAAACTCATGGAGGAGAGGATGTTGCTGTATTTGCTAAAGGACCAATGTCCCATCTCCTGCATGGGACCCAAGAGCAGAGCTATATCCCATATGTTATGGCATATGCAGCTTGTATCGGCCAGAACCAAGACCACTGCACAGATGTCCAGTACATGGCTAACCAAGGGATGAGCTCAACACCTCTTCACACCTTCCTATTCATCTTCATTGCTCTCCTGATGTTCTGAGTAGAACTCAGAATTACTGACCCAAAAGACTTGCCTCCACAAACACTGCAGCTGGACTAATAGATGTCATGCCCAGTCCGTGGTGTCACTGGATGAGGAAACTCAAGAAGGACACAGCTTGTATTGGCCAGGACCACTGCATAGACTCCCAATACTTGGCTAACCCAAGGATGACCCTAATACCTCTTCCCACCTACCTATTTAACCTCTTAAGTATGATCTGAATGTGCAATGCATTATGAATCACCCCTCTACACACCCCTCTGGCCCTTAAAGTGTTAAACTCATTGTTCACCTGACCATCTGAATTCAGTTCGTAATAACTGAACCCAAAGATTTGCATTTATATACATTGCTTACAAGCCCAGCTGAATACAGCTCATAATTACTGACCCTAAAGACTTGTGTCTGTACTCATCGCTCCCCGGGCCACTGACTACAACTCATAATTACTGACGCTAAAGACTTGTGTGTATACTCATCGCTCTCCAGGCCACTGAATACAACTCATAATTACTGACCCTAAAGACTTGTCTGTATACTCATCGCTCCCCGGGCCACTGAATACAACTCATAATTACTGACCCTAAAGACTTGTGTTTATACTCATTGCTCTCTGGGCCGCTGAAAACAACTCATAATTACGGACTCTAAAGACTTGTGTGTATACTCATCGCTCTCTGGGCCACTGAATACAACTCATAATTACTGACCCTAAAGACTTGTGTGTATGCTCATCGCTCTCCAGGCCAGTGAATACAACTCATAATTACTGACCCTAAAGACTTGTGTGTATACTCATCGCTCCCTGGGCCACTGAATACAACTCATAATTACTGACCCTAAAGACTTGTGTTTATACTCATCGCTCTCCAGGCCACTGAATACAACTCATAATTACTGACCCTAAAGACTTGTGTTTATACTCATCGCTCTCCAGGCCACTGAATACAACTCATAATTACTGACCCTAAAGACTTGTGTGTATACTCATCGCTCTCCAGGCCACTGAATACAACTCAAAATTACTGACCCTAAAGACTTGTGTTTATACTCATCGCTCTCCAGGCCACTGAATACAACTCATAATTACTGACCCTAAAGACTTGTGTGTATACTCATCGCTCCCCGGGCCACTGAATACAACTCATAATTACTGACCCTAAAGACTTGTGTGTATACTCATCGCTCCCCGGGCCACTGAATACAACTCATAATTACTGACCCTAAAGACTTGTGTGTATACTCATCGCTGTCCAGGCCACTGAATACAACTCATAGTTACTTAAATGCTTGTGTATGTGACCTGTATTTTGCAAGAGAAATGTCTATAATTACTGACTTTAAAGACTTGTGTTTTATACTCATAGCTTTCCTGACCCGCTGAATACAGCTCTTAATTACTGACCCTAAAGATTTATTATTATTATTATTTTTAATTTATGTCGCATCAACTAATTCCGCAGCGCTGTACAATAGGGAATAGACATACAGAGATATTAAATAGTACAAGTGGAAAATGGAGAACAGAAGGGTTAGAGGGTCCTGCTTGTGTTTCTATACATTGCGCTCCTGTCTCACTGATTACAACTCATAATTACTGACCATAAAGATTGTATATATGACCTGTATTCAGCAATGGAGAGCAATGAGTATAATTACTGACCCTATAATTTTGTGTTTATATTCATTGGTCTCCTGTCCTAGTGGATACAGCCCATGATTACTTACCCTACACATCTGTTTGTATAACTCATTGTTCTCCCGGCCTACTAAATACTTCTCATAATTACTGACCTTAAAGACTTGTGTTTATACTCATTGCTATCCTGGCTTACTGAATAGAGTTCATAATTACTGACCTTAAAGACTTGTGTCTATACTCACTGCTCTCCTGTCCTGCCAAATACAGACTCATAATTACTGACCCTAAAGACTTGTGTTTATTCTCATAGTAACATAGTTGATGATGCTGAAAAAAGACATGTGTCCATCAAGTCCAGCCCATGCCAAAAACACCCCTGTTGATCCAGAGGAAGGCAAAAAAAACCCCTCTGGAGTAATTTCTAATTTAGCCCCAAGTGGGTAAAAAAAATCGTTCCTGACTCCAAATGGCAGTCAGATATTTCCCTGGATCAACATCCTATCTGCACTGAAGCCAACTGTCATCATTCTCACTATAGTTCTGTGCTAGATAGGCATACATTACTTTGTTGAAAGCAGTTGCATTATCTGCAAGTACAACATGCTGAGGCAAAGAATTCCATAGTTTTACCGCCCTTATTGTAAAGAATCCCTGCCTTTGTTTTAGTTGACAGCACCTTTCCTCTAGTCTTAATATTGAGGATTAAATAAAATATAAATATATTTCCTCCTATCTCACAGCAGATATATTTATTTTATAAAATGTTTGGGGGGCGGGGGTATTCAAAGTGCTAAATGTCTCATATGTTTAAGGAGTTTTAAATAAAGGAATCTTAAAAGGACAAAAAATACATAACTTTTTGTTACCCAGTTAAGAAACCTCTGTAAAAATAAGAGGTACTTATTACTTAATAGTAAAATTGCTACCTTAAAAGCTGTTGTATTGCCTCTCCGTGCTGGTTACTTTATGAACCACTAGGTGGCAGTCTGCCACCATCCACTGTACATGCATTAATACCTTTTGTTTTTTAGATATTCAGTACTAGCAATATTTTTTTAGATATTCAGTACTAGCAGTATTCATTATTGTAACCTTTACTGTTATTTTAATTTGCATATTAAGTATATTATTATTTTTTTCTTGACCAGTTTTCTCATTTCTATTTTGCCTGTCAGTTCTCACTACTTCCTCACTTACATACATTTTTTTGGTTTTATTTTTTTCCCCCACGCTACATGTAGCTTTACTTTAAATTCTTTGAATCCTCTCACTCCGTTCAGCATCCGAACGGTGGCAATTCGGCCTCTGACACAGTCTCCATTTTTTTGGAACGAATACCCAGAGTCCTCTCTTCTCTGGAGTATATTTTGTCCTGTCAGAACGTTTCTCTAGGCTGTCAGTCTCACTGTACTTCTCACTTACAGAAAAAGCTATGGACATCAATCGCTTGGCGTTATTAGCAGGAATGTTCGCTATCAAAAGTTTCACGAAAGAAACGGTGAACTGCTGCATTCTGCTAAAGATGGACAATGTATCAGCAGTAAGATACATCAACCATCTGGGAGGCACAAAATCAAAAACCCTGGTGATTATGGCAAAGGAGTTTTGGCACTTATGCCTAGACAGGAACATTTTAGTACAGACAGAATATCTATCAGGACTTTCTAATCCGATGGCAGATTGTAACTCCAGTCATCGGACTTTATTTTATGTAGAAAATGTTTTACCAGGAAGAATACGTTGAGATTTCTCTCGTTTTTAAGTATGTCCTGGAGTGTTTACAACAAGCATTTGCACAAATACAGAGACATAATATATATGTCAGGCTTGGTTGGAGTGTAGGAGCAGGGAATGCTATCTCTTGCCAGACACCCCTACCAGGTGATCCACGGAGGGATACAGATAGAACACCTAGGTAAGAATGACAGCACGGGAGTGCAAGGGTTAAGCAAAGCGTAGTCAGGAACAGTTCAGAAGATCAGGGCAGGCGGCAATCAAGCAGAATCGGTAAAACTGGTCAAGGTCAGGAAACAGGCAAGCAGGGAAGTCCAGGAGGCAAGCAGAAGGTCAGGCAATGGGAAATCCAGCAGAGGGTCTGTAGCACAGCAAGGAAAGAGGCACTGAGCACTGGAATCTTAGAGCACACAGGAACCAAAGTTCTGGAACACTGAAGCAAAGTGGACACAGCCTGAGGGGTTTTTATAGTGTCATGGGTTTTCACCCCTCCCCTCTGCTGAACAAACCTCTCACTGGATTGGCCAACAGAGGGGTGTGCAACCACAGCACCTGCCTCACTGTTTACCTGGAGGCACACTATTGGTGGACAGTTGATGAGAGAGACAGGCTTCACCTCCCCCCTACAGGTGTACAACACCATGGTTTGATCTGGGCACCCTGTGGATACCTTCCCTGGAGATTCCCTCAACTTTAGGCCATGGTTTAGGCCTGCTGCATGATCGCGAATATACGCCGCTACTCAAGGCAGCGGCTTCGGCCTACTACGCGATCGCGGTGCATCCGGGAAGCCCCCAGAAGTGGCGGATGGCTGGGACATGGAGGTAGGAGCTAGAGGGACATGACAATATACACACACACACACACATACACACATACTAAAAATGTTATCTACAGTTGCATATTGTTTTTAGATAAGAAGAAGCAGTTATTTTTAAGGATTTTAGACTGGGAGAAGATCTGATTTTTTCAGGTAGGTTATTCCAGACTTTTGGAGCTCTGAAGGAGAAGGCAGATCAACCGGCTTCTTTCTTGAAATGTGATATACTGAGTGAGTTGTTAGAAATGGATCGGAGGTTATAGTTAGCATAGAGAGCTGGAGTGAGCATACTGCTGAGGTAATCTAGTAGTTTTCTAGAGAAGTGTTTATGAACCATGCAAGAGAGGTGAAGGGCACTTCTAGATTCGAGTGGTAGCTAATTTAGTTCTTCATACATATCACAATGATGTGTTGTGTAATCACACTGAAGGATAAAGCGGCATAATGAGTTATGCAGATGGATTTGTGGGGCGGGAGCATATACTACGTCCCCATAGTCTATGATTGGTATTATCATCTGTTGTACAATAAGTCTTCTTACCAGGGGATTTAACAGGATTTGTTTCTAAACAGAGCACCTATTTTGGGATAAAGTTTAGAGGATAATTTATCAATATGAAGACCAAAAGTGAGGTTAGGGTCAAGCCACATACCAAGATATTTGTAGGAGTCCACTGTGGCCAATTTACAATTAGACTCTGTTACAATAGGTAGATTGGTGTTGCAGAGATTACGTAGTTTATGCTTTGTACCAAATAACATTGTGACCGTTTTGTCAGTGTTTAGGAATAGCTTGTTCTTTGCTATCCATCTTTCAACTTCAGAAAAATCATGCTGTAATACTCCCTCCAGTTGTGATACGTTTTAATTTTTTGCATATATTATAGTGTAATCTGTATACGTGTATGTGCATAGATGATGCTTTCAAACCATGGGCAGATCATTCATAAACAGAGAAAACAGAAGAGGGCCAAGGATGGAGCCTTGGGGAACCCCACTTGTAACTTGAGCGGACGGGAGTTATTGTCAGAAATAGCCACATATTGCATTCTGTCTGACAAATAGGATCAGAACCAAATTAGAGAATGATTACCTAATCCTGAACTTTGGAGTTTACTTATCAGAATACTGTGGTCTACTGTATCAAAGGCCTTTGCCAAATCTAGGAAAATAGCTCCAGTGATGTCACCATTTTCCATACCAGTCTGGATATCATTGGTTACTTTTAGGAGGGTTGTGATTATAGAGTGATTTGAACGAAAGACTGATTGAAGGGGGGAGAAAAAAACTGGTGAACCGGTAATACTTATAATGTTGTACATGGACACATTTCTCTAGGATCTTAGCCAATGTGGGGAGTAGGGATATTGGTCTGTAATTTCATGGCAAGACACGGAGGCTCCTATCATGCAGCGGAAAACTTATAAAGAAAAAAACACACCTAAACAAAGATAACTAATAACCCCACCCCTTATACAGGTAACCAATGATATTCCCCATAGGTGTATAACAGGTGTAACAGGTAGTTTCAAGTCCTCTTTCTTTGCTGCTCAACGGCAGAATAAGTATTACTTTAACTTGTATACTCCACTATTCTTATATTTGTATTACTAGGTATTGTTGAATCTCTCATCAGATATCTGCATACCTCTGTTATATTATATCCATAACTTCAGGGTATATTTCTGTTTATCCTTTGATAGTTAATTCCCTTTTTTTATATATTTGTCTGTCTTTACTGTTCTACGTCCTCCTGACTGTACCGGACCATTGTGGTTAGGTTCAGTTATACTATGTCCGTTTTGGCTATTTGTTATTTGTTTTCAGGCTTCCCTACCATGAAATAACATTGCATTCCACCTAGTTGCCCCATTTATTGTCTTTTTACCTCGTTTTGTCCTCTCATTTCTTCAACGCTCATTTCTTAGTATTCGGTTGCGGCGGTCATCTTTGTTTAGGGCTTTTGCCATGCCAGTCACGTCCGCGCATGCGCGGCTCGCTTCTGAGCGCGCTATCAGTTCCTGACCGACTGGGAAAGACAATGGACGTCCTCTGCTGACTTCTAATAATAATTCTTGCTTGTGGTGATATAAACTTGAATTTCCCCACTAATCTTTCTTAGATAGTTTCTGTATCAGTCATTACATAGTTGCTCATAACTATATTCATATACAAAAAAATATTTTCCCTCAGAATAATTATTTCTGCTAATATGTCTCAAAGGAATTCTGTTCCTTCATGCACCCCTATGAAGGGCAATAAAATACCTTCCCATTTTCTTGAGGCAGATAATAGTTCAGTTAATTCTGGTTATCAAGAGGCTGGGGTTTTTACTCCAAACCCTAATGATGACAATATCCAAAATGTCATGAACCAGTCGGTCAATAAAACTGTATCTGACGCTATAGCCTCCTGCAAGGGTCACATGACGGATACCCTGGCAAAATCTATAGCAGGTATTTTTCAACAATTGAACCCTAAGATCCAACCCCTAGAGAAAACGGGTTCTGATAAATCTCCTCCTTACAAAGACACCCCAGTATTATCTGTGGGAAAGAGGAAGCGAAAGACAAGACATTACTCCTCCGAAAGAGAACATCAACGTTCTCCCATTGACATGACCAGTATATCTGGCAAATTGACAAGTGGCTCACGACCACATTCTGGAACCTCATCTCAGGAGGATGGCAAACTGAGAAAATGAAACACAAATCGTTCCAAACCTGATTCGTTTTGTTTGGACTCTTCCTCTGAAGCTTCTACTTCTGGAGCAGAGGAACAGTTCAGCCAATCCTCAGGGGAGGAATATTTACCTGAGGAGACTGATACTGAATTGGATCTGGGGGAAGGAGATAATACTGATAATATGGTCCTAGATGAACAAGGGAAACCCCTATTTGACCCTGGGGCTATCAAACATCCAAGGTCTGCAGAATGGGTCCCTAAGAACCACATTGCAAAATATTTAGATTTATGGCTTCGAAAATCACTGGACACCAAGTCCAGAAACAAATTGTGATCTGAATGCCCCGACCATCTATTCACAAAACACATGAAACTCCCAATATGGATCCTTCTATGGCCCAATATTTGTCCAAATCAGGGAGGGATCCCAGAAAAGGTGTGGAGCACTCCCTGAAACAGTGTCAGGACAAGCTCTTAGATATAGTGGGGCCACTAGCTAAAAAGATTAATTTGACAGAGGAGGCTATATCCTCTTTCTCACAGATTGACCTTAATACCTTACGAGGATGGGTCCAACGAGCCATTTGCCTTTTAGGCAATGCAAATACATCCCTATCCACAGAAAGGTGTAGAGTGGTTCTACTATGCATTGATCCGAAATTATCTGAAATGGCCTCTACAGAGGCGGGCCCAGAAGCAAATGGCTTACTGTTTGGAGACTCGTTCATTAAAAACCTGGGGAAATTTGTTGGAACCTTTATGGCCCTGGATAAAGACCAGACTTCTATGAAGGAGGTTTTTAATAGTCGGGTTTTTTCCAGGGCCGGGAAAGGGAGAGGTCACTTTCCCGGCCGTTCGTCCGGATCCTATAGGAAAGATTATAGGAATCCCCAAGACCCATCCTACCCCACGAGAGGGGTTTATACTCAAGAGTCCAGAACTCCTTTCTACCCTCCACGTGCTAGAACCTGGAAACTAAAGAACACCAGAGGATTACCACGCTCCAGACCTTTTACAAGTAAGTTCCCATCCCCCTTTCCCCTCAGAGGAAAAAGTGGGTTGCAGACTCACTGATTTTTTCCACTCTTGGTCTCTGATCACATCGGACCAATGGGTTCTACAAACAATTCAGGGATACAGAAAAGAATACTACTCAGGTCCTTACCAAACAAAAATCCCTCATTCTATCCACTTCTCAAGGGAAGATTTCCAGTTATTGGATTTAGAAATTCTAGAGCTTCAAAGGAAAGGTGCTATCATTCAGGCCCCTTCGGGAAAACCAGGATTGATCAGAAACATTTTCTTGGTACACAAAAAAGATTCAGGGGTACGACCGGTTATAAATTTGAGGAATCTAAATGCCTTCGTCCTTTACAGGCATTTCAAAATGGAAGGCATTCACTGCCTCAGAGACCTCCTATTACCATCAGATTGGATGGTCAAACTGGACCTGAAGGATGCATATCTTACGGTCCCCATCATTCAAGACCAACAACATCTCCTCCAATTCATTTAAAGAGGAATCAGGTAGCAAATCACTTTCCTCCCTTTTTGGTCTCTCCTCTGCCCCCTGGTGTTTCACAAAACTGATGAAACCAATTACCTCTTTTCTGAGGAGCAGGGGAGTTGGTTTAATCATATATCCCGACGACATGTTAATTATGTCCCTCTCACGGAACACCTTCAGTTGACAATATCAACCCTCACCGGCTTAGGTTTTCTCATAAATTGGAAAAAGTCAGTGACCATTCCAATCCGAGTCATCGAGTTTCTAGGCTTCACGGTCGACTCTCTAAATTCTACCCTTCGCCTACCTCGAAACAAGTTGAAGAACATTCTCAAAGAAATAAAAACCATCCTCAGAGCTATCTCCCTCTGCCATGATACCAAGAGTCATTCTGCAAATCAGGAGACAGAAATTAATCTGGATCCTGTTTCTGCCAACATAATTTGTATTATTAACATTTCATCTTTCTGTTTCTAACAAGGGAAAGCATAAAAGACTATAAATTACTACAGATCTTCTATCTAGGCAGATCACAACCATATAGAAGACTTTCCTTCAGGTCAACATACCTTAGTATGTAAACTAATTAAATTAATTAAACTATTTAGACCCCCAACCTCAAGGCATTCTGACCTTTGGGATGTCACAATGGTTCTTCAATTCTTAGAGTCTGGCCTATTATTGATGAATTATCCTTAAAATAACTTTTGGCCAAACTTACTATGTTACTATGTCTAATCTCCTTTAGAAATGTCCATGCGTTGGAAATTTCTGACAGATCTTTTGTACTGCATGGTGTAAGAATATTTGTCTTTAGAAGAACTAAACTTTATCTAGATAAATATTTTATCCTGCTTTCCCCCAAAACATTCAGGTTTGTGTGTACTTGTCTGTCAAAAAGCATATTCAAGCCAATAACGCAGAACAATTTAATTCACAAAACCTTACCTTCCATCGTCAACTACGTTAGCAAGATGGATACTCTGGATCATGCAGTCAGCTTGTATTGATACTACTCTTTATGGGGTGCATTCCTCTAGAGGAATGATGGCTTCCAAATCCTTTCTAGCTGGATGTAGACTTGAGGATATTCTCAAAGCAGCTGATTGGTCAAGAGAATCCACCTTTAAGAGCTTTTATTTGAAACCTATTGCTCATGTGTCTGCTAATGTTATAAACAAACTTTGAACTTGCATAATATTCACCTCCGTGTCTTGACGTAAAATGCAAGGATTTTCCTAACTTCGTGAAAGAAAGTCAGGATTTTATTAAAGACACAGAGGTGAATATTATCCCTCCCTTATTAACCCAAACTGTTATATTTTTGTCTTTCTCTTCATAGGCTAAAAGGTCTCATTGCCAGGGGAGTAACTAATCGATAGTTCAAGATATTTTCTTCAGGAAGTTTAACCTGCGTGAGTTATTATGCAGTTATTATGCAGAGCAATGACTTGCGTACCTCTCTGGCACTAAAAGGGTTAACTTCAGGATCAAAGAAAGTGGAAGTTAGAAGCACACGTAGAAGACCATTTCAGTGAACAATTTCTTTTTTTATTAAAGCAATTTGCGGCTCTGCTGCAGAGCCTCCTGATGATCATAAGACCAGATTTCCCTTCAGTCAGCTAGAACGTTGACTACGGGGAAGGGGGAGAGAGAGGGCAACTTTAGGAGTGATTATCTCTCCAACCATAAAGGTTTGAGAGATGACACTGGGGGCAATACATTTATTTTTAATACGTCTTTAATATAGGGATTAGTAATAATTGAGTATTACTATACCTTTAACATATCTGAACTGTTATTTTTTCTTGCATTTACTGTATACATTTATTGCTGCTGGGAGTCGTAAAGAGGGATTTAACGCATACTATTCACCTCCGTGTCTTTAATAAAATCCTGACTTTCCTTCATGAAGTTAGGAAAATCCTTGAATTGTATATCGGAGGGAATTTTCACCTCATTGAATAACAATTTTCATGAAATATTCTGTGCTCTTAGTGAAAAGGCTGAAAATCTACATTTCACTGTAGATGAAATTTCCCGTGGGGAAAGTGGAAAACCATGCTTTTTTCATGAAATCTGCCACAGAACCTAAACAGGGTTTTTCAACCCTCTATATTTATAATACTTAATGTAAATGTAATAGTGTGTTACTTTTTTGATAACAGGATATACAATTTTGTACAATGTCAGAATTCATTTTTTGTATTGTCAAAAGCTTTATACCTTTTCTAACAAACCACCAAGGGGTCATTTTGTTTTAACCCTTTGAGTGCCAGAGAGGTACGCAACGCATTGCTCTGCAATGCGTTGCGTACCTCTCTGGCACTCAAGGGGTTAAGTCTTTTGTGAAGAAATTCACAATTTTGTTAAAAGATAAGCCCTTTGCCATGTGATGCAAAAGAAATGTACAGAATTCACCGCACATGGATGATAATCTTGTCATTGCAGAATCTGACATAAAACATGTTTTGCATTTCTTTTTAAAACTTGTAATAGATCGTTGGGAAACACGTCACTTGCTTGGGATAAGCCGTGTTGATAATGAATCCCGCCGGCTTCTGCTTCGACTTTCCCTGTGGGAGAAGGTCATAAGGATATACACCAATAAAGAGATGTTGTGCATATGGAGGAGTATTTCAGATAGCTGATATTTCTATCGTGTGCATGATTAATTTAGGGGAAATCATGCAACACCTCTCTTCTCTGGTTTATTTCAATGATGGTGTCAAAAATGCCATATATAGTCATATTAACAGTTCTTTCCAGAGATCTTGAAAAATGAAATTCAGTTCTCAGTTTTCAACTGTGAATGAGCAAGACATTATTACCATGCTCCTGTCACAAGGTGGGGGTCGTACAAGGAAGGGCGCAAGTGTTGTCCTGCAGGGAAGGGAGTGCTCGGGGGTGTCGCTTGTGTTCGGAGCTCGTGGACTGAGACTGCTAGCAGCGAGACCTTGCTGCGGCCGAGGCTGGATAGAGTTGTTGGCCGCGAAGCCAGATGTCCGATCCCGGTTGAGCCGGAACCCAGACCTGGATGGTGACACTACTAACAGTACGGACTCCACTGCAGGGGTGAGCGAGGGCTGGAGTGTGGAGAGTAGTGGTTGTGGCTAGAGAGCGTGGGCCACCTAGTAGCTGAAACCTCCCAGAAGAGAAGACACCAGAGAGACAAGTAAGAGTGATGACACTAACCTGAGACAGTGGCTCTGGAGCGGAGTATAGTCAGACTGAAGGGCCGCAGGACAATGCAGTGAGGTGCGCACGTGACTGGCTCAGGATACTGGAGACCAGGAGACTGAAGAAGTGCAGGACGCTTGGCAAGAGAGAGAGAGAACAAGCTGGATCTGAACACAGGCAATCAGACAGCTGGACACAGGACAGGAGAGAAGTCTAGACTAGCCGGGTCAGTACACAGATAATCAGGCAATAGACAGGCCAAGGAAACACTCTGACAAAGATCCTGAGCACAACAGAATACTGTGAGAGTGCTCAGAACGCCGGGGAAGCGTGCCTGATATAGGCGCCAGAAGATGAGGTCACCGGCAAGATGGCGCCGAAAGCGGAAGTACACAGGTGCCTCTCTGCATGCAGAGATGGGGAGAGAGAGGCCGGAGAGGTTGGGATGCTGGGACTTGAAGGTGTGACTTGAGAACCTTGCGCTGTCCTGCAATGCAAGATTCTCATCATGGCGACATGCTGATTGCGCCCTGTAGTCGCACGCTAATTTGCATGCAACATTTTAAAAGGATACCTTGGCCATTCATCTTAGCTTCAATGGGTAAAGTCCCTACCCGCGACTTAAGTCTGGTGCAAACTCCCAAAGTCCTTAGCTTACATATTTAATATCACCACTTATGACCTAAGTCCAGTGCAAAATCCCCAAGTCCTTAGCTTACATGTTTAACATCACCTCCCGCAACCTAAGTCAGGTGCAAACTCCCAAAGTCCTTAACATCACCACTTGCGACCTAAGTCCAGTACAAAATCCCCAAGTCCTTAGCTTCCATGTTTAACATCACCACCCGCTAACTAAGTCCAGTGCAAACTCCCCAAGTTCTTAGATTCAATGGGTAATGTCACCACCCGCTAACTAAGTCCAGTACACACTCCCCAAGTCCTTAGATTCAATGGGTAACTATCACGGTGCCCGTGCTCCCCTTGCAACATTCTGTCAGTCTACACTGTGCTTTACTCCCATGGGCTATTCTGTGCTTGTCCCGCCCAGTATGGCCTTTATATACTGGGCTCTGGCACCCCTCCAGTGCCCTTTCGTGGCATTCCTGTACCAGTGCTTGTTCCTGCTCTCAGTGTTTCCCAGTGTACTGACCCGGCCTGCCTGACAACTCTGCATCTCGTCTCCTGCCTGTGAACCGACCCGGACTGCCTGACCATTCTTTTGCGCCTGCTCCTGTGTAGCGACCCGGCTTGGCTGACGTTCCTGCTCCGGTGTACCGACCCGGCTTGGCTGACATTCCTGCTCCTGTGTACCGACCCGGCTTGGCTGACGTTCCTGCTCCGGTGTACCGACCCAGCTTGGCTGACATTCCTGCTCCTGTGTACCGACCCAGCTTGGCTGACATTCCTGCTCCTGTGTACCGACCCGGCTTGGCTGACGTTCCTGCTCCTGTGTACCAACACGGCTTGACTGACGTTCCTGCTCCGTGATTCGACCCGGCTTGGTTGACGTTCCTGCTCTGGCTGCCTCTGTGTCGCCTTGGCAACATTCCTATCGATCAGGCATTTGTGACGCCTCCGGTTGGTTGCGACCTCAGGGCGAGTTGTTCAGTTGCCCAGTCAGTCCGGTCACGGCAGTGTTCAGTTGCGTGTCTCCGTTACTGTTCCTGCAGAGTGCAAGTGGCCTAGTCTCCGTTACTGCTACGGCAGTGTGCCATTGGCCTTGTCTCCGTTACTGCTCCAGCAGAGCGCAAGTGGCCTAGTCTCCGTTACTGCTACGGCAATGTGCCATTGGCCTTGTCTCCATTACTGCTCCTGCAGAGCGCAAGTGACCTAGTCTCAGTTACTGCTACGGCAGTGTGAAATTGGCCTTGTCTCCGTTACTGCTCCTGCAGAGCGCAAGTGGCCTGGTCTCCGTTACTGCTACAGCAGTGTGCCATTGGCCTTGTCTCCGTTACTGGTCCTGCAGAGTACAAGTGGCCTGTCTCCGTTACTGCTACGGCAGTGTGCAACTGGCCTTGTCTCCGTTACCGCTCCGGCAGAGCACAAGTGGCCTAGTCTCCATTACTGCTATGGCAGTGTGCCATTGGCCTTGTCTCCGTTACTTCTCCGGCAGAGTGCAAGTGGCCTGGTCTCCGTCACTGCTATGACAGTGTTATATGTTGCTCAGTTCCTGATATTACTCTGGCAGTTCACGTTTGTCTGCTAACCTATTACTGGGCGTTACTTATCCTTAAGCTCTCTATATGGAGTGAGCTCCATCACAGACCTCTCTTCACATGGGACTGTTTATACTCGTTGAAGACCATTAACCCATGCAGTACCTTTCTCCTGGGAATTCATCGTATTCTGCCTGACCTGTGTCAGTATATTCTGTTATGGACTCTATGGTTATACTGGACCTGTGTAGGCATATGTATATGTAACCTGTCGTGTGTCTGTATTATTCTGCTTAAATACTACAGGACCTGTGAGGGTTATTATATTACTGTGATTTCAATAAAACTGTGTTTTATCCTAAACCACTATGTCTGTGTGTCAAACAAACCGTTACAGTAACGTCGCCACTTACGACCTAAGTCCAGTACAAAATCCCCAAGTCCTTAGCTTCCATGTTTAACATCACCACCCGTGACCTAAGTCCAGTGCAAACTCCTCAAATCCTTAGATTCAATGGTTAACGTCACCACCAGTGACCTAAGTCCAGTGCAAAACTCCCACAGGGCTTCAGCCCGAGGATAAATCCACATAACTTTACTATATAAGTTATTGATCTCTGAAAACTAGGCAACGACTACCCGCCTCTCTGTGACATTATACAAGCTCCAAAAAAACAGGGAGGCCACTTGTCCTTCTCTACCCCGAATGGCAATCAATTTTTTCCCAAACATCTTATAAGCCTTCCACTTTACCCCTTCCCTGACACACACACATCCTGGTTTGGCTCAACCCTCTCTCTGACATGCTTCCTCTCCAGGAACACTTTGTTTGCCCTTCCAGGGAAGACTAAATGATTATGCCCTCAACATCAGCAACAACAGCGGAAGGGATTCTTTACATTAGATGCCTTTAAAAAGGACCTGGATACTTTTTTGAGCAGAATGTAGAGTGCTATGTTAGTATTGGGATTAATAATTATTTAGTGCCCCTACTCCTTTTGTGTTGCACCCCATTTGCTTATTAATGATACTATGTCCTGCTGTGTTTTAATCACATACAGAATGTGAGAGGCTTCTGGGAATGAACAACAGCACAATGGCCTGTTCTACGGCTAGTCTTCACCCAGAAGCATCATGTTTTAGCTCTCTAGTACCATTACAGATGACAAATTTGCACATACATATTATACTAATCCCACCCAAAAGGGCGGTCCAGCTCCAAAATGACAGGCAAGTCCCCACTGCACAGGAACACCAGCTAACCCCTGACATATGTTTTGGCCTAGTTGGATCTCATCAGGAGGGTGCAGCTGGATTCCCTAGAAACTGAGAGCAAGGGGTTCACGTCTGGATTACCCTTCACTCTTAGGGAGACTCCCTAGAGTATTCAAAATAACATACAGAATGTGAGAGGCTTCTGGGAATGAATAACAGCACAATGGCCTGTCCTATGGCTAGTCACCGCCCAGAAGCATCACATTCTGTATGTTATTTTGAATACTCTTAGGGGTCTCCCTAAGAGTGAAGGGTAATCCAGACATGGACCCCTTGCTCTCAGTGCCTAGGCAATCCAGCTGCATCTTCCTGAAAAGGCCCAACTAGGCCGAAACATATATTGTGGATTAGCTGGTGTTCTCGTGCAGTAAGGACTTGCCCGTCGTTTTGGAGCTGGACTTCCCTTTTGGGTGGGATTAGTCTAATATGTATGTAGAAATTTTTTCTCTGTCATGGCACTAGAGAGCTAAAATGTGATGGTATTGGGGAGTGACTAGCCGTAGGACAGGCCATTGTGCTGTTGTTCATTCCCAGAAGCCTCTCACATTCTGTATGTTATTTTGAATACTCTTAGGGCTCTCCCTAAGAGTGAAGGGTAATCCAAATGTGGACTCCTTGCTCTCAGTGCCTAGGGAATCCAGCTGCACCCTCCCGATAAGGCCCAACTAGGCCGAAACGTACATCGGGGGTTAGCTGGGGATTTGCTTGTCATTTTGGAACTGGACTGGCCTTTTGGGCAGGATTAGTCTAATATGTACGTGGAAATGTCTCCTCTGTAATGACACTAGAGAACTGAAACGTGATGCTTCTGGGCGGTGATTAGCCGTAAAACAGGCCATTGTGCTGTTGTTCATTCCCAGAAGCCTCTCACATTCTGTATGTTATGTTTAATCAACCATCCTGCCCCTACTCCTTTTGTGTTGCACCCCATTTGCTTATTAAAGGGATATTAATACTTAAAATGAAGGAAAAAAATGCTGTAGGGTCTATCCCCCTGAGTAAAACAAGATCACTGCCACTGCTGAATGTGTTTTATTCAAAAGTTATGAAGGCTCAAACTTGATTAAATCTCCATAGGATGGTGTAGCAACAGCAACACTGTAAACTTTCAGGACACTGTGATATTGCACCTAAACAATTCAAGTTTGAGTTGTAATAACTTTTGAATAAAACACTTCAGCAGTAGGAGTACCCTTGTTTTACTAAGGAGGATTTTTTTTACATTTTAAGTATTACTATTCCTTTAATTTTTGAGTGTCCTGCTATGTTAAATTCTGTTTGCCTTTGCCCGTTGCATCCTGCCCTTAGACTGATGTCTCCATTGATAATATCTTATTGCATATAGGTGTGAATGATCTTGTTAAAGGGGAACTCTCACCTTAGTTAAACTTGACTTCACATTACAGCCATACCTGGGAAGTTGCCTGGTTTCACCCAGAGACTCCAGATTTAGGGCACTGTCTCCGGATCAAGCATCTGTACTATCAAAAAAAACCCAACAGAATAGCTCATGTCGGAAGGCTGAGGCCTGCATCCCGGGCAATTGACCTCAGCCAGCCAATGAATAAACGGGGCAGATGTCAGTAGGAAGATAAGATTGCTTGCTTACCCGTGTCACAAGAGGACCAGGAGGAGTGGAGAGAAGAACCAGCGCACCAACCAGTCTTGGCTGGTAAGTATACCAGTATACTATTTCATTTAACCCCTTGAGTGCAAGACGGGTACGCAACTGCAAAGCAATGCAATGTCACTTGTCCCTGAGGCGGGAGACTCCACAGAAACACGTTGGATTTGGTGAATAAACTAGAAGACAGAGTTTGCAGTCTGCTCTAAAACACACTAAAACAGGCAACATCGGAGAGGAAGACTGACCGCCAGGAGTTTGGACAGTTGGCATCTGGAGCGTCGTCTGGAGGATCCGCTTCTGGAAGTCAGAGGCACAGTATTGTACAAACCGGGACCGGAGACGACTGAGGACCCGACTGGGAGACTTCTGCTCAGATTATCCAATGTGCCTGTTTATATTATACATCAAGTAAGAGCAATCGCAATAGGGGTTATTCCCGAAGACTGCTAATATTATGTATTTTAGTTCTCTGTGTTCTCTGTCTTGTTCCTACTGTTATATGTGCCTACACCGGGGCACGGACACTGATATTATGATTCTATTTTAACTATTTTTATTATTTTTATTTATTTATGGACTCTCTTTACTACTAGGATAGATTGTGGGTTATATATATCTGTATCCCACCGATTTAGGGAAATTTCCTATATTGTTGATACTTTGTATTTCCTATGTTATATTGGTTTGCTGATAGGCACAGCTAGTTTTGTGCTACGACTTGCTCTATTTGGCCAGGCACAGATTTTCCCATACTGTGATTTGTGCCTTTTTTGATATCTTTGATCGCAAGTGAATAACATTCTATATTTGTCTTACTTGACATTATATCCAGAGAACAATATCTGCTTTTATTATTGGAGTTTATATGTAAATATATTTTGAGTCTATTCAATAATAAATTATGTTACACTTAGAGCGATTTTGTTGTGTTGCCCCCCCCCTACCAAGTTCCCAGGTATGGCTGTAATGGGAAGTTATCACGGTGCCCGTGATCCTGGCTGCGGGCCGGCGACATTCTTACTTCCTTGTTTTAGTTGTCGCATTCTTATTGGTCCCTGAACCTTACTCCACCCAGGGCCAGCCCTTTTTATACCCTGTCATGTCAGTGGTCGGGTGCCCTTTCATGGTGTACCTGAACCTAGCTCTAGTTCCTGCTGCTGCTCTGTTTGTGTATGACCTGGCCTGACTGACGACATTCCTGCGTATCCTTACTGCTCCGAATCCGTTGCTGATCTGACTGGCTGAGAACCCGCTACGTTGCTGACTGGACTGGCTGAGAACCCACTTACGTTGCTGACTAGATGTTCTAGGTCCTTCCTACCATACCGCTGCAGCCTTAAAGGGATAGTAATGTTTCATAATAAAAGCAGCTCTAATTAATCATCATAGTATTTGGACTTTGGAGAGTGTTATTTCAATTCTGTCAGAGTTGTAGTACAAGAGTAATTCAATGACAAAGTATCCCCCTCCCGTCCCTTTTACTGATGTAACACTGTTCAGCTCAGGCAGCAGGGAGGTGCCCAGGTAGACTGCAGAGAGGGACAATCTTCAATTAAGATAAGGGAAAAACCTGAAAAGTTTGTCAAGGGGGGCAGGGCTTTCATTGTTCTCATAGGAAGAAGATTGTCCCCTGCTGTTATCTGTCTGGTCTATGGACTGGATTCCACATCTGAGAAGAGATGGCTTACACTAGGTAAAAGGGGCGGGAGGGGACACTTTGCTTGTGAATATCTCTCAAACCATAAAGGTTTGAGAGATAAGACTTATATCGTTCTTTATGTTTTTTTAATGTCTACAAAATAAAATAAAGAAAAAACGAAGTATTACTATCCCTTTAAGGGCTCAAGAGCCAGCTGTAGTGTGGTGTTCCTGTTTCTGTACTCTACGTACTTTGGACACCCGTTGCCTTACGTGGTTTGCTGCCTCCTATTCACCCCTAGCTTTCTAGGGTCTCTGTTGCCAGTAGCTGTGTGTCTTGGGCCTCATAATACCCTAGCATTCTAGGGTCCTTGCTGCCAGTATCCGTAGTCTGTGCCTCCTGTTAACCCTAGCGTTCTAGGGTCTTATGCTGCCAGCCTGTGAGTATTGGGACTCCTATCTTTCTAGGGTCCTCGCTGCCAGTACTCGTGGTCCGTGGGCCTTTGTTAACCCTAGCGTTTTAGGGTCCCTGTTGCCAATATCCGTTGGTCTTGGGCTTCCTTTGACCCCTAGCATTCTAGGGTCCCTGTTGACAGAATCCGTGGTCTTGGGCTTCCATTGACCCCTAGCGTTCTAGGGTCCTTGCTGCCAGTAGCTGAGAGTTGCGGGCCTCCTCTAGACCCTCTTGCTACGAGCAGGTCACTGTCTCCACCTCACCCTAGCTCGCTAGGGTACCTGCTACCTGTTTGTACATTCTTGTTATACTGTTCCTACCTGACTTGTGTTAGTTGCAGGCAGTAATTGTACTGTCTTCTTCTGGGCCTGTGTGGGTGAGAACGTTATTGCTGTTTGTACTTTATATTCAATAAAGTTCTTTTAACCTTACAAGTCTGGTCTGAGTGTTCATCAAAACCGTGACAGAAGTCAAGTTTAACTGAGGTGAGAGTTCCCCTTTAACAAGATCATTCACACCTGTATGCAATAAGATATTATAAATGGAGACATCAGTCTAAGGGCAGGATGCAAAGGGCAAAAGCAAACAGAATTTAACATAGCAGGACACTCAAAAATTAAAGGGATAGTAATACTTACAGCTCAGTGTTGTTGTTGAAGCTGTAATCTGTCTGGTTTCCTGCACCAATTCCCACATTGGTGGCTTTTCTATTTTCCTCCACTGGTCTCGTCTACCATAGCGCAAAGAAAGGACGGAGCACATGAACATGCTCTGTGCATGAATAATGACCTGGATGCGCTTTGGCTAGAGAGTGCGCCAGATCATATGCAGGAGTCATCAATCATCGGAGGAGGAGGAGGCACTAAGCGGGGAAGGGAACTGAGCAAGAGCTGTAACCGAAGCCTGAAACAAACTGACGTCACAATCTGAACTTTAATAGCTAATATCACTACAACTAATGAATTAAAATGAAAATAAAAAAGGGATTAAAGCTTTGAGAACATTCAGCTGTAATATGAAGTCAAGTCTAACTAAGGTGAGAGTTCCCCTTTAAGCAGCTCTGATCAAACATATGGTCAGAGTTTGATTTGATAATTAGCCATTTTCAAAGTAGCTCATATGAGTAGGAATTACTATATAAAGTCCCCAGTGTAAGGGTGACATGCATTGAAGGGTTCCCATTCTAAGTGAGACATACCAAGTGAAGTGGACTTGAACCAGGACTTGAATCAGGAGTGGGACATAGTTCTCCAGAAAAGAGAAAAAACAGGATCCACTGAAGAAACAACACCTCCCAAAGCAATTCTCCAAGGAAAGTGTAACGGAAGCTAAGGACGCCCCTTGCAGTATATCCCCCCCACCCAGCCTGTATAAGGTGTTATCTGAGGCCAACACAAGGCTCCGCTACCGGCAAACCCATACCCTAATTGGTAACCCTGGTACGCCGGACCCTGTTGCTTTGTGTGTATGGGCCCCTCTGAAACTTGCTGCCCTGATGGACTGTTATATTTCGTTCTCTCCTTTTCAAGGGTTAATTCTTTCATTTAGTATACAGACAGCAACTGAAGGGTTAAAGTGTTTCATTACCTCTTAAAGGACCACAGCCAGAGAAATTTAGAAGTAGAAGTTCTTTTATTTGCCAAAGATTTGACAAAATAACAGGTTACAAGATGTTTCAAGATGGTTCAGCATTTCAGGGGTTAATGATGTTATGGGACAGCATGATGGAAAGCTGTATCCCCACAGTTCTTATTCTTTCTTTTAAAGGCTGACATTATATAGTCTAAAAAGCACATGGTCATCAGCTATAATCCACTGCATATGTTCAAACATGGAAGTACTGTGAGTCTTCTAATGAATATTAATTAACCACGTGTAATGCATATATATACATTTGATTGACTTGCACAGATGATAACTATGAAGTCACTAGTATGCTAGGATAGACTAATGCTAGGAGGAGTGGCAGCTAAATTTAACTTAACTTTGAGAGCAAGGTGATCTAATTCTATACTTATCTGTTATCTGCTGATAATTTAAAGATATAGTGAAGCAATTCTGATCTAACATGGACCCATTGCTGAGCCGGGCTTTTTACAATGTTGCCTTACTGAGCTGGAGCCTGCAAGTCATATGTGAGGTGGGGGGCCATGGGTGCATGGGTAAACTGTGGCCTGTCAGTGGGGGGGGGCATATGGTGACAAGGCGACTTGTGGGGCTGATGGCAGTGCTTGTGAGTCTTGGGGAGCTGCGGGGGGTATAGGTGACTGTTGAGTAGGAAAACTGGGAGCTGAAGGGAGCTGATGGTTTAGATTTGGCACCTGCAGAGGGTGTGTGGGGGTCAGCGGGGGTACTTGAGGGCCTTGTTAAATTCCCAAGAGTCTTTGGTGGTCCTGACATGCTAATAGCGACAGCAGAGGTAGCTGTGTGGAGAAAGGAGGGCCCTGTGGCTATTGGGGGGGGGGCAGCATGGCTTTGGTGGAATTGGGGGAACCTGTAGGGGCATGTAGGATGATAGGTGCATTTGGGGGACAGGCAATGGTGCTGGTGGCCACTGGCTAACGTTTTGGTGAATTTGGGGTCTAGGGAGGAGGAGAGCGGATGTATTGTAGGGTAGTGTTGATCTGGTGCATAACTAACAAGATGCCCAGTGACTGACTCGCACTGGGCACCTTATATACTACAGAGCAAATTTACTGTACAGCAAAGTCTAGCCCCTTATTATTAATATAATTATCATTAAAGGCACATCTATGTTCAAAGGAACACAGATGTGCCTCTTCTCCACCCGGTCTCTTAGGACCGGATGTTGCTACCGAGCCACCGGAAGTTTGGGTAGGTGGGACTTCCCGTGGTAGATACACAGAGTCGGTGGAGGGAGGCAGGAGGGGGAAGCTCTCCTCCGTCATAGTCATACATGGGGAAAGCACAAGGGACCACATCGGGACAGGGCATAGGGTAGGTAACAGGGACATATGGGCATTGTCGTGGATCAACTCCGGAAGGGCACAAGGTGGAGCACAATACTGGATGGGGGAGCTGAGAGCGGGGTTTGATGCAGTGGTTGTATGTGCGACTTGGGTTGCAGAGAGGCCAGTGGGGGTTAATGCAGGAGGGGAGGCAGGCATGGCACAAGAATGGGAGTAAGTAGAAGGATGGGGCCACCGTACTGCACTCTGGGCCACCCCGGACCCAATTTTTTGGGAGTCCCTGGGAGCAAAGCACCTTAATGGCACTCGATCCCAGGTAGTCCCTCACTCTTTCTTTTCTCATTCACATCCCCCCCACCACACATAAACAAAATTAGCTCCATTGTTTACCCTGAGGAAGTGTCATAGTGTACACGAAACGCATTGGAATATTGACTGGAACACTAATATCCACCTCACCCATGCTGGTTACTATAAGATATATACAGTGACCTATTTTGCTGGACTCTTCTCTGTCCTCTACAGAATCTATACACTACAGCCACAACACTTCGTCAATCTGGAGAGTCGGGAGGTTACCATTCCTGCCCGCTAGATTATAAGAGCTATTACCTAAACAGAGGAATCCCAGCGAAAGACGGGAGAACACCGTATACCGGTATAAAGAATTGAAATCTGTCTGCGTAGAGGATTCACATCTCCGGTACAAGAAACCTATACAGTCTTACAAGTGGTGTCACTAACATTACAGACGGGAGTCGATATAGAATTCTGGTAAGGCCGGTAATACCGGCAGGCAGGGATTGCCTGCAGCATTTGATGAACTTTGATTCTAGTTTTCAGGCATATTCTATGTCTTTTTAGATAGTTTTCTATATATTGTACTTCCTATTTACCATTTGTATATTAGGTTACCCTCTTCATTGTAAGCAGGGCTCAAAATTTCAAGTCCTGAGCTACTAGCCAGGCTTGAAAAGTTACTCGCCACCAGCTTCCACGTCTAGCCCCACCCATGTCCGTGCCTTTAACCCCACCCATATCTTTACCTTTAACCGCACCCATCTCAAGTTCTCTTTGATGAAATGACACTGCTGCCCACACCCTATCCACCTTCACACACTGCCCACACTGTGTCCCCCATGTCCACACCCTGCCCACCCTCTGTCCACCCTGTCCAAACCTTGCCCACCCTCTGTCCACCCTCACACACACTGCCCACACTGTGTCCCCCCTCAGCCTCTGTCCACACACTGCCCACCCTCACACCCTGTCCACACACTGCCCACATAGCCGACACTGTTCACCCTGCCCCCTCTACACAGCCCACACTGTCCATCCTGCCCCCTCCACACTGTCCACCTCCACACTGCCCACCCCCACATTGTCCTCCTCCCCACACTGGTCACACCGTAGTCCTCCACACATTACAAACAAAAAAAGAGAGTAGAATATCTGAGAGTAGCTGTTTAAATGCACTTACTAGAGTGCAACTTGTCCCTCCAGCCCCTCTGTGTGCATCATAGGCTCCTTCCCCTCTGTGTGTCACTGTCCCCTTCCCCAGCCCCTCTGTGTGTCTGTGTCCCCTTCCCTAGCCCCTCTGTGTGTCATTGTCCCCTTACCCTCTGTGTGTGTGTGTCACTGTACCCTTCCCCAGCCCCTCTGTGTGTGACTCTGTCCCATTCACGAGCCCCTTTGAGTGTCTGTGTCCCCTTCCCCAGTTCCTCTGTGATTGTCATTGTCCCCTTCCCCAGGCTCCTTCATGTGTCTCTTGCCCCCTTGCGCTCCTGCTCCCCTCCCTCCTTGTAGTGTGGCCAAGCGAACCGCGGTAGAAGATCTTGTGCATCCTATACCCAGTCTGACAGGAAGCTGTTCATTGCTCCTAGTGAGCACTTCCTGTCAGACTGGGTAGAGGATACAGAAGATCCTCATCCCGCGGTCTGTGTGTCCATGCCACAAGAAGTGATTGGCAGGAGGGGGGAGCGCTGTGTTGTGTGCTCCCCTCCTACCAGTTACCTGGACCCTGGACATTGTGCCCCCTGGGCCGGAGCACCGTAGGCGGCTGCCTAATTTTCTGGACGCGGGGCACAGACATGTCGGCACTCAAAGGGTTAATGTATACGCTGTGCTGCTCTGCAATATAATGTAAAGTAAAGGCATTATTCAGTCTGGCTTCTTATGATATTTACACAATATCACACAAACATCGTAAGAAGCCATTCTGAAGAATGCCTTTACTTTTCGTTATATTGCAGAGCAGCACAGCGTGTACCTTAACCCTTTGAGTTCGTTTTTTTTTTTTTTATGGTGCTATCTTCTCCTCCTGGAGGCCTGATGCCTCCGGTGTCATTGGACTGAGGCCAGGCATGGAAGACAGGCACTAAGGTGGGGCTTCAATTTCCACTTGCCCCCACTCAATTTCTACTCGCCAAATGCGAGGAGGCGAGTGGAAATTTTGAGCCCTGTTGTAAGTATATATTTAATAGATATTTTTATTGATAGTTTCTAGCGCTCTTCCCTCCTTCCCCGTTTGTACGGGTCCATCTTTTACATTGTTTGTTTTTGCCTGTTGGATTGCACGCATCCACTTTTAAGGGAATAAAAGCACTATTAACTTTCTATTTTTATTTGTATAGTATTTTATATTTTCCTTGTAAAGGGTTAAAAATAATACAACATGAGGCAGTTGTTCCAAATTATAGATTGGTTATTATTTAAAAGAAATTCATATAATAACAGCAACACAGAAATTATCCAGCAAGTAATGTACATACATACCTACAAGCAATTCTGTATAAGCTTGCCCCCCTCCCTCTCTAGAGACCCCTTCTTGTACACTCTAAAGGTTAATCCACCCTAGTTGTTGTCCAATCAGCGGTCTTGGCATATAGGTTTTTAAAGGTACATTACACTTATTAGAAAAAGACTATAGGATATAGCTTTTTTCCTTAACATCCTCGATTTTCATTATATTATTATAGTATTCCACCATTCTCTCGTCACAGCTTTATATTGTTAAAGTATGTATATTTCTACGCCAAGGGGACAGAGAGCGCAGCCTATTCCTCGTTTCTGGGGATTTTTTCTTTTATGTTATACACAAACAAGAAACTACACGCACACAAAATACTATCTCATCTCCTGTCTCTCTCTCTCACCTTCTATTACTGGCATCTGGAGATATCTCTCCAAACCCTGGCCCCCTCTCCTTTCACAAACCCTCTACCTCCAGTAAAGATAGCTGGGCAAAGCAGCAAATGCAAGTGCAGCAATTGTAAGTGTAATAGGAGATATTCTGGAGATCTATTTTGTATCCGTTTTGATGATATCTATTCTTCTCCTTCATAGGTAAGAATTTTATGATTCTATTCCTAATTACTACCTGTAGACAAGATTCAGGGCTGATTAGATAATTGGTAAGGAATCTGAACACTGAAACTGAACACTGAGTAATTGAGGTGGTTGGGATTGATGTGTTATTAGTACCTGTTAGATCTAGTTACATACTGTTTTGCTAATTAATGGGAGTTGCCTTCTGTGTATATAAGTGGGTTTGTTATTAGCTGGGCTACTTAGTTGCTGGGCAAAGCAGCAAATGCAAGTGCAGCAATTGTAAGTGTACAAGGAGATATTCTGGAAAAAATCTGGAGGTGATCTGTGATGATTAAAGTCAGAAAACAACTGCAAAATCTGAAGGTATTTTACTCTTTGTCCCCTGATTACATTAGTGCTCTTAACATGTCAGGCATATGGCAATGCAATGGATGTTTTGCGTTTCTTCCCCAGGAAACCTTTTGGAGGTTCAGAAGTTGTCCAGTTTGTCAGCAATTTTCTGTTTTACAGCAGGATATTGATAATTTGAAGGCTGAAATCTACAAGATGTCTGTGAGCTCCACACAGATACAAAAGAAACAAGTGCCACTGCCTCAGAGACTTCCAAGAAATGGCAGATGGACTACCGTTGGCTCTGGAAGGGTAAGAGTTGTGGATAAGAGGCATGTCCCACAGTCTGTGCCTCTTCATAATTCTTTTGCTGCACATTCAGAACACTGCCTGAATACTGAAACAAGTCCAGAAGCAGAGACTACTGGTTCACCAGCCTGTAATCCACAGGTAAACCAGACTGCAACCTCTGACAAACTGACAAAGGTAAGAAGTGAAAACTACTTTGAGAAGAAGCAGCTATTTTTGGGGGATTCTATATTAAGAGGCGAGACTCTGGAGGAATGGCATGGTGGTTGCAAACAAGTCAGATATCTTCCTGGTGCTACAGCTCACAGAGATTGAATTTTAAGAATTGTTAAGGAAGCAAGACAGAATGGAGAGTTGGATGTCATAGTCCGTTTAGGGACAAATGATTAGCCTTGTAATGAGGTGAGTGTGGTAAAAGATGTTCTTAAGAAGCTTTGTAAGGATCTGCAGCAAGTTGCTTCCACTGTACCCGTTTCAGAGGTTCTACCAGTGTATAAGGAAGATGATGGTAGGATACAGTGAATTAGAGACTTTCATTCATGGCTAGGGAAGTGGGGCCAACAACATGGGTTTGGCTTTGTTTCTCACACCAACTCTATTTGGTGTAACAAGGAATTGTACAAAAAGGATGGTTTGCATCTTTCTCAAAACGGAACAGATGTTCTCAACAAGCAATTCAGAAGTTTTGTAAACAGGTATTTAAACTAGTAGACGGGGACAATGCAATGATACCGGATAAAACCAATTGCCCCCCACAGCATTGCACAGATGAATTTGATCAAGGTATGTCTGTTCTGTGGCACATAGGTCAAAAACCAGTAGACTTCGAGCCACATGTACAAATGCACGCAGTTTAGGGAATAAGATCCCTGAACTCATTGTAGATTTAAAATCTACACCTCTGGAAGACTACCACTTAAAGTGTTAGTAATGTCCAACAAAAATTATTTTGCAGTTAGAAGAGCTTAAAAAGCTGAGCTAAATGCAAAAAAACTTATCTCTCAAACCGCTATGGTTTAAGAGATACAGGCATTTAAAGTTTGCTCTCTCCTTCTGCTGTCAGCAGGCGATCCGTGTCGGTTGACACGGAGGTGCTTGAGAAGTGCCGAGATCTCGTTATTTACCACAAATCCCTTCATTGGAATGGTCTAAAACGTGTGCCTGGTTTTCAAGCACACATTTTAGACCATTCCAATGAAGGGATTCCTTGTAACTAACAAGATCGCGGCACTTCTCAAGCGCCTCCGTGTCGACCGACACAGATCTCCTGCTGACAGCTTTACAGTTGTCAGTAGGAGACAGTGAACTTTAAATGCCTGTATTTCTTAAACCATAGAGGTTTGAGAGATATGGTTTTTTGCATTTAGCTCAGCTTTTTAAGCTCTTCTAAATGCAAAAAACTTTTTGTTGGAAATTACTAACACTTTAAGAACTGGTCTCTTCCCAACAGATATACCTGCACCATATATTTATAAAAAAACAACCCTCTAAAAATAAATAGTTTGCCAATGATTTGTCATTCCCTGCGGATACTCAGCAACTGTAAACATGTCTAAGAGGATACTCCGCAATTGGTGGGTTTCAAAAACTTTAATACGCTCTTCACCTTCACAAAGGAAAACTATTTTATGCACAGCATCACATGATTTAGTCACTGCCATATCCAAAATAGCGCTCAATACCCTTAAAGGGAGAATACCTTTATCACCACACCAAGTAGAAGTGCTTAGAGAGCAAATATAAAGGCTCTGAGCGATAAGAAAAATTCAATTATTAAGAAGAAGAGACTGATTAAACAGTCTGGTCGGTTTCATTGGATCCCTGTAAGGTTTTGCTATACCGCTGCTAACAGGCCTTCTAACTAACAGATGATGGAGTATGCTGAGAAAATGTATTTGGTTCCTAAACAAGAGATGGACCTAATACAGCTACAGGTCAGCACTCTGCGGCCACGCAAGACTCTGTCATTCAACATCTTGATTCAGAAATGATGACGATCCTACAGAATAAAAATATAACAGAGGATGAATAGGTATACCACTATGTTGCAGAGATACTTGGTACATGCTAAGCAGAATGAGCGTGAAAAGATGCCATTGACGCTTCTCCTACCTACTGACGAATCCACCTCAACAACACATGCTACCCCTGTTGGGGAAAAAGCTATATCCTAATCTTTTCCTAATAAGTGTACTGTACCTTTAAAAGCAGTACATCTGCATGAGTGTTTTACTCCACTAGTAAAATACAGGTTTTAATTTTAGAGAAAAAATAGAGTTAGTTTGCAAGGTCATCTGGGTAAGCTTTTGCTACAATACACAAAGGAGGCTTCTGTTAGCATCCAAGGACGTACAGCTGTGCGGAGAAGATAAGGACCTCCAAGACCACTGACTGGACAACAACGAGGGTGGATTAACCTTTAGAGGGTACAAGAAGGGGTCTTTGGAGAGGGAGGGGGGCCGCTCATTACAGAATTGCTTGTAAGTACGTATGTACATCACTTACATGTTATTGCTGTGTTGCTGTTATTATATTATTTCTGCTAAATAATAACCAATCTATAATTTGGAACGACTGTCTCATGTTGTATTATTTGTAACCCTTTAAATTTTCCTTTACATTTTCTGGTGCCGATTTACCCGGGAGTTTGAAAACAGGAGCAGACAGATGCAGACTCTTGGACTGGGAGAATAGGGGACCAACTACTGCTGGCTACTAATAGGTGAGATCCTTTGTGTCTCTAAGTTGCTCCCCTCTTCTCTGTCCCATAGATCCTCTGTCTTCTCCTGTAAGTACAAGCTCCCAAGAACCTGATACAGTTGTGTATATGTTTAACATCTTTTGTATGGATGTGTGAGTAAATGGGATATTGGCAGTTTTAAACCCACCATATCAGTGTGAACGAGGTCCTTTATGGCAAATGCTTGGGCTATCTCAAGACGCACCTTCTTTGATAAGAAGATCGCATGGTGGGGACAGCTGTATGCTAGAGAAAGAGGGCCCTATCACCCTCAGACACGTATGTTTTCTATCTTCTGAGTTTGTCAAGTAAAACGTTACTAACCCTGATCTGCATGAGCAAAGGGACAAAACACAGAAGGAGTGTGGGTAGATACAGTGTTCTGAACTGGTTTAGCCTTGGACTGTCAGTGCAAGTCTTTGGGTACCCCCTGTGCTCGGCCTCTGGACATTGTTGATTAAATTGAGCTTCAGTCCACTACTGCTATTGGGTACAGGGCTACTCCCAGAGAACGAGAGCGACCTGATCTCTGATCACCTCTGTAGCAGATCTGTCTCCCCCCATGAATAATTATACTCAGACTACTGGGAAACATAACTCCCCCCTAGCGTGGTTTGACTTAGATGATACTAGAGGCCAGGTACTTCTTGCTATAGTACTCCTGCTGGGTGTCATTTGGCTCTGTTGGAAAATTTGGAGGGATCAGAAGCGGGGATTTGTAGTGTGTGAACTTCCCTGACAGCCCTAACCATATTATTGCTAAGAGTTGAGAGAGAAGGGTAAGAGTCCTCTCCATCATAGCCGGGCTATGGGAAACAACTCTAGCAAGGGTGGCTATGTGCCACAGCAGAGTAATGGACGTCCAGAAACTCCTCTGGGAGGAGATTAATAAGAAATATGGTTTGTGGGTCAGCAAGCATTTGTCTAAATGGGGCAAGCTGACTAGGGGATTAGATTGTGGGATTCCCAAAGGGGGAACTTTTGAATTACCCCGCTGGACATCCCTCTACCAGAATTGTAAACAAAAATTAACAGAGCCAAATGAGAAAGCAGCATGGAGTAGGTGGATTGCAGAGTCTTATTGGAGACAGCAGAAGGCCAGAGGTATTTTTTTTCTAGAAACTAAGACAGGGACAGCAGGAACAGAGCAGGGAGGGAAGAAACAGTCTGAGCTAGAAGGAGAAGGGGAGGCAGAGGTGATAGAGCAGTTAGTTATATCCCTGGTGGAACCCACCGGAGATACTGCGGGACTTCCTGATTCCAGTACTCAGGAGGCCCCGGTAGATATGGGGGCCAAGCCCAAGACCCCCACTGCACCCACTACACTGTACCCCACAGGAGACTTACGTCTTCCTCCACCCCTCAGTATATTGAATCCCCAGCTGGGGCTACTGCCCCACCATTTGTGTCTCCTACTACCTCATGGCAGGATATAGCTGACCCAAGGGGAGGGAGGGTCTTATGTGGAGTAGAAGGTGAACTCCTAATCACCCCTAAAATCAAAGCAGAAGAGGTAAGTAGGATGGGTGAGGAGTTTCATTCACCTCAGGCTTCAGCACACCATTCCCCCCCCAGTGTCAGCTTACCCTGTTAGACAGCAATTCATTCCAGGTACAAATGGTCAGGCAGACAGGCATATTACCCAGCATGTCCCATGGACACCTGAAGAATTAAAGGGTTTTCTCTCATCAGTGCCTAAGCCAAGGAGTAATCCATATGGGTTTGCAAGTGAACTGTACAATATTGTGGTCAGTTACAACCCCACATGGAGACATTTGTTGCAGATAATAAGAGTTGTAGCAGGACAAATAGACACTGCTGCAATCTGCACCAATCTCTACCTGCCCCTAGACCCATCAGAGCAAGAGAATACCCCCCAGAAGGCTCTGGAATGTGTTAACCAGATCAAGGATAAAATCAAGGAGATATTCCCGCCTCAATCCTGGATCCGGGTGACAATTATCCAGCAAAAGGTTAAGGAGCCAGTGGAAGATTATTTTGAAAGATTTAGGCAGGTTGTAGAAGAGGCAGGAGTTAATCTTGATGATCAGGGAATGGGAATGATGCTCACTGCTACATTGGTGTCTGGACTGAATAAAGATATTCATGACAAATTGGTTTCTGCTCATTCTGATTGGCGTGATAAGTCAGTTCCAGCACTAATGAGTCTAGTGAGCTCAATCCAAAGGAGTATACAGGAGGTGCAGGAAAAGGGAAGCCAGAAAGCAATGCTACTCAGTGCCCCTGGGAAACCTCAAGGGAGGCAGTTCAACAAAGGGAACAAGGGGGAGCCTAGGAAAGTGAGATGCTATAATTGTGATAAACTAGGCCACTTTGCCAGGGACTGCACAGCTCCAAAGCCGGAGAAACAGGAGGACTATTGACAAACAGGGCTTCCAGTGCTACCTATCATCTCTGAGAGCATGGGGGGTGATGCCTTTGTCCGTCTGACCCTCTCTGAGATGCCATACCATTCTCTGGAGTGTTTGGTGGACACTGGTGCTGCCTGCAGTGTTCTCAAAAGATCAGAAGCCCCAAAATTAAAAATTTCTGGACAAATTGATGCTGTAGGACTAACAGGTAATATCATCAAGTTGAGGGAGACTGAGGAAACCCCTGTGACTATAGGTCAAATGAAAACCTCCCTTTCCTTTGTCCTCAGTGATACTGTTCCCTGCAATTTGCTGGGAAGGGATGCACTGATGAAGCTAAAGGCAAATATTCAGTACACGGAGGATGGACCAGTTGTAACTACCTCAGTAGGATCAGAGGATCTCAACACCTTGGAGAGTCTGGTCCCCCTGATGGCAGTTTGAACTCTTTCAGAGCAGGACATTCCACCTGACCTGAAGCAAGTTCCCCAGACTGTTTGGGCTCAAAAGGGTGATCCAGTGGGCCTGATCAAACAAGCAGACCCGGTGGTCATCAAGCTCAGACCAGAAGCTAAGCTACCCAGGATTCCTCAGTATCCCCTCAGCGTGAAACAAATGAATGGTGTTAGAGACCAGATTAAAGCTTTTGTGAATCAAGGGATTCTGGTTCCCACTAAATCACCAGTGAATACCCCCCTTTATCCGGTGGCTAAGCCTGGGAAACCTGGCCAGTTTCGCCTGGTTCATGATTTGCAAGCAGTAAACAAAATTATTCAAGACGATGCACCACTTGTGCCAAATCCTCACACTATACTAGGTGGAATCCCTCCGGATGCATCCTGTTTTACAGTTCACAGTAAGTGAACTAACGCAGGCTGTAAGTCAGAGCAGGGGTGTTGGAAACATGAGGATGGTCGATTGTGTGCACCCCCCAGTTCTATATCCTGTCCTAGCTAACTTATCCCATCTCCCTTCTCATGTTTCCAAAGGGGGAATGATTGCGAGTGTTAGCAAATTTTGGTTTGCACCAGGCTTCTCACAATTTGCAACTGAATGGTGTAAGAAATGCATGATTTGTGCCAAATACAACTCAGGTAAATTGACAAAGGTAGAGATGAAACACCTTGTAAAGCCTGACTACCCAATCTAAAGACTACAAACAGACTACATCCAGTTACCCAAATGTGGCGTCTATGACTATGTGTTGGTGTGTGTGGATATGTTTTCCTCATGGGTAGAGACATGGCCTGTTGCCAAGGCAACTGCAGGTGTGACAAGCAAAAAAGTTAATTTCTGAAATTGTGTGTAGATATGGTTTACCTGAGACAGAGGAATCTGACAGAGGGACCCACTTTACTGGACAAGTATTTGCAGAAATACTGAAAGGGTTACAAATTAACCAGCATCTACATACTTCTTATCACCCACAATCATCTGGGAAGGTAGAAATAGCAAATGGTGTGTTGAAAAACAAAATAGCTAAGATCTGTAAGCAGGCTAATCTCACTTGGATACAAGCATTACCACTAGCTCTTTTTGCAATAAGACACACCCCAAAGGAAAAGCATGGCCTTTCGCCATTTGAAATTCTGTTTGGCAGACCACCACTGACAGGCCTTTTCTTTCCACAAGAACTGCATGGACAGTATACTTCTTTAACTAACTATGTTATTCAGTTGCACAAGCAGCTGACTGATTTGCATGGAAAGGTTTTTTCTTCGTTACCAGATCCTGGAGAGACAACCGGAACCCATCACCTGCAACCCGGAGATTGGGTGGTGATAAGAAGATACGTGAGGAAACATCTGGAGCCCCGGTTCAATGGCCCATTCCAGGTGCTACTGACCACCCCCACCTCAGTCAAGGTGGAAGGGAAGCCAAACTGGGTACACGCCTCTCATTGTAAAAAAGTGGACTTCCAGGTGGGTGACGTAAACTAGCACCAAGAAGGGTAGGCCAGAAGGGGATGAAGAGGATTAATAAACCGCTAGGATGCATGTACTGTCTCTCCTGCTTCTTTTTGCTATATTTATCCATGCACAGGTTAAAGGGGAACTATCACCCCGCAATAACTTAAGCTTCACTGATTGCTCATCTGGCGACTAGCTGCTTAGTAGCGCTAGTCGCCAGAAATATTACCCGGTTCAGCAGATATCGGCGTTTTACCGATGGTGACAGGAGCAGGAAGCACGGCGGTGCAAAAGGGACTGACAGCGCAGGCGCACGGACGTCACTGTGAAGAGACGTCCGTGCTTCCTGCTCCTGTCACCATCGGTAAAACGCTGATATCTGCTGAACCGGGTAATATTTCTGGCGACTAGCGCTACTAAGCAGCTAGTCGCCAGATGAGCAATCAGTGAAGCTTAAGTTATTGCGGGGTGATAGTTCCCCTTTAAAGGTGAAAAGCAGAAAAATTCTGTCTGGCTTCTGCACCAACAAACTGCCAAACAGTTAAATATTACTGACTGCTGGGTATGTGAATTATTTCCAACTGCGGATAAAGCTTGGATGTGGTTCCCAGCCTGGACAGGTTGGGGAATTGAGTTAGTAAATAAGTTAAATAAATATACTAGTATCATGGATGGAATAATTAATGAAACCACAAGTTCTATCCACGTCCTTAATGAAGAGTTAGCCCAAGTCAGAAAGGTTGCTCTTCAGAATAGGATGACCCTAGATTATCTGATAGCCATAGAGGGTGGGACTTGTGCTATTATAGGAGAAGAGGGTTGTACATGGGTTGAGGATTCTCGTGACCCCACTGAGGCACATTTGAATAAGGTAAGAGAACTACAACATAAAGCAAGAGACATCTAAAGAGGGATGGAATCCTTTTTCCTGGCTGGAGTCTGTTGGCACATGGTTTAACAATATGCTCTCAGGTCTTTTAAAGCCTATAGTAGTAGTGATTGGATTGATTTTAATAGTTATAATTGGTTTGAAGTTACTAATGCTTTGTGTTTCTCGTTGCAGTAAATGAATGGACAGATCCATTCCTTTGGAGGGATACAGCGGCTTCGGAGATGATGGTCTGATAGCTCAGCTCAACTACCTGCCTTTCCTACAGACCCTTCAGCTGTTTTGAAAGCCAGGTGGAGGACGTCATCCCGGAAGGGGTCCCACAGTTGTATGTCAGCAGCTTATAGCATGATGTCCTTTCAGACCTTGGGCAGAGGGGGTACATCTTTGGTTGCTGCTGTATCCACATAGATAAATAGTGTATGTGTGTGTGTGATGTGTGTCAGAATAAAGATGAGTGAATGCTTAGAGGAAATGATCACTGTATAGGCGGTCAGGAATGGATGCCTGGCATCCCACAATCTATGCGGCTTAACTGTGTACTTTGTGAAGTATGGACTGTCTAGGGGGTCATTTCTAGGTAGGCAGGATAATTAGCTAGATAATCAGGACACACAAAGAAAATATAATACATATATACATGATAATTAATTATCAAAAGGGTGATAAATGTTAAGGAAAGAGCTATATCCTATAATGTTTTCCTAATAAGTGTACTGTACCTTTAAAAGCAGTACATATGCATGAATGTTTTTGTTCCACTAGTAAAATACAGGTTTTAAATTAGTAAAAAAAAATATATATATATCTATATATAGAGTTATTTTTCAAGTTCATTTGGTAAGCTTTTGCTACAATACAATAGCGGCCTGTTGGCATTCAAGGACATACAGCTGTGCGGAGAAGATAAGGACATATATGCCAAGACCGCTGATTGGACAACAACGAGGGTGGATTAACCTTTAGAGGGTACAAGAAGGGGTCTCTAGAGAGGGAGGGGGCGCTCTCATTACAGAATTGCTTGTAAGTACGTATGTACATCACTTACATGTTATTGCTGTGTTGCTGTTGTTATATTATTTCTGCTAAATAATAACCAATCTATAATTTGGAACAACTGTTTCATGTTGTAATATTTTAACCATTTAAATTTTCCTTTACAAAAGGGACAAAAAGTCTCTTAGTAATAAAGGCGTCATGGATTCTGGTACCAAGAGAGGTGTCTGGATATCACCCAATAACAGCCAATCATATCACACCATTTACCCCCCCCCCGGAGGGGGTGTGGAGGGTGTTATATGATTGGCTGTCGGTATCAGTGGGGGAGGGGAAGACCCTAGGCTATATAAGGCAGTCAGTGACCTTCCCTCCTCATAATTTGCTCTCTTTTCCTGAAAGCAACATGTCACTAAAAATGTTTTGCGGTGCCCCCTTCGGATCCTTTGTATCCTATATAATAATTCGCTAGGATGTTTGTCATGATGCAGTCATGCGCAGTAGAGACCCCGCGTTCAGGAAGTCTCTACTGTGCATGATTGCATTGTGTGAGTGAGGCGACACGTGACTGCATCGCGTGGAAAGGTGAGGTAGCTCCTTTTAACCCTTTGAGCACCAGAGGGGTACGCAAAGCATTGCAAAGCAATTCTTTGCGTACCTCTCTGGCACTCTAAGGGTTAACATTACCCGGATCTTGTACATGGGCTTTTACACTAGTTTTTAACACTGGAGTGAGCATTCCAGAGAGCACATGGAAAGGGAGGATTTTGAGGCTGAAGACAGGAAATGTTGATTAGTCTTGAATTGTTCCTATCTTTACTGGAGGTAGAGGGTTTGTGAAAGGAGAGGGGACCAGGGTTTGGAGCGATATCTCCAGCTGACATTAACAGGAGAAGAGAGAGGAGATGAGATAGTGTTTTGCATACATGTGGTTTCTTGTTTGTGTGTGGTGGTGGAGTGAGTGAGAAAAGAAAGAACGAGGGACTGCCATTAAGCTGATTTGCTCCCAGGGACTCCCATAAAATGGTTTTCAAGGTGGCCCAGGATGCAGTGCGGTGGTCAGCTTACTGGGCCACCTCAGTCGGGGGGGGGGGGTAGAAGTAGGAGGGTCAAGTGGCTTGCCCCTTTAAAAGTCCGGTCAGCTGGGGCTCCAAAGTTGTTTTTTGACGCGTTATGGAAGATATTTAAATAGGAATCAAGGTAAGCAGCATCGCAATTACTCCTGAGGAAGTGGCATAGTCTAACGCCACGGAACGCATAGAGTGAGTCTCTCCCCCCATTGTGGGTAATTCATTGCATACTTTATTCTACTTTCTGATTTTATTGTTCTTTCTGAATATTGTTTTACTATTTTTACTTTGTAATCTGGCTCTCACAGCTAATACATATTGTATCTCTACCTGTCTGTACTGTGGAGTTTTATTTCTTTTGAGCAATAAGGTGCTTTTTTATAATAAAGATTTACTTTTTTATAAGTCCCTATAACGCCCTTATTATATGTTAGGGTTACACTTTTGAGCTTTTTTTCCCACTACTCCACTAAACAGTTCCTACTGTGATCTACACATTGTACCTTTATCTGCAGTTAGAACACTGGGAACAACATATTTAAATATTTAAAAATCTGTTGGAGCACGTGAAGGAGTCACTAGCCTGGAGTGACACTCTGAGATCCAGTGCAAGTCCATCAAACTGAGAGGCAATGAGTGAACCTATGTGGGGGGGCAAAAAAGGAATAATATATATAGCTACTAGTGTAAAAGCCTGTATACACGGGCCAAGGTCTGGGTTATGTTAACCCTTTGAGTGCCAGAGCGGTACCAACACATTGCATTGCAATGCGTTGCATACCCCTCTGTCACTCAAAGGGTTAAGAGGCCGGTCCTGCTCTGCATCCTGCCACTGACGCAGTCATGCACTGTAGAGCCTGCCCAAAAGCACAGAATGCTCCCAGCACAGAACTCCCAGCATTCTGTGTTCCCAGCATTCTGTGCTCCCAGCATTCCACATGGAATGCTCCCAGCACAGAACTCCCAGCATTCGACACGGAATGCTCCCGGCACAGAACTCCCAGCATTCCGCACAGAATGCTCCCAGCACAGAACTCCCAGCATTCCGCACAGAATGCTCCCGGCACAGAACACCCAGCATTCTGTGTTCCCAGCATTCTGTGCTCCCAGCATTCCACATGGAATGCTCCCAGCACAGAACTCCCAGCATTCGACACGGAATGCTCCCGGCACAGAACTCCCAGCATTCCACACAGAATGCTCCCAGCACAGAACTCCCAGCATTCCGCACAGAATGCTCCCAGCACAGAACTCCCAGCATTCCGCACAGAATGCTCCCGGCACAGAACTCCCAGCATTCCTCACAGAATGCTCCCGGCACAGAACTCCCAGCATTCCTTACAGAATGCTCCCAGCACAGAACTCCCAGCATTCCGCACAGAATGCTCCCAGCACAGAACTCCCAGCATTCCTCACAGAATGCTCCCAGCACAGAACTCCCAGCATTCCGCACAGAATGCTCCCAGCACAGAACTCCCAGAATTCCGCACAGAATGCTCCCAGCACAGAACTCCCAGCATTCCACACAGAATGCTCCCAGCACAGAACTCCCAGCATTCCTACACTTCCCAGCATTCCTACACCTACCAGCATTCCGTGCTCCCAGCATTCTGTGCGTTCATGCACTCTCTACTGCACATGACGGCTTCTGACAAACATCCTAGCTAATTATTATATAGGATATTGATAATACTGCACTTAGAGGTGTTGTGGTTGCGCTCTTCTGTTTCTTCTACTTTTTCTAAATATTTCTGGCTTTAACTCTTTCGTGGCTGTGCCTTGAATTTTTCAGCTTTCAATTACTATCGCTCTACACAGAATATAATAAGAATGGAACGAGTCGTGTCTTTCTAACTTTAAAGTGGATGTGTCTCCTCTGTATAACTTAGCATAAATAGTTAGGCTATATATTGAATATTACTAAAACTGTCTTCATTTTTTTTAAGCTTTACTTTGTGTAAATTTAAGTTATGAAGTCTGTCCTGCAACTACATCCGCATAGACTGCAGTCTGTCACTCTTCCTCTGCTCTCCTCCCTCTATCCAGTCTCCTCCAATGACGGAAGCTTCTGTCTGTAAGCTGAAGCGGTCTCATTGGCTAGATATCGATCTCTGCCAATGAGACCGCTCCAGCTTACAGACAGAAGCCTCTGTCATTGGAGGAGGCTGGATAGTGGGAGGGGAACAGAGGCAGAGTGACAGACTGCGGTAGAGCAGGTAACATCAGTCTATGAGGAAGTAGCTACAGCCCAGACTTTATAACTTACATTTTGACAACATAAAGCTTAAAAAAACTTAAGACAGTTTTAGTAATATTCAATATACAGCCTAACTATTTATGCTAAGTTATACAGAGGTGACACATCCACTTTAAAGGAGAACTATCACCCGAAATAAAGTCCCCCCCCCCCCAATTAGGCATCTATAAGCTTATCAACGGCACCTGCGCTGTCAGTCCCGGTCTCCTCTAGGAGGCGTTGCATGGTACCATTAGGTACCAGAAGGGAATGACGATGCAGGCAAGGTGCCTCTCTAGAGCGCTGTTGACTGGCCATCAGTGTCGGCTGAGGTAGGATTTTTTTACTAACGCAGTCTTTATTCTGTATAACAGTTTCATTATAAAGTCCGCTAATAACATAACAATGATAATCAACTAGTCTCAGTTCAAAACAGGCTACTTAGGATTTTTATCCTCTACTGGAACTGCTGATTTATTGTTTGCGTGTAGGAATCTCAAACATGGTGGTGGCTCCCTGTTCTAATTCCCTCGTGGTAGGCCGCATTCGGTGTTCCAGACACTAAATCTGCACTCTTTTCCACCACCCAGCCTGGATTCAATGGAGTCGATCGAAAAATCAATTAGAGGTTTAAATGATGTTATAGTGAGGTGGACTTTGCCCAATGCGTTTCGCTGGCTTCCTCAGGGACTTAAAGTCAAAATGACCAAAAAAGCTGGCTGTTTAATACCCTTCACTGGGCCTCTAATTGTGATATATGGTTTGTTGTATAACGTTGGTAGGCTAACTAATACAACTATTTGTATTGAGATTCAGCATAACTTCCCTAATTAATAGTTATTACTAGTTATTTTATTATATTGCTGTACTATTGTATGTACCCCTCTGGTACTCAAAGAGTTAATAGTATTGGGACAGGAACGCTCATGGCATTGAAAACATAGGTGGAAAAAGGTAAAGTTCTCTTGAGAAATTTGTTGGCAACAGTGAAAATGACGCAGTTTTCTGTATTTTCAAAATGCACCGTTTTCTGCAGAAATAGAAGCAAACTGTGTTTTTTTTTTCATAAAACAAGAACAGGAATTTTTCCCCATCCTTATTGAAGGAGACAAAAGCACCATTTAAATCTACTGCAATTTGTTTTGCTGTAGAACTGTACCTGTTTAGAATACTGAATTGCACTGTTATTTTAACCCTATAAAGGGATAGCAATGTTTCACAAAAACAGCAGCTCCAATCAAGGGCAGACTGAGCAGTCAGGCATTCGGTCATGGACTAAGGGCCCACTGCCAGGGGGTCCCGGACGTGACCAAGGAGCCATTGGGGCAGTGGCATAGCAGAGGCCCCTGCTGGACTCAGGGGCCCCCAGAAAGTTTGGCTTGCTACGTTTTACTGTGACCCCCACCGTTTGTAAGGTCATAGTTACAGGGCCTCGGAAAGTCACTGGGCTCACCGGCAGCCAGGGCCTGAGGTGAGGTGCTTTTGATAAAGTATCCCCCTCCCGCCCCTTTTACTGATGTAACACTGCTCACCTCAGAGCAGCAAGACTGTCCGGATGGATCACAGAGAGGGACAATCTTCAGTGATCATAAGGAAAAACCTGTCAAGGGAGGCAGGGTTTTCCTTATGATCACAGTAAGAAGATTGTCCCTTGCTGTGATCTGTCCGGTCAAGAGACCAGATTCCACATCTGAGGGGAGGGGCTTACACTAGGTAAAAGGGACGGGAGGGGGATACTTTATCATTGAATTACTCTTGTACTACAACTCTGACAGTAATGAAATAACACTCTCCATGGCCCAAATACTATGAAAATTAATTGGAGCTGCTTTTTTATGAAACATTACTATCCCTTTAACAGGCTGCCTTGATGACATTCATCTGCTCTAGTTCTATATTTTTTGTGTAAAACATGTCCCATTTAGTTGTATATGTCCCTTGTGTGAAGGTTTTCGTGTTATGGGTCCAAATACGTTTTCACCAGGACCCTGTAATTACTAGTTCTGACACCGGCGTTGTCCATTAGCACTAAGGATAACTGCAGTGATTCTGTGTCAACCCATCCACACCATAGAGGACAAATAAAGTTTTTCATTGATTTAAAAGTGTCTTTAAAGGGATAGTAATGGTTTGTTTAAAGTTTATTTAATATTGTAGTGCTTCAAAAATGGAATAGATTGCCCCCAGTCCTATCTCTCAAACCTTTATAGTTTGAGAGAAAATCGTACTGAAAGTTCCCCTCTCCCTCCCCTTTCTCTGACGTCAGTGTCAATGAGAATTCGATCCTGGGATCACCCGGCGGCTCTGCAGCAGAGGCACGTTCGCATTATTGGCAAAGAGCTCCTTCACTGGAATGGTCTTCTACGTGTGTTTGGTTTGTGCTTGGTTTCCAAGCACTCGTACCAGAACATTACAGTGAAGGAGTTCTTTGCCAATAACGCGATCGCGGCTCTGCTGAAGAGCCTAATCCGGTCCCGGGACTGGATTCCCCTGCAGTCAGCTAGACGCTAACGTCAGGGAAAGGGGAGGGGGGAACTTTCAGTACGATTTTCTCTCAAACCATAAAGATTTGAGAGATAGGACTGGGGGCAATCTATTTAATTTTTGAAGCACTAAAATATTAAATAAACTTTAAACAAACCATTACTATCCCTTTAACCCCTTGGAAGCTAAAGATGTCTCCAAAGAATTGTTTTGCCCATTTCAATCCATAGTTGTTTCAGTTTAATTAAAGAGTATGGAACGCATTGCAAAGCAATGCGTTCCGTACCATTCTGGTACTCAGAGGGTTAATTAAACCCATCAGCTTCAATATCTTTGGAAAAATCTGAACTTGAAATTAACATTTGCAGAAAAATAACCTACACTAACATTTCTGTTCTTTTGTGTACATAGCAATAATTTCCTTCATTTTACTCGCACTTCCCACTCCTGTTCCAAGCCGCGGGTATTACAATGGAAAGAAAGAGCTTGTTACGGGTTATAATAAAATAACCACAAGTTCCCCTTGTACACATTGCAGTCTGCGGGTGGAAAAGTCAACTGGATACTGGAATCTTTTCTAATAAATCGGAACAGGCACTGTAACAAAGAGATGGTTTAGATTTCAAAAGCAGCCATATGTATGTTGTGACGGGGTACAGGGGTTACTGTTTGGTAGACCGAGGGTTAAGCGATTTATCCAGACAACAAGATAATAAATTGCATTTATTAGAGAGGTCACAGCACACAAACATAGGACAACAATTACAGGCAAACAAACAGGGGTAAAACATAAAAAGTACACACTTCTGCTGTTCTCTTCTTGATGTGCCAGCAAAGTTGTATAGATTGCCACATAGTCCATTTTAGCTTTCTACTGGAGCTGACACATAGTCCCACTAGAGACAAGAGCGGGCACCCTGCCCACTGCGCCTGGTGCTGGATCTTTTAGTCCTGACAGAGGAGTTGGGAACGGCATCCTAAGAGATTATCCAGTCACTTTCCATATTCTTGGGCCATAGCCACTGGAGATTAGCTTCATGACCACCATCATTGTTATGGGAACATCAGGGTACCTTCTGTGGCTGCAGCCACCTTGACTTACAAGAGGCATCTGGCCACTTCAGTGCTCACACACTCTAACTCTTCCGGTGAGGGCACTCACCAGTCCCAGCTTCCTCAGTACTCCTTCAGAAAGGACCTGGACCAGTCCAACTCCAGACTGGCCCCAGGCCCCCCTCCGTTCTGGGGAGGCCTGCTCCCCCTGCTACTCCATTCTCTCTCTCTCACCTCTCTCTCTTAGGCTTTTTCTACCCACCCCCTACAGGATGTGATGTCACAGGTAACATCTACCAGGTCTCTTTTTGCTTGGCCTGATGTGAGGGGGAAGATACACACATTCCACACACAGATTTGCCCTACTCCCCTCTATCTGACCAACACTGGCTGTCTCATAACACAATCTCTGTGGTCAGCTAGACTGCATGGCACCATCCCTCTGTATATCATACACACTAACCAACCCATTCACTGATGGTAAATGGCCAACACTCTCTAATGCATGCACACACAGGGGACATTCATTTTTCAAGAATGGGAACACATGTTAAGACAATAGAGATCACTGAAAACACACGTTTCATTCACAGGGTGACAACCATTCCATCACATATGTTAAGCATTTTTATTTTAGAATGAAAAAAAGGAGGTGCTCCAAGTGCAATAACATAAATACCACCACCAGCTGATGTAAGTCTACTCGCAAAGTAGTGTCCGGATTCTTATACTGCTCCTGCCACAGTGTCCACTTGATTGCAACATCTATTAATCTCTCAATAGTTCTCATGTGCAGCTCCCCACCACATCCATTTAGGAGTATTACACAGAAAAAAAAGATGCACGAATCCCCCCCACACACTCATGCAGAATGGCATGGGAAAGTGGGAGAACATTTGAGATACAACAGATTAGCGCAGGCTAAACGAGGTTCAGCCACTGGGATCCATGGTGTTTAGTAAAGGGAAAATTGGTGACACCAGGCCCGTGTAGACAAAAGCGCCTTGTTAAAGGTGGGGTTGTTTTACCAGGGCAGAGGGGCGAGTTCCTGCCAGAAGGAGGTGTCGCCGTCGCAAAGGGGACTGAACCTGTTTCCCCAGAACAAGGCAGAAGGGTTAGTGCCTGCCCAGCAGAGACTTCGCAGCAGAGGGGACGATACCTGCTCCGCAGTGACCTGTTCCAGTGCGTAGAAGTGTGAGTCACTACCCAGGTCACTGCTCTCCATTGGGCTGGCTGCACCTGGAGGTCTTCCAGTCTGGTTGACCGCTCCTCCTCTGGGTAGTGCAGCTAGATCCAGTGGCAAACGGCCCAGGTCTGTCCGGTGGTCCTTTGAGGCCGGTCCGGTCTAAATTACCTGTTAGGCGCCCCCCTAATGCTACAGGGGCGGGTGCCTGCCGCGGGGGGCCGTCACAGTACCTATTTACATTTATATATACAGTAGATATTAAACAATATGCGCATATACAGTAATAAAACAAATAAAAAGAAATGGAACTTTGAAAGTGTATATCTCTCAAACCTTAGAGGTTTAAGAGATGCCGCTGGGCTCATTTTACTCAGTCTTTGAAGGGCTACAAGATGAGGGGTAGTAATTTTCAGTTTTACTATCCCTTTAAACACTGATATGCAGTAAACATTATACCACTTTTCTTTAGGTGACTGGGACCTGTTTGTGGTACAACTGAACATTGTAGCACTTCTCTCAAGGTGACTAGGACCTGTCTGTGATACAACTGCACATTATAGCATTTCAGTCTAGCTGACTGTGTCCTATCTGTGATACAACTGCACATTATAGCACTTTTCTTTAGGTGACTGGGACCTGTCTGTGGTACAACTGAACAATGTAGCACTTCTCTCAAGGTGACTAGGACCTGTCTGTGATACAACTGCACATTATAGCACTTTAGGTGCCCGGGACCTGTCTGTGATACAACTGCACACTATAGCACTTCTCTCTAGATGAATGGGGCATGTCTGTGATACAACTGCACATTATAGCACTTTAGGTGCCCGGGACCTGTCTGTGATACAACTGCACATTACAGCACTTTTCTTTAGGTGCCCGGGACCTGTCTGTGATACAACTGCACATTACAGCACTTTTCTTTAGGTGCCCGGGACCTGTCTGTGATACAACTGCTGTCACCTCTCACGCCGCTTTACCCATTCGGGTCTCCCCCCGGTGGTTGCCGCCAGCTCTGGCGCGAGGGTCCGTAAGTGCTCTGACGCCTCTTGTTCCAGTGTCCTTTCTCCGTGCTTCCTTGCGGCTGAAGCCGCCCTGTACAAGCAATACGCGCTCTCGCTTTGGCCTTTTCTTTCCTGCAGTCTGCGTCACAGTCTATATCTGTCTCTCAGTCCCTGGCTTTGGCGCACTATTATTGTGTTCCTGAAGCCAGTAGGACCTGTCCTGTGATTCCCAGCTTCTAGCCCTGTGTCCTGTTGTCCCTTGACCCCAGCCTTAGTCCTGGTGCTTTTTGGATTTCCTGTGTATGACCCTGCCAGCCAAGACCACTCTTCTGCCTAATGATACTTGTTCAGCCAAACTGTTTATGACCCTGCTAGTCTAGACCACTGTTCTGTTACTCCCCGGTGTAAACTCTTCTCTAGTATTTGTAACCTGTCCTGCCTTTCTTTCTGGAGAATTTCAGCCACAGTGCGGCCTACGCTCTCCAGCCACGCACCCTACTCTTCGCTCCCTAGCCCGCACTCTCCCCTGCAGGAGAGATTGTACTGTTTATCGCCAGTCTATCCTGGGCTCAGTCCCAGCTTCACTGGGGTTTGTCATCCAACCTTCCAGCTGGCAACTGTATCCGGCCGTCGCCGCAGCAAACCCTGACAATAAGCAGCCCACGCACGTCCAGCCGCGTACCCTAGCAACGCTCCCCAGCACTCTCTCTCTTGCAGGATCCCTGCAATTGGGTGACAACTGCACATTATAATACTTCTCTCCAGGTGACTGGGACCTGCCTGTGCTACAACTGTACATTATAATACTTCTCTCCAGGTGACTGGGACCTTCCTGTGCTACAACTGCACATTATAGCACTTTTTTGTAGGTGACTGGGACCTGTCTGTGATACAACTTCATACTATAACACTTCTCTCCATGGGACTGGGAATTGTCTGTGATACAACTGCACACTATAGCACTTGTCTCTAGATGACTGGGACCTGTCTATCATATAACTGCACATTATACCACTTCTCTCTAGGTGACTGACACATGTGTGCGATACAACTGCACATTATACCACTTCTCTCTAGGTGACTGACACATGTGTGCGATACAACTGCACATTATACCACTTCTCTCTATAGGTAACTGGGACCTGTCTGTGATACAACTGCACATTATATCATGTCTCTCTAGGTGACTGGAACCTGTCTATGATACAACCGCACATTATAGCACTTCTCTCTAGGTGACTGGAACCTGTCTATGATACAACCGCACATTATAGCACTTCTCTCTAGGTGACTGGAACCTGTCTATGATACAACCGCACATTATAGAACTTCTCTCTAGGTGACTGACACATGTGTGATACAACCGCACATTATAGCACTTCTCTCTAGGTGACCGGGATCTGTCTGTGATACAACTGCACATTATACCACTTCTCTCTATAGGTAACTGGAACCTGTCTGTGATACAACTGCACATTATATCATGTCTCTCTAGGTGACTGGAACCTGTCTATGATACAACTGCACTACAGCATGTCTCTTTAGGTGACTGGGAACTGTCTGTGATACAACTGCACATTATGGCACTTCTATCTAGGTGGCTTCTCTTTTGGGTGGCTTGGACCTGTTTGTAGTACATCTGCACTATATGGTTGGAACTTGGGACCTGTATGTGGTACAATTGCACAATATTCCACATCTCACTCTAAGGCCTGGATTCATCAAGGTGTGAATGGATTAATACACAGGAAAATCAGAGGATTTGTCTGCGTATTAACCATCCCCCCCCCATTCAGAAACTTTCGATTTGTATCTGGCCATCGATTATTCTTCAGTAGATCCACAAATGTGATCTGCTAGCTTCCAGCATGGGGCGAACACAGGCATACACATTTTCTCTTATGTGTATACATGTGTTTTCACCATGACACCAATTTATGCAAGTTTCCCTGCTTTGCGTAAACGCACAAAATCAGTGATGAATACCCAAAGGTATCCATCAATGATTGTGGCGAAGATCAGCGTGTTTTATACGCTGCTTTTCCTGCAGTTTGATTAATCTGGGCCTAAGTGTTTTGGACTTGTCTGTGGATATGTCTTTGTTACAATTTCACAATATTCCACATTTCTCCTGGTAGCGCTCTTGGTTCACATTTAAAAGGATACCGCCTCTCTTTAGATGGCTTGAGACCTATCTGTGATACAAGGGCAAAATATTACATTCTCCTCTAGGTGATTGGGATCTGTGTTATAACTGCACAATGTTGCATAGCTCTTTGTATGTAGTTGGGATCTGTCTGTGGTCCAACTGCACAATATCCCACTTCACTCAAGGTGGCTGGGTCCTGGGGTACAAGTGCACAACGTTGCACTTCTATTTAGGTGGTTGGAACCTGTCTGTGGTAAACTGGTAGATAAATGGAATAGCCTACCAGCAGAAGTGGTAGATAAGTGCAATAGCCTACCAGCAGAAGTGGTAGATAAGTGCAATAGCCTACCAGCAGAAGTGGTAGATAAGTGCAATAGCCTACCAGTAGAAGTGGTAGATAAGTGGAAAAGCCTACCAGTAGAAGTTAATATAGTGAGAGAATGTAAGCATGCACGGGATAGGTGTGAGTCTGTCCTCAACATAAGACAAGACCAAGGACCAAATAAGGTTTGAGGTTTTCTCAGTTGGAAAATGTACAGACTAGATGGACCAAATGGTTCTTATCTTCAGTCAAATTCTATGTTTCTAACTGCACAATATTGCACATCTCTGTGCATAAAAAGGAGAGAATTAGAGAGGGAAAACAGAGAGGCAGAGAGAGAGAATGAGGGACAGAGAATGAGAGAGAGAGAGAGAGAGAGAGAATATTGTACATCTCTCTACATAAGAAGGAAAGTATTAGGGAGGGAGAACAGGACAGAGAGGCAGAGAGAGGGAATAAGAGAGAGAGAATGATAGAAAGAAAGAATGAGAGAGAGAGAATGAAGGAGAGAGAGAGAATGAGAGAGAATGATAGAGAGAAAGAATGAGAAAGAGCAGGAGAGGGCTGGCAAAATGTGGCCTGGGGGGCAAATATAATCCAGTGGCCCATTTCTACTATTGTTCAAGCCCACTGTCCCAGTCCACCCCCTTTATTTAATTATAAAATTGGCATTAATGTTGTGAAGTAAGGCAAGTGATGCCACAGAGCTTACAGTTGAAATTGTGTTACACTACTGATACTACAGAGTTTACAATGTATGTAAACCTACACAAGTGAGATCATAAAGCTTACAATGGACATGGGTTATGCTGCTAGTGTAACTCCATTTCAGTGGTAAACTCTTTGGTATCACTAGTGTAGCCCCATTTACAGCAGCATGCTGGAGTTTGAGTGAGGCAGTGGCCCACCAGCCCAGACATATGATAGGCCCAGGGGGCAATTGCCCCCCTTCCCCCCAGGCCAGCCCTCCCCTGAGAAAGAGAATGAGGAAGAGACAGTGAGAATGAGAGAGAGAATGAGGGAGAGAGAGAGAATATTGTACATCTCTCTACATAAGAAGGAAAGTATTAGGGAGGGAGAACAGGACAGAGAGGCAGAGAGAGGGAATGAGAGAGAGAGTGAATGAGAGAGAGAATAAGGGAGAATGAGAGAGAGAATGAGACAGAGAAAATGATAGAGAGAAAGAATTAGAGAGAGAATGAGGGAGAGAAAAATAAACTGAGGAATGTATAATAAAGAGGAGAGTCAGTATTATATCACTATTAGTGCTAGAATATCTACAACCAGTTTTTTTGGTCCCAAGTCTACCGGACTAATTGAGATACAGGGGAAGAACAGGGATGGTATTAAAAGGAGGGAAAGTGAAATAAAAGAACCAGGAGATAAAACAAACCGGTCTCATAGGAAATGAAAGGACAGACACTCAGAATGACAGACACATAATCCAACCGGCAGATTATTACATTGTTCTAATAACAATCACCATGTACCTTACCATGGCCAGAAATCCTAATGGCCCCTATGAATTGTGCCATTGTTCATTTCTTTCAGATTAAAGATTTTATCTCTTGAAGAAATGCACAAGTCAAAATTCATAGGGGCCATTAAGATTTCCTGGTCATATTAAGGTAAGTGGGGGTGCTATGCACTGAAGCCCCCTATAGCATGCAAGGGGTTAAAACTCCAATTTAAATCAACAGGAATGTTTATCTGTTCCCTTGGGTGTCGTCGTTTTGCCAAATAATTTCTCCACTTTTTCCATAATAAATCCTCCTCACTGAGTGTTTAGTGTTTGAGACGTCCATGTCCTGGGGGCTGCAATGGTTTCTGGGTAGTCTGATGCATCCTATATAAGCAGCAGTACTGTTATCTGTAATACAGGGTTTGGAAGCCGAGTACAATACATTACCCTCTATGCTGTGAGATTCTTCATTCAAAAGTTATTACAACCCAGACTTACGTTTTAATGTAATTATCAGAGGGATAGTAATGGCACGATATAAAGTTATTTCCGGTTAGTCATTATACTTTTTTATAATGAACCGTACCACTGTAAATGTCCATATCCCTGTAGTCTTCTTGTAATTTTAGTTTCACGTTTACCCCTCCTGACCCTTATAACAAAAGTATAATAACTAATCGGAGATATCTTTCTATCATGCCGTTACTATCCCTTTAAGGCCAGGGTGTTTAATTTTATTATTAGAGCCCAGATGTTTAAAGGGATAATAATACTTCGGTTTATCTTTATTTTATTTTGTAGGCATTAAAAAACATGAAGAACGATATAAGTCTTATCTCTCAAACCTTTATGATTTAAGAGATATTCACAAGCAAAGTTCCCCTCCCTGTTCAGCCAGATCAGAAGGGAGGTGCCCAGGTAGACTGCAGAGAGGGACAATCTTCAATTCAGATAAAGGAAAAACCTGAAAAACTTGTCAAGGGGGGCAGGGCTTTCATTGTTCTCATAGGAAGAAGATTGTCCCCTGCTGTTATCTGTCTGGTCTATGGACTGGATTCCACATCTGAGAAGAGATGGCTTACACTAGGTAAAAGGGGGGCAGGGCTTTCATTGTTCTCATAGGAAGAAGATTGTCCCCTGCTGTTATCTGTCTGGTCTATGGACTGGATTCCACATCTGAGAAGAGATGTCTTACACTAGGTAAAAGGGGGGCAGGGCTTTCATTGTTCTCATAGGAAGAAGATTGTCCCCTGCTGTTATCTGTCTGGTCTATGGACTGGATTCCACATCTGAGAAGAGATGGCTTACACTAGGTAAAAGGGGGGCAGGGCTTTCATTGTTCTCATAGGAAGAAGATTGTCCCCTGCTGTTATCTGTCTGGTCTATGGACTGCATTCCACATCTGAGAAGAGATGGTTTACACTAGGTAAAAGGGGGGCAGGGCTTTCATTGTTCTCATAGGAAGAAGATTGTCCCCTGCTGTTATCTGTCTGGTCTATGGACTGGATTCCACATCTGAGAAGAGATGGCTTACACTAGGTAAAAGGGGGGCAGGGCTTTCATTGTTCTCATAGGAAGAAGATTGTCCCCTGCTGTTATCTGTCTGGTCTATGGACTGCATTCCACATCTGAGAAGAGATGGTTTACACTAGGTAAAAGGGGGGCAGGGCTTTCATTGTTCTCATAGGAAGAAGATTGTCCCCTGCTGTTATCTGTCTGGTCTATGGACTGGATTCCACATCTGAGAAGAGATGGCTTACACTAGGTAAAAGGGGGGCAGGGCTTTCATTGTTCTCATAGGAAGAAGATTGTCCCCTGCTGTTATCTGTCTGGTCTATGGACTGGATTCCACATCTGAGAAGAGATGGCTTACACTAGGTAAAAGGGGGGCAGGGCTTTCATTGTTCTCATAGGAAGAAGATTGTCCCCTGCTGTTATCTGTCTGGTCTATGGACTGCATTCCACATCTGAGAAGAGATGGTTTACACTAGGTAAAAGGGGGGCAGGGCTTTCATTGTTCTCATAGGAAGAAGATTGTCCCCTGCTGTTATCTGTCTGGTCTATGGACTGGATTCCACATCTGAGAAGAGATGGCTTACACTAGGTAAAAGGGGGGCAGGGCTTTCATTGTTCTCATAGGAAGAAGATTGCCCCCTGCTGTTATCTGTCTGGTCTATGGACTGGATTCCACATCTGAGAAGAGACGGCTTACACTAGGTAAAAGGGGGGCAGGGCTTTCATTGTTCTCATAGGAAGAAGATTGTCCCCTTCTGTTATCTGTCTGGTCTATGGACTGGATTCCACATCTGAGAAGAGATGGCTTAGACTAGGTAAAAGGGGGGCAGGGCTTTCATTGTTCTCATAGGAAGAAGATTGTCCCCTTCTGTTATCTGTCTGGTCTATGGACTGGATTCCACATCTGAGAAGAGATGGCTTACACTAGGTAAAAGGGGGGCAGGGCTTTCATTGTTCTCATAGGAAGAAGATTGTCCCCTGCTGTTATCTGTCTGGTCTATGGACTGGATTCCACATCTGAGAAGAGATGGCTTACACTAGGTAAAAGGGGCGGGAGGGCTTTCATTGTTCTCATAGGAAGAAGATTGTCCCCTGCTGTTATCTGTCTGGTCTATGGACTGGATTCCACATCTGAGAAGAGATGGCTTACACTAGGTAAAAGGGGGGCAGGGCTTTCATTGTTCTCATAGGAAGAAGATTGTCCCCTTCTGTTATCTGTCTGGTCTATGGACTGGATTCCACATCTGAGAAGAGATGGCTTACACTAGGTAAAAGGGGGGCAGGGCTTTCATTGTTCTCATAGGAAGAAGATTGTCCCCTGCTGTTATCTGTCTGGTCTATGGACTGCATTCCACATCTGAGAAGAGATGGCTTACACTAGGTAAAAGGGGGGCAGGGCTTTCATTGTTCTCATAGGAAGAAGATTGTCCCCTTCTGTTATCTGTCTGGTCTATGGACTGCATTCCACATCTGAGAAGAGATGGCTTACACTAGGTAAAAGGGGGGCAGGGCTTTCATTGTTCTCATAGGAAGAAGATTGTCCCCTGCTGTTATCTGTCTGGTCTATGGACTGGATTCCACATCTGAGAAGAGATGGCTTACACTAGGTAAAAGGGGCGGGAGGGCTTTCATTGTTCTCATAGGAAGAAGATTGTCCCCTGCTGTTATCTGTCTGGTCTATGGACTGGATTCCACATCTGAGAAGAGATGGCTTACACTAGGTAAAAGGGGGGCAGGGCTTTCATTGTTCTCATAGGAAGAAGATTGTCCCCTTCTGTTATCTGTCTGGTCTATGGACTGGATTCCACATCTGAGAAGAGATGACTTACACTAGGTAAAAGGGGGGCAGGGCTTTCATTGTTCTCATAGGAAGAAGATTGTCCCTGCTGTTATCTGTCTGGTCTATGGACTGGATTCCACATCTGAGAAGAGATGGCTTACACTAGGTAAAAGGGGGGCAGGGCTTTCATTGTTCTCATAGGAAGAAGATTGTCCCCTTCTGTTATCTGTCTGGTCTATGGACTGCATTCCACATCTGAGAAGAGATGGCTTACACTAGGTAAAAGGGGGGCAGGGCTTTCATTGTTCTCATAGGAAGAAGATTGTCCCCTTCTGTTATCTGTCTGGTCTATGGACTGCATTCCACATCTGAGAAGAGATGGCTTACACTAGGTAAAAGGGGGGCAGGGCTTTCATTGTTCTCATAGGAAGAAGATTGTCCCCTTCTGTTATCTGTCTGGTCTATGGACTGCATTCCACATCTGAGAAGAGATGGCTTACACTAGGTAAAAGGGGGTCAGGGCTTTCATTGTTCTCATAGGAAGAAGATTGTCCCCTTCTGTTATCTGTCTGGTCTATGGACTGGATTCCACATCTGAGAAGAGATGGCTTACACTAGGTAAAAGGGGCGGGAGGGGAAACTTTGCTTGTGAATATCTCTCAAACCATAAAGGTTTGAGAGATAAGACTTATATTGTTCTTCATGTTTTTTTAATGCCTACAAAATAAAATAAAGATAAAACGAAGTATTACTATCCCTTTAATTTAATTATTAGACCCTCAGATATATTATGATTTACAGCAAATTTTCTACTGCGGTCACCTGTTGGCTCTCTTCCTTTCACTTATTGTGCAGAACAGTAGTCACAGGCTAAAGTCTCCCACAGAGCTCATTACGAAACAGATTGCTTTCTGTGCACCAGTTGGCACTGCTGCTCTCAGGGTGATACAGAAAAAGGTTGAGCTGCATTAACATTTGTATGAAATAAATCCATAAAGAGGCACTGCTCTTGCTTTACTAAGCAGCAGAAGCCCCGTATCATATTCTGTCTTATCATGGCATCACATGTAGGGATTTGTGTACCTTTCCCCAACAAGATATTCTGTGGAAAACAGGGCCTTACACCTTCTGTGGGAATTCCTGCAAGAAGGCTCTTTCCACTTACTCATTCCATGCGACAGAAAGGAGTGAGTGAGTGTCCATATCTCTCATGCTTCCGTCTTTAGGAGATGATAGGGCTCCCTACCTCCTAAGTGCCCCTCTTTAAGAGATGATAGGGCTCCAAACCTCCCAATTACCCTTCTTTAGGAAATATAAGGGGTCTGTATGTCACAATTGTCCCTTTTTAGGAGATATTAGGGCTCTGTACATCCCAAGTGTCCCTCTTTAGGAGATATTAGGGGTCCATACCTCCCAAATGTCCTCTTTAGGAGATATTAGGGGTCCGTACATCCCAAATGTCCCTCTTTAGGAGATAATAGGGGTCTGTGCCTCCCAAGTGTCCCTCATTAAGAGATATTAGGGCTCAGTACCTCCCAAGTGTCCCTCTTTAGGAGATATTAGGGGTCCATACCTCCCAAATGTCCTCTTTAGGAGATATTAGGGGTCCGTACGTCCCAAATGTCCCTCTTTAGGAGATAATAGGGGTCTGTACCTCCCAGGTGTCCCTCATTAAGAGATATTAGGGCTCAGTACCTCCCAAGTGTCCCTCTTTAGGAGATATTAGGGGTCCGTACCTTCCAAGTGTCCCTCATTAAGAGATATTAGGGGTCTGTACCTTCCAAATGTCCCTCTTTAGGAGATATTAGGGGTCCATACCTCCCAAGTGTCCCTCTTTAGGAGATATTTGTCGCACCCCTATCAGATGGAAGGGGTGGAGAGAAGGGTTAGGAACCCTAGGCTAGCTCTGGGGAACCCTGTATAGATGAGAAGCCAAGGATAGGGAAAGAGAGAGCAGGACAAGCAACGGCATACAGTGTAGTAGGGTGAACAGAGCACATAAGTCTAGGACACCGATATAGAATATTAACTTTAGGAGGTAAGGAGAACTGTGGATTACCTTTACAGGAACACGTGCTCGGGTGCGTAGCAGGTAACACAGGGTTACCTGGGTGGAGGATGTGGAGAGTCACTACCGAGGGATATGCTGGAGAGCGAGGCAGGTAGAGCAGGGTACCAGAGCGGAGAAGCTGGAAAGCGTGGCAGGATAAGTAGTCTGACTGAACAGAGCTTACCTGGGTTGAGGAGCTGGAGAGCGAGGCAGGTTAAGGAGTCTGATGGAACAGAGCTTACCTGAGTGAGGAGCTGGAGAGCGAGGCAGGTTAGGAGGTCTGACTGAACAGTGCTTACCTGGTTTGGGTAGCTGGGGAGCGTGGCAGGCTAGGGTGTCTGACAGAGCAGAGCTTACCTTGAAGGTGCAGCTGGAGGCAGGCTTACCAGAACAGGTACTGGGCAGGAGTAGGTGGTACTGAGGAGCCAGAAGACAAGGCAGGCGGACACCACTGAACTAGGATCCCAGGGGCAAGTGCAGGCAGGGATCCAGCAGGAGAAGCAGAAGGAGGCACAGAGGAAGAGACAGGGAGGCCCGAAGTAAAAGTCTGGAGGGACCAAGCAGGGAACACTCTCTGGGGGTGTGGACGCTTGGGAGGACTAAACAACTGAGCGCCGAACAAGGTTCGAGCGCTCCGTTATTAAGCCTCCCTGTGTGACGTCAGACCGCCGACGTGCGCACGCTGGCGCGACGTCGGCGCATGCGCTCCAACAACGTGGAAGCCCGGACTGGCATCCGATGCTTCCGCTTCCGGCCTGCTGCGTCCGGTAAGTACCGACAGAGCCCCCTTCTCAAAGACGGCCTCCGGACGGATCTCGGCCCCGGACGAGATGGATGTTGCCGGTGGAAACGCAAAAGGCACTGAGGTGCATGTATGTGGTGTGCAGGCTCCCACGACCTCTCCTCAGGTCCGTACCCCTTCCAGTGTACCAGGTATTCTAGACGGGATCTTCTAATACGGGAATCCAGGACCGCTTGCACCTCGTACTCCTCTGTGTCTCCCACTGGGACTGGCGGAGGCTTGTATGGTTCTCTATTCGGGTACGGTGATGCCACCCAGGGGTGTAGCTGAGAGACGTGGAAGGTGGGATGGATCTTGAATGACGGAGGCAAGGCCAATCTGTAGGCAACATCGTTTATCTTTTTGATGATTTTAAAAGGACCTAGATATCGAGGACCCAATTTTTTGGTAGGGCAAAATAGCCGTACATGCGTTGTGGCCAACCAGACCTTGTCTCCCACTTTGTATGCAGGTTGTTGGCTGCGTCGTCTGTCAGCTTGACGTTTATAACGTAACTGGGTCTTGGCCAGGGTAAGACGGAGGAGACGATGACAATGTCGAAGATGTTGTAAATAATTGGCAGCTTGAGGAACCGCAATATGTGCAGCAAGACCTGGAAGGCTATGAGGGTGATAGCCATAAAACATAAAAAAAGGAGAAGACTGAGAGGACTTATGGTAATGGTTATTATAGGTGAATTCTGCCACAGGGAGTAAGGTTGACCAATTGTCTTGCAGATGAGACGTGTAGCATCGGAGGTACTGCTCAAGGGTCTGGTTTACCCGTTCTGTCTGACCATTTGTGTGAGGATGGTAGCCTGAGGATAGGTTGCACTGGATTTGAAGGGCTTGACAAAGAGCTTTCCAGAAGCGGGAGGTGAATTGTGTGCCCCGGTCAGTGGTAAGAGAGGACGGAAGACCATGCAAACGGAACACCTCTTTGATAAACAACTTGGCGGTTTGCGGAGCGGTTGGTAAGGAGGGAGCAGCTATAAAATGGGCCATTTTCGTAAAGCGATCCACTACCACCAATATGGTGGTGTTCTTGTCAGATGGAGGGAGATCTGTGATAAAGTCCATCGACAGGTCCTTCCGTGGAAGAGTGGGTATGGGTAAAGGGTGTAACAACCCTGATGGTTTTCCAGGCTTGTTTTTGGACTGGATGCAGGTATGACAGGTCAAAACATAGGCTTGAACGTCCAGCCCCATCTTAGGCCACCAGAAATACCGTTGAGCTAGCTCCAGTGTTTGTGCTACCCCTCCATGGCCAGCCGCAGGAACATCATGGGAGAGACGGAGTACTTCTTGACGAAACGGTGCCGGGATGTATAACCGGTTCTGTTTGTACCACAAACCCTCTGCTTCGTGAAGTGAATACTGTCGTGAGAAGGCGGCTTCAGGGCAAGGGTACTGTTTGATTTGATCCAGTAGGGGTTTGGAAGTCAACAAGAAATGTTTAGACTGTAAGATGGTATCCTCATGGTTGTCTTTCACCATCTCCTGCGGGTGTATACGGGACAGAGCGTCGGCCTTCTGGTTCTTAGAGCCTGGTCTATAGGTTATCTGTAATTGAAAACGGGAGAAAAACAAGGCCCAACGAGCTTGGCGAGGACACAGCCTACGTGCCCCACGTAGGTACTCCAGATTCCTGTGGTCCGTGAAGACAAGAATCGGGTGTTCTGCTCCTTCGAGTAGGTGACGCCACTCTTCCAAGGCGTTTTTTATAGCTAGGAGTTCTTTATCACCTACGGTGTAATTTAACTCGGCTGGAGACAGTCTTCTTGATTGATAAGCGACAGGATGCAACCGGTTAGCTGAGTCAGACCGTTGGGAAAGCACTGCCCCTGTAGCTACATCAGAGGCATCCACCTCCAGTATAAACGGCCTTGAGACGTCTGGTTGTATGAGGATGGGCGCTTGGGTAAACAAGCTCTTTAGGCTGCTGAATGCTTGTTGGGCTTCCACAGACCACCGAAAAGGGACGGTTTGGCGTGTAAGCGCGGTTATGGGCGTAACAATTTTGGAGAAGTTCTTGATGAAGCGCCTATAAAAATTAGCAAACCCTATGAACCGTTGTACTGCCTTCTTATTGGTGGGAATAGGCCAGTCCGTGATGGCTGTGATCTTACGTGGGTCCATCCCAAGATGGCCAGGGGAAATAAGGAAGCCCAAAAACTCCACCTCTTCCACCTCAAAGGAACATTTTTCAAGTTTAGCAAAGAGGGAATGCTGGCGTAGCCTTTCCAAGACGTTACGAACGTGTTGTCGATGTTCTGGTAGAGTATCAGAAAAGATGAGAATGTCGTCCAGATATATGACCACATATTGGTCCAGGAGATCCGAGAAAATATAGTTGACGAAACACTGAAAGGTAGCTGGAGCGTTACATAGGCCAAAGGGCATGACCAGATATTCAAAATGTCCATATCTTGTACGGAAAGCGGTTTTCCACTCGTCTCCTTTTCTCATACGGACTAGGTTATAGGCCCCACGGAGGTCGATCTTGGTAAAGACGGAGGCCGAGGAGATCCTTTCCAACAGTTCTGGAATCAATGGCAGAGGATATCTGTTCTTTATAGTGATGTCATTAAGCTGTCGATAATCCACGCAAGGTCTAAGGCCACCGTCTTTCTTCTCGACAAAGAATATGCCTGCTCCTGCAGGCGAGGTGGAAGGGCGGATGAAGCCCTTCCGCAGGTTCTCTGTGAGATAGGCTTTGAGATGCTTTAATTCTGGACCTGCAAGGGGGAAAATCTTACCATAGGGAATAGGAGCCCCAGGTAATAAGTCGATGGGGCAATCGAATTGCCGATGAGGAGGGAGATGCTCCACCCCCTTGTGGTCGAAAACATCAGAATATGCCCCGTAGACGTCGGACAACTTATGTGATGGTACGGATGGAGCGGAGAACAGAACTTGAAGATCCCTGGAAGGATCTGCTTGGAAGGCCACAGTACCAAGAGTCCAGTCTATTCTTGGGTTCTGTTTCTTGAGCCATGGCAGCCCTAGAATCAACGGATATAAGGGTGAAGATATAACATCAAAACTTAAGTCCTCCTGATGATGAATTCCCACGGAAAGGCGTATAGGTAGGGTCTCTAGTGACACTGGACCACACTGATGGTTTCTCCCGTCCGCCATCTGAAGCAAGAGTGGAGGGACCTTGGGTTTAGTTGGTACCCCCAAAGCACTGACCACCTTTTCATCCATGAAGCAGCTGCTGGCACCCGAATCAATAATAGCAGGAAGGTTGTGGCTTGTATCATCCCACTGTAAGGAAAGCAAAAGGGACAAGTGAGATTGGGCAGTCAAACAAGATCCCCACCTACCCTCCGATACACAGATCTTACCACGTGGGTTTTGGGGTCTCTTAGGACAGGAACGCAGGATATGACCGCTACCCCCACAATAGAGACACAGGTTTAAGCGTCTTCTTCGGGCTTTCTCTGCTTCGGTTAAAGGACCTCGTACCAAGCCAATCTGCATGGGCTCTTCCGGTTGAGATGTGGAAGAGGGCGTAGGGTCTGCAGATGACTGGTTGTGACCAGCAAGACCCATATGGGCCGAAGCACCTCGCTCCCTGCGTCTCTCCCTCAAACGGCGATCTATCTGGATAACCAACAGGATGAGTTCTTCAAGGGAGGAGGGAATACCAACCCGAGCCAGTTCGTCTTTTAGCTGTTCAGTGAGGCCCAGACGAAACTGATCCAGAAGTGCTGGCTCATTCCACTGGGTCTCGATAGAGAGACGGCGAAAGTCCGCTACGTAATCCTCAACAGGTCGTCGGCCTTGGATCAAGGACCTGATGGCTGACTGGGCTGAAGCAGAACTCAGGGGATCTTCATATAGCATGTCCATTGCGCGACGGAACGAAGACCATGAGCGGAGCACAGGACTGTCATCCTGAAGATGGTGGTACGCCCACGCTTGAGGTTCTCCAGATAGCAGAGAAATGGCTGTTCGGACTTTCACAAAGTCTGATGCATACGTTCTGGGATTAATCGAAAACAATACTTCGCAGGAGGTCATAAAGGATTTATATAGGTGTCTGCTGCCGGTGAATTTATCCGGTAATGGCACCCTGGGTTCCGGGGTGACCACCCCAAGGTTACTGGAAGGACCGGAAGCGGCAGGCTGGGCACCTGGAGACATAGTAGGGGATTGGAGCTCCTGAAACCGGCGTTGAAGAGCGGCCTGGTTGCTTTGTAGTTCCTGAACGGTAGTAGCTAGAGAGGAGATCTGATTGCTCAGAGAGGTCAGGGCTTCCATAAGGCTAGCTGGTTCCATTCTGGCTCAGTTGTACTGTCGCACCCCTATCAGATGGAAGGGGTGGAGAGAAGGGTTAGGAACCCTAGGCTAGCTCTGGGGAACCCTGTATAGATGAGAAGCCAAGGATAGGGAAAGAGAGAGCAGGACAAGCAACGGCATACAGTGTAGTAGGGTGAACAGAGCACATAAGTCTAGGACACCGATATAGAATATTAACTTTAGGAGGTAAGGAGAACTGTGGATTACCTTTACAGGAACACGTGCTCGGGTGCGTAGCAGGTAACACAGGGTTACCTGGGTGGAGGATGTGGAGAGTCACTACCGAGGGATATGCTGGAGAGCGAGGCAGGTAGAGCAGGGTACCAGAGCGGAGAAGCTGGAAAGCGTGGCAGGATAAGTAGTCTGACTGAACAGAGCTTACCTGGGTTGAGGAGCTGGAGAGCGAGGCAGGTTAAGGAGTCTGATGGAACAGAGCTTACCTGAGTGAGGAGCTGGAGAGCGAGGCAGGTTAGGAGGTCTGACTGAACAGTGCTTACCTGGTTTGGGTAGCTGGGGAGCGTGGCAGGCTAGGGTGTCTGACAGAGCAGAGCTTACCTTGAAGGTGCAGCTGGAGGCAGGCTTACCAGAACAGGTACTGGGCAGGAGTAGGTGGTACTGAGGAGCCAGAAGACAAGGCAGGCGGACACCACTGAACTAGGATCCCAGGGGCAAGTGCAGGCAGGGATCCAGCAGGAGAAGCAGAAGGAGGCACAGAGGAAGAGACAGGGAGGCCCGAAGTAAAAGTCTGGAGGGACCAAGCAGGGAACACTCTCTGGGGGTGTGGACGCTTGGGAGGACTAAACAACTGAGCGCCGAACAAGGTTCGAGCGCTCCGTTATTAAGCCTCCCTGTGTGACGTCAGACCGCCGACGCCGACGTGCGCACGCTGGCGCGACGTCGGCGCATGCGCTCCAACAACGTGGAAGCCCGGACTGGCATCCGATGCTTCCGCTTCCGGCCTGCTGCGTCCGGTAAGTACCGACAGAGCCCCCTTCTCAAAGACGGCCTCCGGACGGATCTCGGCCCCGGACGAGATGGATGTTGCCGGTGGAAACGCAAAAGGCACTGAGGTGCATGTATGTGGTGTGCAGGCTCCCACGACCTCTCCTCAGGTCCGTACCCCTTCCAGTGTACCAGGTATTCTAGACGGGATCTTCTAATACGGGAATCCAGGACCGCTTGCACCTCGTACTCCTCTGTGTCTCCCACTGGGACTGGCGGAGGCTTGTATGGTTCTCTATTCGGGTACGGTGATGCCACCCAGGGGTGTAGCTGAGAGACGTGGAAGGTGGGATGGATCTTGAATGACGGAGGCAAGGCCAATCTGTAGGCAACATCGTTTATCTTTTTGATGATTTTAAAAGGACCTAGATATCGAGGACCCAATTTTTTGGTAGGGCAAAATAGCCGTACATGCGTTGTGGCCAACCAGACCTTGTCTCCCACTTTGTATGCAGGTTGTTGGCTGCGTCGTCTGTCAGCTTGACGTTTATAACGTAACTGGGTCTTGGCCAGGGTAAGACGGAGGAGACGATGACAATGTCGAAGATGTTGTAAATAATTGGCAGCTTGAGGAACCGCAATATGTGCAGCAAGACCTGGAAGGCTATGAGGGTGATAGCCATAAAACATAAAAAAAGGAGAAGACTGAGAGGACTTATGGTAATGGTTATTATAGGTGAATTCTGCCACAGGGAGTAAGGTTGACCAATTGTCTTGCAGATGAGACGTGTAGCATCGGAGGTACTGCTCAAGGGTCTGGTTTACCCGTTCTGTCTGACCATTTGTGTGAGGATGGTAGCCTGAGGATAGGTTGCACTGGATTTGAAGGGCTTGACAAAGAGCTTTCCAGAAGCGGGAGGTGAATTGTGTGCCCCGGTCAGTGGTAAGAGAGGACGGAAGACCATGCAAACGGAACACCTCTTTGATAAACAACTTGGCGGTTTGCGGGGCGGTTGGTAAGGAGGGAGCAGCTATAAAATGGGCCATTTTCGTAAAGCGATCCACTACCACCAATATGGTGGTGTTCTTGTCAGATGGAGGGAGATCTGTGATAAAGTCCATCGACAGGTCCTTCCGTGGAAGAGTGGGTATGGGTAAAGGGTGTAACAACCCTGATGGTTTTTCCAGGCTTGTTTTTGGACTGGATGCAGGTATGACAGGTCAAAACATAGGCTTGAACGTCCAGCCCCCATCTTAGGCCACCAGAAATACCGTTGAGCTAGCTCCAGTGTTTGTGCTACCCCTCCATGGCCAGCCGCAGGAACATCATGGGAGAGACGGAGTACTTCTTGACGAAACGGTGCCGGGATGTATAACCGGTTCTGTTTGTACCACAAACCCTCTGCTTCGTGAAGTGAATACTGTCGTGAGAAGGCGGCTTCAGGGCAAGGGTACTGTTTGATTTGATCCAGTAGGGGTTTGGAAGTCAACAAGAAATGTTTAGACTGTAAGATGGTATCCTCATGGTTGTCTTTCACCATCTCCTGCGGGTGTATACGGGACAGAGCGTCGGCCTTCTGGTTCTTAGAGCCTGGTCTATAGGTTATCTGTAATTGAAAACGGGAGAAAAACAAGGCCCAACGAGCTTGGCGAGGACACAGCCTACGTGCCCCACGTAGGTACTCCAGATTCCTGTGGTCCGTGAAGACAAGAATCGGGTGTTCTGCTCCTTCGAGTAGGTGACGCCACTCTTCCAAGGCGTTTTTTATAGCTAGGAGTTCTTTATCACCTACGGTGTAATTTTAACTCGGCTGGAGACAGTCTTCTTGATTGATAAGCGACAGGATGCAACCGGTTAGCTGAGTCAGACCGTTGGGAAAGCACTGCCCCTGTAGCTACATCAGAGGCATCCACCTCCAGTATAAACGGCCTTGAGACGTCTGGTTGTATGAGGATGGGCGCTTGGGTAAACAAGCTCTTTAGGCTGCTGAATGCTTGTTGGGCTTCCACAGACCACCGAAAAGGGACGGTTTGGCGTGTAAGCGCGGTTATGGGCGTAACAATTTTGGAGAAGTTCTTGATGAAGCGCCTATAAAAATTAGCAAACCCTATGAACCGTTGTACTGCCTTCTTATTGGTGGGAATAGGCCAGTCCGTGATGGCTGTGATCTTACGTGGGTCCATCCCAAGATGGCCAGGGGAAATAAGGAAGCCCAAAAACTCCACCTCTTCCACCTCAAAGGAACATTTTTCAAGTTTAGCAAAGAGGGAATGCTGGCGTAGCCTTTCCAAGACGTTACGAACGTGTTGTCGATGTTCTGGTAGAGTATCAGAAAAGATGAGAATGTCGTCCAGATATATGACCACATATTGGTCCAGGAGATCCGAGAAAATATAGTTGACGAAACACTGAAAGGTAGCTGGAGCGTTACATAGGCCAAAGGGCATGACCAGATATTCAAAATGTCCATATCTTGTACGGAAAGCGGTTTTCCACTCGTCTCCTTTTCTCATACGGACTAGGTTATAGGCCCCACGGAGGTCGATCTTGGTAAAGACGGAGGCCGAGGAGATCCTTTCCAACAGTTCTGGAATCAATGGCAGAGGATATCTGTTCTTTATAGTGATGTCATTAAGCTGTCGATAATCCACGCAAGGTCTAAGGCCACCGTCTTTCTTCTCGACAAAGAATATGCCTGCTCCTGCAGGCGAGGTGGAAGGGCGGATGAAGCCCTTCCGCAGGTTCTCTGTGAGATAGGCTTTGAGATGCTTTAATTCTGGACCTGCAAGGGGGAAAATCTTACCATAGGGAATAGGAGCCCCAGGTAATAAGTCGATGGGGCAATCGAATTGCCGATGAGGAGGGAGATGCTCCACCCCCTTGTGGTCGAAAAACATCAGAATATGCCCCGTAGACGTCGGACAACTTATGTGATGGTACGGATGGAGCGGAGAACAGAACTTGAAGATCCCTGGAAGGATCTGCTTGGAAGGCCACAGTACCAAGAGTCCAGTCTATTCTTGGGTTCTGTTTCTTGAGCCATGGCAGCCCTAGAATCAACGGATATAAGGGTGAAGATATAACATCAAAACTTAAGTCCTCCTGATGATGAATTCCCACGGAAAGGCGTATAGGTAGGGTCTCTAGTGATACTGGACCACACTGATGGTTTCTCCCGTCCGCCATCTGAAGCAAGAGTGGAGGGACCTTGGGTTTAGTTGGTACCCCCAAAGCACTGACCACCTTTTCATCCATGAAGCAGCTGCTGGCACCCGAATCAATAATAGCAGGAAGGTTGTGGCTTGTATCATCCCACTGTAAGGAAAGCAAAAGGGACAAGTGAGATTGGGCAGTCAAACAAGATCCCCACCTACCCTCCGATACACAGATCTTACCACGTGGGTTTTGGGGTCTCTTAGGACAGGAACGCAGGATATGACCGCTACCCCCACAATAGAGACACAGGTTTAAGCGTCTTCTTCGGGCTTTCTCTGCTTCGGTTAAAGGACCTCGTACCAAGCCAATCTGCATGGGCTCTTCCGGTTGAGATGTGGAAGAGGGCGTAGGGTCTGCAGATGACTGGTTGTGACCAGCAAGACCCATATGGGCCGAAGCACCTCGCTCCCTGCGTCTCTCCCTCAAACGGCGATCTATCTGGATAACCAACAGGATGAGTTCTTCAAGGGAGGAGGGAATACCAACCCGAGCCAGTTCGTCTTTTAGCTGTTCAGTGAGGCCCAGACGAAACTGATCCAGAAGTGCTGGCTCATTCCACTGGGTCTCGATAGAGAGACGGCGAAAGTCCGCTACGTAATCCTCAACAGGTCGTCGGCCTTGGATCAAGGACCTGATGGCTGACTGGGCTGAAGCAGAACTCAGGGGATCTTCATATAGCATGTCCATTGCGCGACGGAACGAAGACCATGAGCGGAGCACAGGACTGTCATCCTGAAGATGGTGGTACGCCCACGCTTGAGGTTCTCCAGATAGCAGAGAAATGGCTGTTCGGACTTTCACAAAGTCTGATGCATACGTTCTGGGATTAATCGAAAACAATACTTCGCAGGAGGTCATAAAGGATTTATATAGGTGTCTGTTGCCGGTGAATTTATCCGGTAATGGCACCCTGGGTTCCGGGGTGACCACCCCAAGGTTACTGGAAGGACCGGAAGCGGCAGGCTGGGCACCTGGAGACATAGTAGGGGATTGGAGCTCCTGAAACCGGCGTTGAAGAGCGGCCTGGTTGCTTTGTAGTTCCTGAACGGTAGTAGCTAGAGAGGAGATCTGATTGCTCAGAGAGGTCAGGGCTTCCATAAGGCTAGCTGGTTCCATTCTGGCTCAGTTGTACTGTCGCACCCCTATCAGATGGAAGGGGTGGAGAGAAGGGTTAGGAACCCTAGGCTAGCTCTGGGGAACCCTGTATAGATGAGAAGCCAAGGATAGGGAAAGAGAGAGCAGGACAAGCAACGGCATACAGTGTAGTAGGGTGAACAGAGCACATAAGTCTAGGACACCGATATAGAATATTAACTTTAGGAGGTAAGGAGAACTGTGGATTACCTTTACAGGAACACGTGCTCGGGTGCGTAGCAGGTAACACAGGGTTACCTGGGTGGAGGATGTGGAGAGTCACTACCGAGGGATATGCTGGAGAGCGAGGCAGGTAGAGCAGGGTACCAGAGCGGAGAAGCTGGAAAGCGTGGCAGGATAAGTAGTCTGACTGAACAGAGCTTACCTGGGTTGAGGAGCTGGAGAGCGAGGCAGGTTAAGGAGTCTGATGGAACAGAGCTTACCTGAGTGAGGAGCTGGAGAGCGAGGCAGGTTAGGAGGTCTGACTGAACAGTGCTTACCTGGTTTGGGTAGCTGGGGAGCGTGGCAGGCTAGGGTGTCTGACAGAGCAGAGCTTACCTTGAAGGTGCAGCTGGAGGCAGGCTTACCAGAACAGGTACTGGGCAGGAGTAGGTGGTACTGAGGAGCCAGAAGACAAGGCAGGCGGACACCACTGAACTAGGATCCCAGGGGCAAGTGCAGGCAGGGATCCAGCAGGAGAAGCAGAAGGAGGCACAGAGGAAGAGACAGGGAGGCCCGAAGTAAAAGTCTGGAGGGACCAAGCAGGGAACACTCTCTGGGGGTGTGGACGCTTGGGAGGACTAAACAACTGAGCGCCGAACAAGGTTCGAGCGCTCCGTTATTAAGCCTCCCTGTGTGACGTCAGACCGCCGACGCCGACGTGCGCACGCTGGCGCGACGTCGGCGCATGCGCTCCAACAACGTGGAAGCCCGGACTGGCATCCGATGCTTCCGCTTCCGGCCTGCTGCGTCCGGTAAGTACCGACAATATTAGGGGTCTGTACCTCCCAAGTATCCCTCTTTAGGCCCATAGCTCACAGGTGTCCCTGTGAGATATTATGAGTCTGTATCTCCCAAATGTCCTTGTTTAGGGGAGAGTGTTGGTCTGTACCTCCCAAAGGGTCCAATTTTACTTGACATTAGGGCTCCAAATATCCCAAGTGACCCTCTTTAGGCATATTAGAGGTCTATACCTCCCAAATGTCCCCCTTATAGGAGATATTAGCAATCTATACCTCCCACATGTCCCTCTTTTGTCAGAACTGTAAGCAGATTTTCCAGAAACCCCATGATTGTTGCTAGGGAGAGGTGGATTGAGAGCGTAGCTGGAGATTGTTGTAGCCATTGCAAGTGTTTTTGCTGCACCCGTAGCTATGACTATAGGTGCTTGCTGTGAAGCCAGATGACAGGACAAACACTTTATTCAGTCAGGAATACACTGGAGGCCTGGGGAGGCTGGGTCCAATGCAGTGCAAAAGACTCAGAAGGAGCTCCGAAAACAGAAAAGAGAATTTCCTCACAAAACCAGAAGTTCAATGAAATGTCCTCTAAAGAACGGCGGATGGAATACAAACAAAACCCCTTGGATATAAGCCAGGGAGAAAATCCTGGTTATGAAGACTAGACAATAGAGGAGAGACAATAGTGGAAAGCTTAGTTCTGTGCATCAGTTTGTTCCAGGTGACTATGGGGAGAGGAGGACAGTGTGTTGCTTGAGAGAGGAAGAGAAGGTAGAAGGGGAAGACCAAGGAAGCATGTGAACTGAGGAGAACTTGACAATGTCTTGATGAAGACTAATCCAGCCTTTATCAGAGTGAACCCAATGCAATACCGAGATGAGTTGAGCTGCATGATAATAAAGGTCTAATAATAAATGGAGGTCGGTTATGAAGGATTTCAGGGGTTTATGTTATAAGTTTAAGCAAAGGACCTCTAAAGTAGTATTTTCTGAAATGTTACCTGTTCTATGTGTTACATAAGAAAGGTAACGGAAGCATAGGGAGTTAAAGCGGAACTAACACCCCTGCAAGACGTAGCCTCAATTAAAGGGCTACAATCCGTGATAACTCGCTGTGTAATTATTTTTTCTACAAAAACGTGTTATTAAAGAGTAATCCGTTAATTCCAAAAAGTACCTGGTGACGTCTTCCCCCCAGAAAAGCGCATTGCACATGTCAGCGCAGAGCCGATCGGCTCTCTTGTAACTCCCCCCGGCTACACGAAAACACCTACGTCATCAGCTTTAGATTTTCAGACCAGCAGGAGAATCTAAAGCTGGTGGACTGCATCTTACCAGAAAGGGGGGCCACGGTGCTAGGAGTTAGGAAGGTTAGAGAGTTGGAGGAGACATTAAACTAGAAATGGGGGGTTAGTGTGATGCAACACAGGATGGGGAAGTTAATATAATTTAGGAAATGGGATTAGAGAAGGGGCATGGGGTAGAGAGGGGAATGTCTAGTTAATCTAATAGGTGCCATTTTTACAGCCTAATAAAAGATAAATTAATTTTACACAGAATGTAATTTTTTTAGAATGGAATTAAGATAAAATGTATGCATGCAAATAGTCTGGCTGGTAAATTGGGGGAACTAGAAATGGTTGCAATGTATGATCTAACTGGTGTCTGAAACCTGGTTAGATTATACATATGACTTGGCAGTCAATCAAGACTCAGTTTAGTAGGGATAGGGTTAATAAAAGGTGAGGGGGTATGCCTATATGTAAGGCATGCCTTAGTACCTAGTACAAGATAAGCTATAAATGAAGGGTCCTGTGAAAATGCAAGGGCCCTCTGTGTTATCCTGCATTCAAAGAGGTGCAGATGCAAGGGATGCAAATATAATTCTACCTCTATATAAATCCTTTGTAATCCTCATCCGGAATATGGAGTACAGGTCTGGGCACCTACTCCGAACTTGCAACAAAACTGATAAAGGGATTGGAGGATCTGAGTTATAAAGAGAAACTGGACAAACTGGATTTGTTTACATTAGAAAAGAGACGTCCAAGTGGAGATATGATTACCGTTTACACATATATTCAAGGTCAATACCATGTACTGTTCAAGGAAGAGCTCAATGAAGAACAATAGGTCATCCTCGGTGCATGCTGATATCATTCTGCAGAGGCTGAGACTGAGCGCTCTGGGACTGGAGAGCTCAGCTTCAGTCCTGGTCTGTTCTGCTGGTTCATGTGATCGCTCCAGGCTGGCTAGATGCATGTCCATTTCTGACCTGCTAAAAGCAAAATTTTTTTTTTTTTATATATATATAAATGTAAAAAAGATTTTATTTAAATATTTTAGGTATAAAATAAACATTCTAAGTGTAAACAATAAATAATGGAAGTGTGATTCTTGTGGAGCCATGTAATACACTTATACACACCGCCAAATCTTATGAATAAAAATGTGGGAAAATAAGGAGGGAAAGAGGGACATGGGGATTTTCACTCAGGGGGAACAGTGCCCACTTAAAACTGCTCATTTAATAGGTATGACTGACCGGTCATACCTTTTCTGCAGTCTCCATGAAAATGTAACCTACTGAGCCCAAATGATCCCAAGATAAAAATAAAAATGGTGTTTTTTTATTTTTTTATGGTTTTCTTTAATTTTAATTAAATAAGTGGTAGTTATCCATATAAGAGTGGTATCAAAAGAAAGCCCTAATTGTGTGCATAAAAATAGTATATAATGTATGTGTCTGAAATAAAAGCCTTAAAGGGATAGTAATACTTTGTTTTATCTTTATTTTATTTTGTAGGCATTAAAAAAAACATGAAGAACGATATACGTCTTATTTCTCAAACCTTTATGGTTTGAGAGATATTCACAAGCAAAGTTTCCCCTCCCGCCCCTTTTACCTAGTGTAAGCCATCTCTTCTCAGATGTGGAATCCAGTCCATAGACCAGACAGATAACAGAAGGGGACAATCTTCTTCCTATGAGAACAATGAAAGCCCTGCCCCCCTTGACAAGTTTTTCAGGTTTTTCCCTTATCTTAATTGAAGATTGTCCCTCTGTGCAGTCTACCTGGGCACCTCCCTTCTGATCTGGCTGAGCAGTGTTACATCAGTAAAAGGGGAGGGAGGGGGATACTTTGTCACTGAATTACTCTTGAACTACAACTCTGACAGAATTGAAAAAACACTCTCCAAAGTCCAAATACTATGATGATTAATTAGAGCTGCTTTTAAGTCAAAAAGATCAGAAGGGCAATCCACCTCAGATTTTCCTAGTCCTTAAGGGGTTAAACGGTTATAACTTTAGAACAAAACCTTGGTTTACTCAGCAAGAAAATGTTTATTTCTCAATTAATGTTTGTTAAATCTTCAGTATGTGCTTATATAAATTAGTCTGTGTAAATAAAATACTTTTGTCCAGGAACATCGGTACGTGACTCAGTAACCCTGAACATCGGTAAGTGATGCAGTAACCCTGAACATCGGTACGTGACGCAGTAACCCCGAACATCGGTACGTGACGCAGTAACCCCGAACATCGGTAAGTGACGCAGTAACCCTGAACATCGGTAAGTGATTCAGTAACCCTGAACATCGGTAAGTGACGCAGTAACCCTGAACATCGGTACGTGACGCAGTAACCCCGAACATCGGTACGTGACGCAGTAACCCCGAACATCGGTAAGTGACTCAGTAACCCTGAACATCGGTAAGTGACTCAGTAACCCTGAACATCGGTAAGTGACTCAGTAACCCTGAACATCGGTACGTGACGCAGTAACCCCGAACATCGGTACGTGACGCAGTAACCCCGAACATCGGTAAGTGACTCAGTAACCCTGAACATCGGTAAGTGACTCAGTAACCCTGAACATCGGTAAGTGACTCAGTAACCCTGAACATCGGTACGTGACGCAGTAACCCTGAACATCGGTAAGTGACGCAGTAACCCTGAACATCGGTACGTGACGCAGTAACCCTGAACATCGGTAAGTGACTCAGTAACCCTGAACATCGGTAAGTGACGCAGTAACCCTGAACATCGGTACGTGACGCAGTAACCCTGAACATCGGTAAGTGACGCAGTAACCCTGAACATCGGTACGTGACGCAGTAACCCTGAACATCAGTACGTGACGCAGTAACCCTGAACATCGGTAAGTGACTCAGTAACCCTGAACATCGGTACGTGACGCAGTAACCCTGAACATCAGTACGTGACGCAGTAACCCTGAACATCGGTACGTGACGCAGTAACCCTGAACATCAGTACGTGACGCAGTAACCCTGAACATCGGTACGTGACTCAGTAACCCTGAACATCAGTACGTGACGCAGTAACCCTGAACATCAGTACGTGACGCAGTAACCCCGAACATCGGTACGTGACGCAGTAACCCCGAACATCGGTAAGTGAAGCAGTAACCCTGAACATCGGTACGTGACGCAGTAACCCTGAACTTTGGCACGTGACTCAGTAACCCTGAACATCGGTAAGTGACGCAGTAACCCTGAACATCGGTACGTGACGCAGTAACCCTGAACATCGGTAAGTGACTCAGTAACCCTGAACATCGGTACGTGACGCAATAGCCCTGAATATCGGTAAGTGACGCAGTAACCCCGAACATCGGTAAGTGACTCAGTAACCCTGAACATCGGTAAGTGACTCAGTAACCCTGAACATCGGTAAGTGATGCAGTAACCCTGAACATCGGTACGTGACGCAGTAACCCTGAACATCGGTACGTGACGCAGTAACCCCGAACATCGGTACGTGACTCAGTAACCCTGAACATCGGTAAGTGACTCAGTAACCCTGAACATCGGTACGTGATGCAGTAACCCTGAACATCGGTAAGTGATGCAGTAACCCTGAACATCGGTACGTGACGCAGTAACCCCGAACATCGGTACGTGACGCAGTAACCCTGAACATCGGTAAGTGACTCAGTAACCCTGAACATCGGTAAGTGATTCAGTAACCCTGAACATCGGTAAGTGATTCAGTAACCCTGAACATCGGTAAGTGACGCAGTAACCCTGAACATCGGTACGTGACTCAGTAACCCTGAACATCGGTACGTGACACAGTAACCCTGAACATCAGTACGTGACGCAGTAACCCTGAACATTGGTAAGTGAAGCAGTAACCCTGAACATCGGTACGTGACGCAGTAACCCTGAACATCGGTACGTGACGCAGTAACCCCGAACATCGGTACGTGACGCAGTAACCATGAACATTGGTAAGTGAAGCAGTAACCCTGAACATCGGTAAGTGACTCAGTAACCCTGAACATCGGTAAGTGACGCAGTAACCCTGAACATCGGTAAGTGACTCAGTAACACTGAACATCGGTAAGTGACGCAGTAACCCTGAATATCGGTAAGTGACGCAGTAACTCTGAACATCGGTACGTGACGCAGTAACCCCGAACATCGGTAAGTGACGCAGTAACCCTGAACATCGGTAAGTGACTCAGTAACCCTGAACATCGGTAAGTCATTCAGTAACCGTGAACATCGGTAAGTGACTCAGTAACCCTGAACATCGGTACGTGACGCAGTAACCCCGAACATCGGTAAGTGATTCAGTAACCCTGAACATTGGTACGTGGTGCAGTAACCCTGAACATCGGTAAGTGATGCAGTAACCCTGAACATCGGTACGTAACGCAGTAACCCTGAACATCTGTAAGTGACGCAGTAACCCCGAACATCGGTACGTGACGCAGTAACCCTGAACATCGGTACGTGACGCAGTAACCCTGAACATCTGTAAGTGATGCAGTAACCCCGAACATCGGTACATGACACAGTAGCCCTGAACATCGGTACGTGACGCAGTAACCCTGAACATTGGTACGTGACGCAGTAACCCCGAACATCGGTAAGTGACTCAGTAACCCTGAACATCGGTAAGTGATGCAGTAACCCTGAACATCGGTACGTGACGCAGTAACCCTGAACATTGGTACATGACGCAGTAACCCTGAACATCGGTAAGTGATGCAGTAACCCTGAACATCGGTACGTGACGCAGTAACCCTGAACTTCGGCACGTGACTCAGTAACCCTGAACATTGGTACATGACGCAGTAACCCTGAACATCGGTAAGTGATGCAGTAACCCTGAACATCGGTACGTGACGCAGTAACCCTGAACATCGGCACGTGACTCAGTAACCCTGAACATCGGTACGTGACGCAGTAACCCTGAACTTTGGCACGTGACTCAGTAACCCTGAAGTTCGGCACGTGACTCAGTAACCCTGAACATTGGTACGTGACACAGTAACCCCGAACATCGGTAAGTGACTCAGCAACCCTGAACATTGGTACATGACGCAGTAACCCTTAACATCGGTACGTGATGCAGTAACCCTGAACATCGGTACGTGACGCAGTAACCCTGAACTTCGGCACGTGACTCAGTAACCCTGAACATTGGTACGTGACGCAGTAACCCTGAACATCGGTAAGTGACGCAGTAACCGTGAACATCGGTAAGTGACGCAGTAACCCTGAACATCGGTAAGTGACTCAGTAACCCTGAACATCGGTACGTGACGCAGTAACCCCGAACATCGGTAACTGACTCAGTAACCCTGAACATCGGTAAGTGACGCAGTAACCCTGAACATCGGTACGTGACGCAGTAACCCTGAACATCGGTAAGTGACGCAGTAACCCTGAACACCGGTACGTGACGCAGTAACCCTGAACATCGGTACATGACGCAGTAACCCTGAACATCGGTACGTGACTCAGTAACCCTGAACATCTGTAAGTGACGCAGTAACCCTGAACATTGGTAAGTGACTCAGTAACCCTGAACATCGGTAAGTGACGCAGTAACCCTGAACATCGGTACGTGACGCAGTAACCCCGAACATCGGTAAGTGACGCAGTAACCCCGAACATCGGTAAGTGACTCAGTAACCCTGAACATCGGTAAGTGACGCAGTAACCCTGAACATCGGTAAGTGACGCAGTAACCCCGAACATCGGTAAGTGACTCAGTAACCCTGAACATCGGTAAGTGATGCAGTAACCCTGAACATCGGTACGTAACGCAGTAACCCTGAACATCTGTAAGTGACGCAGTAACCCCGAACATCGGTACGTGACGCAGTAACCCTGAACATCGGTACGTGACGCAGTAACCCTGAACATCTGTAAGTGATGCAGTAACCCCGAACATCGGTACATGACACAGTAGCCCTGAACATCGGTACGTGACGCAGTAACCCTGAACATTGGTACGTGACGCAGTAACCCCGAACATCGGTAAGTGACTCAGTAACCCTGAACATCGGTAAGTGATGCAGTAACCCTGAACATCGGTACGTGACGCAGTAACCCTGAACATTGGTACATGACGCAGTAACCCTGAACATCGGTAAGTGATGCAGTAACCCTGAACATCGGTACGTGACGCAGTAACCCTGAACTTCGGCACGTGACTCAGTAACCCTGAACATTGGTACATGACGCAGTAACCCTGAACATCGGTAAGTGATGCAGTAACCCTGAACATCGGTACGTGACGCAGTAACCCTGAACATCGGCACGTGACTCAGTAACCCTGAACATCGGTACGTGACGCAGTAACCCTGAACTTTGGCACGTGACTCAGTAACCCTGAAGTTCGGCACGTGACTCAGTAACCCTGAACATTGGTACGTGACACAGTAACCCCGAACATCGGTAAGTGACTCAGCAACCCTGAACATTGGTACATGACGCAGTAACCCTGAACATCGGTACGTGATGCAGTAACCCTGAACATCGGTACGTGACGCAGTAACCCTGAACTTCGGCACGTGACTCAGTAACCCTGAACATTGGTACGTGACGCAGTAACCCTGAACATCGGTAAGTGACGCAGTAACCGTGAACATCGGTAAGTGACGCAGTAACCCTGAACATCGGTAAGTGACTCAGTAACCCTGAACATCGGTACGTGACACAGTAACCCCGAACATCGGTAAGTGACTCAGTAACCCTGAACATCGGTAAGTGACGCAGTAACCCTGAACATCGGTACGTGACGCAGTAACCCTGAACATCGGTAAGTGACGCAGTAACCCTGAACACCGGTACGTGACGCAGTAACCCTGAACATCGGTACATGACGCAGTAACCCTGAACATCGGTACGTGACTCAGTAACCCTGAACATCTGTAAGTGACGCAGTAACCCTGAACATTGGTAAGTGACTCAGTAACCCTGAACATCGGTAAGTGACGCAGTAACCCTGAACATCGGTACGTGACGCAGTAACCCCGAACATCGGTAAGTGACGCAGTAACCCCGAACATCGGTAAGTGACTCAGTAACCCTGAACATCGGTAAGTGACGCAGTAACCCTGAACATCGGTAAGTGACGCAGTAACCCCGAACATCGGTAAGTGACTCAGTAACCCTGAACATCGGTAAGTGATGCAGTAACCCTGAACATCGGTAAATGACGCAGTAACCTTTAACATTGGTACATGACGCAGTAACCCTGAACATCGGTAAGTGATGCAGTAACCCTGAACATCGGTACATGACGCAGTAACCCTGAACATCGGTAAGTGATGCAGTAACCCTGAACATCGGTACGTGACGCAGTAACCCTGAACGTCGGCACGTGACTCAGTAACCCTGAACATTGGTACGTGACGCAGTAACCCTGAACATCGGTAAGTGACGCAGTAACCGTGAACATCGGTAAGTGACGCAGTAACCCTGAACATCGGTAAGTGACTCAGTAACCCTGAACATCGGTACGTGACGCAGTAACCCCGAACATCAGTAAGTGACTCAGTAACCCTGAACATCGGTAAGTGATGCAGTAACCCTGAACATCGGTACGTGACGCAGTAACCCTGAACATCGGTAAGTGACGCAGTAACCCTGAACATCGGTACGTGACTCAGTAACCCTGAACATCTGTAAGTGACGCAGTAACCCTGAACATTGGTAAGTGACTCAGTAACCCTGAACATTGGTAAGTGACTCAGTAACCCTGAACATCGGTACGTGACGCAGTAACCCTGAACATCGGTACGTAACTCAGTAACCCTGAACATCGGTATTTGATGCAGTAACCCTGAATATTGGTACGTGACGCAGTAACCCTGAACATCGGTAAGTGACGCAGTAACCCTGAACATCGGTACGTGACGCAGTAACCCTGAACATCGGTAAATGACGCAGTAACCCTGAACATCGGTACGTGACTCAGTAACCCTGAACATCTGTAAGTGACGCAGTAACCCTGAACATTGGTAAGTGACTCAGTAACCCTGAACATTGGTAAGTGACTCAGTAACCCTGAACATCGGTACATGACGCAGTAACCCTGAACATCGGTATTTGATGCAGTAACCCTGAATATTGGTACGTGACGCAGTAACCCTGAACATCGGTACCTGACACAGTAACCCTGAACATTGGTACGTGATGCAGTAATCCTGAACATCGGTACGTGACGCAATAGCCCTGAACAGCAGTAAGTGATGCAGTAACCCTGAACATCGGTACGTGACGTAGTAACCCTGAACATCGGTAAGTGACGAAGTAACCCTGAACATCGGTACGTGATGCAGTAACCCTGAACATCGGTAAGTGACGCAGTGACCCTGAACATCGGTAAGTGACGCAGTAACCCTGAACATCGGTACGTGACGCAATAGCCCTGAACATCGGTACGTGATGCAGTAACCCTGAACATCTGTAAGTGACGCAGTAACCCTGAACATCGGTACGTGACACAGTAACCCTGAACATCGGTAAGTGACACAGTAACCCTGAACATCGGTAAGTGACGCAGTAACCCTGAACATCCGTAAGTGACTCAGTAACCCTGAACATCGGTACGTGGCGCAGTAACCCTGAACATCGGTACGTGACGCAGTAACCCTGAACATCGGTAAGTGACGCAGTAACCCTGAACATCGGTAAGTGATGCAGTAACCCTGAACATCGGTACGTGACACAGTAACCCTGAACTTCGGTACGTGACTCAGTAACCCTGAACATTGGTACGTGACGCAGTAACCCTGAACATCGGTAAGTGACGCAGTAACCGTGAACATCGGTAAGTGACGCAGTAACCCTGAACATCGGTAAGTGAAGCAGTAACCCTGAACTTCGGTACGTGACTCAGTAACCCTGAACATTGGTATGTGACGCAGTAACCCTGAATATCGGTAAGTGACGCAGTAACCCTGAACATCGGTAAGTGACTCAGTAACCCTGAACATCGGTACGTGACTCAGTAACCCTGAAAATCGGTAAGTGACGCAGTAACCCTGAACATCGGTACGTAACGCAGTAACCCTGAACATCGGTAAGTGACTCAGTAACCCTGAACATCGGTACGTGACTCAGTAACCCTGAACATCAGTAAGTGACACAGTAACCCTGAACATTGGTAAGTGACGCAGTAACCCTGAACATCGGTACGTGACGCAGTAAACCTGAACATCTGTACATGACGCAGTAACCCTGAACATCGGTAAGTGACGCAGTAACCCTGAACATCTGTAAGTGACGCAGTAACCCTGAATATCAGTACGTGACGCAGTAACCCTGAACATTAGTACGTGACGCAGTAACCCTGAACATCAGTACATGACACAGTAACCCTGAACATCGGTAAGTGACGCAGTAACCCTGAACATCGGTACGTGACTCAGTAACCCTGAACATCGGTACGTGACGCAGTAACCCTGAACATTGGTAAGTGACGCAGTAACCCTGAACATCAGTACGTGACGCAGTAACCGTGAACATCGGTACGTGATGCAGTAGCACTGAACATCAGTACGTGACGCAGTAACCCTGAACATCGCTACGTGATGCAGTAACCCTGAACATCGGTAAGTGACGCAGTAACCCTGAACATCGGTACGTGATGCAGTAACCATGAACATTGGTACGTAACGCAGTAACCCTGAACATCGATACTTGATGCAGTAGCCCTGAACATCAGTACGTGACGCAGTAACCCTGAACATCGGTACGTGACGCAGTAACCGTGAACATCGGTACGTGATGCAGTAGCCCTGAACATCAGTACGTGACGCAGTAACCCTGAACATCGGTACGTGATGCAGTAACCCTGAACATCGGTAAGTGACGCAGTAACCCTGAACATCGGTACGTGATGCAGTAACCGTGAACATTGGTACGTAACGCAGTAACCGTGAACATCGGTACGTGATGCAGTAGCCCTGAACATCAGTACGTGACGCAGTAACCCTGAACATCGGTACGTGATGCAGTAGCCCTGAACATCAGTACGTGACACAGTAACCCTGAACATCGATACGTGATGCAGTAACCCTGAACATCGGTAAGTGACGCAGTAACCCTGAACATCGGTACGTGACGCAGTAACCCTGAACATTGGTAAGTGACGCAGTAACCCTGAACATCAGTACGTGACGCAGTAACCGTGAACATCGGTACGTGATGCAGTAGCCCTGAACATCAGTACGTGACGCAGTAACCCTGAACATCGGTACGTGATGCAGTAACCCAGAACATCGGTAAGTGACGCAGTAACCCTGAACATCTGTACGTGACACAGTAACCGTGAACATTGGTACGTAACGCAGTAACCCTGAACATCGATAAGTGACACAGTAACCCTGAACACCGGTACGTGATGCAGTAGCCCTGAACATCGGTACGTGATGCAGTAGCCCTGAACATCGGTAAGTGACGCAGTAACCGTGAACATTGGTACGTAACGCAGTAACCCTGAACATCGATAAGTGACACAGTAACCCTGAACATCGGTAAGTGACGCAGTAACCCTGAACATCGGTAAGTGACGCAGTAACCGTGAACATCGGTAAGTGACGCAGTAACCCTGAACTTCGGTAAGTGACGCAGTAACCCTGAACATCGGTACATGACGCAGTAACCCTGAAAATCGGTACGTAACTCAGTAACCCTGAACATCGGTATTTGATGCAGTAACCCTGAATATTGGTACGTGACGCAGTAACCCTGAACATCGATAAGTGACACAGTAACCATGAACATCGGTAAGTGACGCAGTAACCCTGAACATCGGTAAGTTACGCAGTAACCGTGAACATCGGTAAGTGACGCAGTAACCCTGAACTTCGGTAAGTGACTCAGTAACCCTGAACATCGGTACGTGACTCAGTAACCCTGAACATCAGTAAGTGACGCAGTAACCCTGAACATTGGTAAGTGACGCAGTAACCCTGAACATCGGTACGTGACGCAGTAAACCTGAACATCTGTACATGACGCAGTAACCCTGAACATCGGTAAGTGACGCAGTAACCCTGAACATCGGTACGTGACTCAGTAACCCTGAACATCTGTAAGTGACGCAGTAACCCTGAATATCAGTACGTGATGCAGTAACCCTGAACATCAGTACGTGACGCAGTAACCCTGAACATCGGTAAGTGACGCAGTAAACCTGAACATCAGTACGTGACTCAGTAACCCTGAACATCGGTACGTGACGCAGTAGCCCTGAACATTGGTAAGTGACGCAGTAACCCTGAACATCAGTACGTGACGCAGTAACCGTGAACATCGGTACGTGATGCAGTAGCACTGAACATCAGTACGTGACGCAGTAACCCTGAACATCGGTACGTGATGCAGTAACCCTGAACATCGGTAAGTGACGCAGTAACCCTGAACATCGGTACGTGATGCAGTAACCATGAACATTGGTACGTAACGCAGTAACCCTGAACATCGATACTTGATGCAGTAGCCCTGAACATCAGTACGTGACGCAGTAACCCTGAACATCGGTACGTGACGCAGTAACCGTGAACATCGGTACGTGATGCAGTAGCCCTGAACATCAGTACGTGACGCAGTAACCCTGAACATCGGTACGTGATGCAGTAACCCTGAACATCGGTAAGTGACGCAGTAACCCTGAACATCGGTACGTGATGCAGTAACCGTGAACATTGGTACGTAACGCAGTAACCGTGAACATCGGTACGTGATGCAGTAGCCCTGAACATCAGTACGTGACGCAGTAACCCTGAACATCGGTACGTGATGCAGTAGCCCTGAACATCAGTACGTGACACAGTAACCCTGAACATCGATACGTGATGCAGTAACCCTGAACATCGGTAAGTGACGCAGTAACCCTGAACATCGGTACGTGACGCAGTAACCCTGAACATTGGTAAGTGACGCAGTAACCCTGAACATCAGTACGTGACGCAGTAACCGTGAACATCGGTACGTGATGCAGTAGCCCTGAACATCAGTACGTGACGCAGTAACCCTGAACATCGGTACGTGATGCAGTAACCCAGAACATCGGTAAGTGACGCAGTAACCCTGAACATCTGTACGTGACACAGTAACCGTGAACATTGGTACGTAACGCAGTAACCCTGAACATCGATAAGTGACGCAGTAACCCTGAATATCGGTACGTGATGCAGTAGCCCTGAACATCGGTACGTGATGCAGTAGCCCTGAACATCGGTAAGTGACGCAGTAACCGTGAACATTGGTACGTAACGCAGTAACCCTGAACATCGATAAGTGACACAGTAACCCTGAACATCGGTAAGTGACGCAGTAACCCTGAACATCGGTAAGTGACGCAGTAACCGTGAACATCGGTAAGTGACGCAGTAACCCTGAACTTCGGTAAGTGACGCAGTAACCCTGAACATCGGTACATGACGCAGTAACCCTGAAAATCGGTACGTAACTCAGTAACCCTGAACATCGGTATTTGATGCAGTAACCCTGAATATTGGTACGTGACGCAGTAACCCTGAACATCGATAAGTGACACAATAACCCTGAACATCGGTAAGTGACGCAGTAACCCTGAACATCGGTAAGTGACGCAGTAACCGTGAACATCGGTAAGTGACGCAGTAACCCTGAACTTCGGTAAGTGACTCAGTAACCCTGAACATCGGTACGTGACTCAGTAACCCTGAACATCAGTAAGTGACGCAGTAACCCTGAACATTGGTAAGTGACGCAGTAACCCTGAACATCGGTACGTGACGCAGTAAACCTGAACATCTGTACATGACGCAGTAACCCTGAACATCGGTAAGTGACGCAGTAACCCTGAACATCGGTACGTGACTCAGTAACCCTGAACATCTGTAAGTGACGCAGTAACCCTGAATATCAGTACGTGATGCAGTAACCCTGAACATCAGTACGTGACGCAGTAACCCTGAACATCGGTAAGTGACGCAGTAAACCTGAACATCAGTACGTGACTCAGTAACCCTGAACATCGGTACGTGACGCAGTAACCCTGAACATTGGTAAGTGACGCAGTAACCCTGAACATCAGTACGTGACGCAGTAACCGTGAACATCGGTACGTGATGCAGTAGCACTGAACATCAGTACGTGACGCAGTAACCCTGAACATCGGTACGTGATGCAGTAACCCTGAACATCGGTAAGTGACGCAGTAACCCTGAACATCTGTACGTGATGCAGTAACCGTGAACATTGGTACGTAACGCAGTAACCCTGAACATCGATACGTGATGCAGTAGCCCTGAACATCAGTACGTGACGCAGTAACCCTGAACATCGGTACGTGACGCAGTAACCGTGAACATCGGTACGTGATGCAGTAGCCCTGAACATCAGTACGTGACGCAGTAACCCTGAACATCGGTACGTGATGCAGTAACCCTGAACATCGGTAAGTGACGCAGTAACCCTGAACATCGGTACGTGATGCAGTAACCGTGAACATTGGTACGTAACGCAGTAACCGTGAACATCGGTACGTGATGCAGTAGCCCTGAACATCAGTACGTGACGCAGTAACCCTGAACATCGGTACGTGATGCAGTAGCCCTGAACATCAGTACGTGACACAGTAACCCTGAACATCGATACGTGATGCAGTAACCCTGAACATCGGTAAGTGACGCAGTAACCCTGAACATCGGTATGTGACGCAATAACCCTGAACATTGGTAAGTGACGCAGTAACCCTGAACATCAGTACGTGACGCAGTAACCGTGAACATCGGTACGTGATGCAGTAGCCCTGAACATCAGTACGTGACGCAGTAACCCTGAACATCGGTACGTGATGCAGTAACCCTGAACATCGGTAAGTGACTCAGTAACCCTGAACATCGGTACGTGACTCAGTGACCCTGAACATCAGTAAGTGACACAGTAACCCTGAACATCAGTACGTGACGCAGTAACCCTGAACATCGGTACGTGACGCAGTAACCCTGAACATCAGTACGTGACGCAGTAACCCTGAACATCGGTACGTGACTCAGTAACCCTGAACATCAGTACGTGACGCAGTAACCCTGAACATCAGTACGTGACGCAGTAACCCCGAACATCGGTACGTGACGCAGTAACCCCGAACATCGGTAAGTGAAGCAGTAACCCTGAACATCGGTACGTGACGCAGTAACCCTGAACTTTGGCACGTGACTCAGTAACCCTGAACATCGGTAAGTGACGCAGTAACCCTGAACATCGGTACGTGACGCAGTAACCCTGAACATCGGTAAGTGACTCAGTAACCCTGAACATCGGTACGTGACGCAATAGCCCTGAATATCGGTAAGTGACGCAGTAACCCCGAACATCGGTAAGTGACTCAGTAACCCTGAACATCGGTAAGTGACTCAGTAACCCTGAACATCGGTAAGTGATGCAGTAACCCTGAACATCGGTACGTGACGCAGTAACCCTGAACATCGGTACGTGACGCAGTAACCCCGAACATCGGTACGTGACTCAGTAACCCTGAACATCGGTAAGTGACTCAGTAACCCTGAACATCGGTACGTGATGCAGTAACCCTGAACATCGGTAAGTGATGCAGTAACCCTGAACATCGGTACGTGACGCAGTAACCCCGAACATCGGTACGTGACGCAGTAACCCTGAACATCGGTAAGTGACTCAGTAACCCTGAACATCGGTAAGTGATTCAGTAACCCTGAACATCGGTAAGTGATTCAGTAACCCTGAACATCGGTAAGTGACGCAGTAACCCTGAACATCGGTACGTGACTCAGTAACCCTGAACATCGGTACGTGACACAGTAACCCTGAACATCAGTACGTGACGCAGTAACCCTGAACATTGGTAAGTGAAGCAGTAACCCTGAACATCTGTACGTGACGCAGTAACCCTGAACATCGGTACGTGACGCAGTAACCCCGAACATCGGTACGTGACGCAGTAACCATGAACATTGGTAAGTGAAGCAGTAACCCTGAACATCGGTAAGTGACTCAGTAACCCTGAACATCGGTAAGTGACGCAGTAACCCTGAACATCGGTAAGTGACTCAGTAACACTGAACATCGGTAAGTGACGCAGTAACCCTGAATATCGGTAAGTGACGCAGTAACTCTGAACATCGGTACGTGACGCAGTAACCCCGAACATCGGTAAGTGACGCAGTAACCCTGAACATCGGTAAGTGACTCAGTAACCCTGAACATCGGTAAGTCATTCAGTAACCGTGAACATCGGTAAGTGACTCAGTAACCCTGAACATCGGTACGTGACGCAGTAACCCCGAACATCGGTAAGTGATTCAGTAACCCTGAACATTGGTACGTGGTGCAGTAACCCTGAACATCGGTAAGTGATGCAGTAACCCTGAACATCGGTACGTAACGCAGTAACCCTGAACATCTGTAAGTGACGCAGTAACCCCGAACATCGGTACGTGACGCAGTAACCCTGAACATCGGTACGTGACGCAGTAACCCTGAACATCTGTAAGTGATGCAGTAACCCCGAACATCGGTACATGACACAGTAGCCCTGAACATCGGTACGTGACGCAGTAACCCTGAACATTGGTACGTGACGCAGTAACCCCGAACATCGGTAAGTGACTCAGTAACCCTGAACATCGGTAAGTGATGCAGTAACCCTGAACATCGGTACGTGACGCAGTAACCCTGAACATTGGTACATGACGCAGTAACCCTGAACATCGGTAAGTGATGCAGTAACCCTGAACATCGGTACGTGACGCAGTAACCCCGAACATCGGTAAGTGAATCAGTAACCCTGAACATCGGTAAGTGACGCAGTAACCCTGAACATCGGTACGTGACGCAGTAACCCTGAACATCGGTAAGTGACGCAGTAACCCTGAACATCGGCACGTGACTCAGTAACCCTGAACATCGGTACGTGACGCAGTAACCCTGAACTTTGGCACGTGACTCAGTAACCCTGAAGTTCGGCACGTGACTCAGTAACCCTGAACATTGGTACGTGACACAGTAACCCCGAACATCGGTAAGTGACTCAGCAACCCTGAACATTGGTACATGACGCAGTAACCCTGAACATCGGTACGTGATGCAGTAACCCTGAACATCGGTACGTGACGCAGTAACCCTGAACTTCGGCACGTGACTCAGTAACCCTGAACATTGGTACGTGACGCAGTAACCCTGAACATCGGTAAGTGACGCAGTAACCGTGAACATCGGTAAGTGACGCAGTAACCCTGAACATCGGTAAGTGACTCAGTAACCCTGAACATCGGTACGTGACGCAGTAACCCCGAACATCGGTAAGTGACTCAGTAACCCTGAACATCGGTAAGTGACGCAGTAACCCTGAACATCGGTACGTGACGCAGTAACCCTGAACATCGGTAAGTGACGCAGTAACCCTGAACACCGGTACGTGACGCAGTAACCCTGAACATCGGTACATGACGCAGTAACCCTGAACATCGGTACGTGACTCAGTAACCCTGAACATCTGTAAGTGACGCAGTAACCCTGAACATTGGTAAGTGACTCAGTAACCCTGAACATCGGTAAGTGACGCAGTAACCCTGAACATCGGTACGTGACGCAGTAACCCCGAACATCGGTAAGTGACGCAGTAACCCCGAACATCGGTAAGTGACTCAGTAACCCTGAACATCGGTAAGTGACGCAGTAACCCTGAACATCGGTAAGTGACGCAGTAACCCCGAACATCGGTAAGTGACTCAGTAACCCTGAACATCGGTAAGTGATGCAGTAACCCTGAACATCGGTACGTAACGCAGTAACCCTGAACATCTGTAAGTGACGCAGTAACCCCGAACATCGGTACGTGACGCAGTAACCCTGAACATCGGTACGTGACGCAGTAACCCTGAACATCTGTAAGTGATGCAGTAACCCCGAACATCGGTACATGACACAGTAGCCCTGAACATCGGTACGTGACGCAGTAACCCTGAACATTGGTACGTGACGCAGTAACCCCGAACATCGGTAAGTGACTCAGTAACCCTGAACATCGGTAAGTGATGCAGTAACCCTGAACATCGGTACGTGACGCAGTAACCCTGAACATTGGTACATGACGCAGTAACCCTGAACATCGGTAAGTGATGCAGTAACCCTGAACATCGGTACGTGACGCAGTAACCCTGAACTTCGGCACGTGACTCAGTAACCCTGAACATTGGTACATGACGCAGTAACCCTGAACATCGGTAAGTGATGCAGTAACCCTGAACATCGGTACGTGACGCAGTAACCCTGAACATCGGCACGTGACTCAGTAACCCTGAACATCGGTACGTGACGCAGTAACCCTGAACTTTGGCACGTGACTCAGTAACCCTGAAGTTCGGCACGTGACTCAGTAACCCTGAACATTGGTACGTGACACAGTAACCCCGAACATCGGTAAGTGACTCAGCAACCCTGAACATTGGTACATGACGCAGTAACCCTGAACATCGGTACGTGATGCAGTAACCCTGAACATCGGTACGTGACGCAGTAACCCTGAACTTCGGCACGTGACTCAGTAACCCTGAACATTGGTACGTGACGCAGTAACCCTGAACATCGGTAAGTGACGCAGTAACCGTGAACATCGGTAAGTGACGCAGTAACCCTGAACATCGGTAAGTGACTCAGTAACCCTGAACATCGGTACGTGACGCAGTAACCCCGAACATCGGTAAGTGAATCAGTAACCCTGAACATCGGTAAGTGACGCAGTAACCCTGAACATCGGTACGTGACGCAGTAACCCTGAACATCGGTAAGTGACGCAGTAACCCTGAACACCGGTACGTGACGCAGTAACCCTGAACATCGGTACATGACGCAGTAACCCTGAACATCGGTACGTGACTCAGTAACCCTGAACATCTGTAAGTGACGCAGTAACCCTGAACATTGGTAAGTGACTCAGTAACCCTGAACATCGGTAAGTGACGCAGTAACCCTGAACATCGGTACGTGACGCAGTAACCCCGAACATCGGTAAGTGACGCAGTAACCCCGAACATCGGTAAGTGACTCAGTAACCCTGAACATCGGTAAGTGACGCAGTAACCCTGAACATCGGTAAGTGACGCAGTAACCCCGAACATCGGTAAGTGACTCAGTAACCCTGAACATCGGTAAGTGATGCAGTAACCCTGAACATCGGTACGTGACGCAGTAACCTTTAACATTGGTACATGACGCAGTAACCCTGAACATCGGTAAGTGATGCAGTAACCCTGAACATCGGTACATGACGCAGTAACCCTGAACATCGGTAAGTGATGCAGTAACCCTGAACATCGGTACGTGACGCAGTAACCCTGAACGTCGGCACGTGACTCAGTAACCCTGAACATTGGTACGTGACGCAGTAACCCTGAACATCGGTAAGTGACGCAGTAACCGTGAACATCGGTAAGTGACGCAGTAACCCTGAACATCGGTAAGTGACTCAGTAACCCTGAACATCGGTACGTGACGCAGTAACCCCGAACATCAGTAAGTGACTCAGTAACCCTGAACATCGGTAAGTGATGCAGTAACCCTGAACATCGGTACGTGACGCAGTAACCCTGAACATCGGTAAGTGACGCAGTAACCCTGAACATCGGTACGTGACTCAGTAACCCTGAACATCTGTAAGTGACGCAGTAACCCTGAACATTGGTAAGTGACTCAGTAACCCTGAACATCGGTACGTGACGCAGTAACCCTGAACATCGGTACGTAACTCAGTAACCCTGAACATCGGTATTTGATGCAGTAACCCTGAATATTGGTACGTGACGCAGTAACCCTGAACATCGGTAAGTGACGCAGTAACCCTGAACATCGGTACGTGACGCAGTAACCCTGAACATCGGTAAATGACGCAGTAACCCTGAACATCGGTACGTGACTCAGTAACCCTGAACATCTGTAAGTGACGCAGTAACCCTGAACATTGGTAAGTGACTCAGTAACCCTGAACATTGGTAAGTGACTCAGTAACCCTGAACATCGGTACATGACGCAGTAACCCTGAACATCGGTATTTGATGCAGTAACCCTGAATATTGGTACGTGACGCAGTAACCCTGAACATCGGTACCTGACACAGTAACCCTGAACATTGGTACGTGATGCAGTAATCCTGAACATCGGTACGTGACGCAATAGCCCTGAACAGCAGTAAGTGATGCAGTAACCCTGAACATCGGTACGTGACGTAGTAACCCTGAACATCGGTAAGTGACGAAGTAACCCTGAACATCGGTACGTGATGCAGTAACCCTGAACATCGGTAAGTGACGCAGTGACCCTGAACATCGGTAAGTGACGCAGTAACCCTGAACATCGGTACGTGACGCAATAGCCCTGAACATCGGTACGTGATGCAGTAACCCTGAACATCTGTAAGTGACGCAGTAACCCTGAACATCGGTACGTGACACAGTAACCCTGAACATCGGTAAGTGACACAGTAACCCTGAACATCGGTAAGTGACGCAGTAACCCTGAACATCCGTAAGTGACTCAGTAACCCTGAACATCGGTACGTGGCGCAGTAACCCTGAACATCGGTACGTGACGCAGTAACCCTGAACATCGGTAAGTGACGCAGTAACCCTGAACATCGGTAAGTGATGCAGTAACCCTGAACATCGGTACGTGACACAGTAACCCTGAACTTCGGTACGTGACTCAGTAACCCTGAACATTGGTACGTGACGCAGTAACCCTGAACATCGGTAAGTGACGCAGTAACCGTGAACATCGGTAAGTGACGCAGTAACCCTGAACATCGGTAAGTGAAGCAGTAACCCTGAACTTCGGTACGTGACTCAGTAACCCTGAACATTGGTATGTGACGCAGTAACCCTGAATATCGGTAAGTGACGCAGTAACCCTGAACATCGGTAAGTGACTCAGTAACCCTGAACATCGGTACGTGACTCAGTAACCCTGAACATCGGTAAGTGACGCAGTAACCCTGAACATCGGTACGTAACGCAGTAACCCTGAACATCGGTAAGTGACTCAGTAACCCTGAACATCGGTACGTGACTCAGTAACCCTGAACATCAGTAAGTGACACAGTAACCCTGAACATTGGTAAGTGACGCAGTAACCCTGAACATCGGTACGTGACGCAGTAAACCTGAACATCTGTACATGACGCAGTAACCCTGAACATCGGTAAGTGACGCAGTAACCCTGAACATCTGTAAGTGACGCAGTAACCCTGAATATCAGTACGTGACGCAGTAACCCTGAACATTAGTACGTGACGCAGTAACCCTGAACATCAGTACATGACACAGTAACCCTGAACATCGGTAAGTGACGCAGTAACCCTGAACATCGGTACGTGACTCAGTAACCCTGAACATCGGTACGTGACGCAGTAACCCTGAACATTGGTAAGTGACGCAGTAACCCTGAACATCAGTACGTGACGCAGTAACCGTGAACATCGGTACGTGATGCAGTAGCACTGAACATCAGTACGTGACGCAGTAACCCTGAACATCGCTACGTGATGCAGTAACCCTGAACATCGGTAAGTGACGCAGTAACCCTGAACATCGGTACGTGATGCAGTAACCATGAACATTGGTACGTAACGCAGTAACCCTGAACATCGATACTTGATGCAGTAGCCCTGAACATCAGTACGTGACGCAGTAACCCTGAACATCGGTACGTGACGCAGTAACCGTGAACATCGGTACGTGATGCAGTAGCCCTGAACATCAGTACGTGACGCAGTAACCCTGAACATCGGTACGTGATGCAGTAACCCTGAACATCGGTAAGTGACGCAGTAACCCTGAACATCGGTACGTGATGCAGTAACCGTGAACATTGGTACGTAACGCAGTAACCGTGAACATCGGTACGTGATGCAGTAGCCCTGAACATCAGTACGTGACGCAGTAACCCTGAACATCGGTACGTGATGCAGTAGCCCTGAACATCAGTACGTGACACAGTAACCCTGAACATCGATACGTGATGCAGTAACCCTGAACATCGGTAAGTGACGCAGTAACCCTGAACATCGGTACGTGACGCAGTAACCCTGAACATTGGTAAGTGACGCAGTAACCCTGAACATCAGTACGTGACGCAGTAACCGTGAACATCGGTACGTGATGCAGTAGCCCTGAACATCAGTACGTGACGCAGTAACCCTGAACATCGGTACGTGATGCAGTAACCCAGAACATCGGTAAGTGACGCAGTAACCCTGAACATCTGTACGTGACACAGTAACCGTGAACATTGGTACGTAACGCAGTAACCCTGAACATCGATAAGTGACACAGTAACCCTGAACACCGGTACGTGATGCAGTAGCCCTGAACATCGGTACGTGATGCAGTAGCCCTGAACATCGATAAGTGACGCAGTAACCGTGAACATTGGTACGTAACGCAGTAACCCTGAACATCGATAAGTGACACAGTAACCCTGAACATCGGTAAGTGACGCAGTAACCCTGAACATCGGTAAGTGACGCAGTAACCGTGAACATCGGTAAGTGACGCAGTAACCCTGAACTTCGGTAAGTGACGCAGTAACCCTGAACATCGGTACATGACGCAGTAACCCTGAAAATCGGTACGTAACTCAGTAACCCTGAACATCGGTATTTGATGCAGTAACCCTGAATATTGGTACGTGACGCAGTAACCCTGAACATCGATAAGTGACACAGTAACCATGAACATCGGTAAGTGACGCAGTAACCCTGAACATCGGTAAGTTACGCAGTAACCGTGAACATCGGTAAGTGACGCAGTAACCCTGAACTTCGGTAAGTGACTCAGTAACCCTGAACATCGGTACGTGACTCAGTAACCCTGAACATCAGTAAGTGACGCAGTAACCCTGAACATTGGTAAGTGACGCAGTAACCCTGAACATCGGTACGTGACGCAGTAAACCTGAACATCTGTACATGACGCAGTAACCCTGAACATCGGTAAGTGACTCAGTAACCCTGAACATCGGTAAGTGACGCAGTAACCCTGAACATCGGTACGTGACGCAGTAACCCTGAACATCTGTACGTGACGCAGTAACCCTGAACATCGGTACGTGACGCAGTAACCCTGAACATCGGTACGTGACGCAGTAACCCTGAATATCGGTACGTGACTCAGTAACCCTAAACATCGGTACGTGATGCAGTAACCATGAACATTGGTACGTAACGCAGTAACCCTGAACATCGATACTTGATGCAGTAGCCCTGAACATCAGTACGTGACGCAGTAACCCTGAACATCGGTACGTGACGCAGTAACCGTGAACATCGGTACGTGATGCAGTAGCCCTGAACATCAGTACGTGACGCAGTAACCCTGAACATCGGTACGTGATGCAGTAACCCTGAACATCGGTAAGTGACGCAGTAACCCTGAACATCGGTACGTGATGCAGTAACCGTGAACATTGGTACGTAACGCAGTAACCGTGAACATCGGTACGTGATGCAGTAGCCCTGAACATCAGTACGTGACGCAGTAACCCTGAACATCGGTACGTGATGCAGTAGCCCTGAACATCAGTACGTGACACAGTAACCCTGAACATCGATACGTGATGCAGTAACCCTGAACATCGGTAAGTGACGCAGTAACCCTGAACATCGGTACGTGACGCAGTAACCCTGAACATTGGTAAGTGACGCAGTAACCCTGAACATCAGTACGTGACGCAGTAACCGTGAACATCGGTACGTGATGCAGTAGCCCTGAACATCAGTACGTGACGCAGTAACCCTGAACATCGGTACGTGATGCAGTAACCCAGAACATCGGTAAGTGACGCAGTAACCCTGAACATCTGTACGTGACACAGTAACCGTGAACATTGGTACGTAACGCAGTAACCCTGAACATCGATAAGTGACGCAGTAACCCTGAATATCGGTACGTGATGCAGTAGCCCTGAACATCGGTACGTGATGCAGTAGCCCTGAACATCGGTAAGTGACGCAGTAACCGTGAACATTGGTACGTAACGCAGTAACCCTGAACATCGATAAGTGACACAGTAACCCTGAACATCGGTAAGTGACGCAGTAACCCTGAACATCGGTAAGTGACGCAGTAACCGTGAACATCGGTAAGTGACGCAGTAACCCTGAACTTCGGTAAGTGACGCAGTAACCCTGAACATCGGTACATGACGCAGTAACCCTGAAAATCGGTACGTAACTCAGTAACCCTGAACATCGGTATTTGATGCAGTAACCCTGAATATTGGTACGTGACGCAGTAACCCTGAACATCGATAAGTGACACAATAACCCTGAACATCGGTAAGTGACGCAGTAACCCTGAACATCGGTAAGTGACGCAGTAACCGTGAACATCGGTAAGTGACGCAGTAACCCTGAACATCGGTAAGTGACTCAGTAACCCTGAACATCGGTACGTGACTCAGTAACCCTGAACATCAGTAAGTGACGCAGTAACCCTGAACATTGGTAAGTGACGCAGTAACCCTGAACATCGGTACGTGACGCAGTAAACCTGAACATCTGTACATGACGCAGTAACCCTGAACATCGGTAAGTGACGCAGTAACCCTGAACATCGGTACGTGACTCAGTAACCCTGAACATCTGTAAGTGACGCAGTAACCCTGAATATCAGTACGTGATGCAGTAACCCTGAACATCAGTACGTGACACAGTAACCCTGAACATCGGTAAGTGACGCAGTAAACCTGAACATCAGTACGTGACTCAGTAACCCTGAACATCGGTACGTGACGCAGTAACCCTGAACATTGGTAAGTGACGCAGTAACCCTGAACATCAGTACGTGACGCAGTAACCGTGAACATCGGTACGTGATGCAGTAGCACTGAACATCAGTACGTGACGCAGTAACCCTGAACATCGGTACGTGATGCAGTAACCCTGAACATCGGTAAGTGACGCAGTAACCCTGAACATCTGTACGTGATGCAGTAACCGTGAACATTGGTACGTAACGCAGTAACCCTGAACATCGATACGTGATGCAGTAGCCCTGAACATCAGTACGTGACGCAGTAACCCTGAACATCGGTACGTGACGCAGTAACCGTGAACATCGGTACGTGATGCAGTAGCCCTGAACATCAGTACGTGACGCAGTAACCCTGAACATCGGTACGTGATGCAGTAACCCTGAACATCGGTAAGTGACGCAGTAACCCTGAACATCGGTACGTGATGCAGTAACCGTGAACATTGGTACGTAACGCAGTAACCGTGAACATCGGTACGTGATGCAGTAGCCCTGAACATCAGTACGTGACGCAGTAACCCTGAACATCGGTACGTGATGCAGTAGCCCTGAACATCAGTACGTGACACAGTAACCCTGAACATCGATACGTGATGCAGTAACCCTGAACATCGGTAAGTGACGCAGTAACCCTGAACATCGGTATGTGACGCAATAACCCTGAACATTGGTAAGTGACGCAGTAACCCTGAACATCAGTACGTGACGCAGTAACCGTGAACATCGGTACGTGATGCAGTAGCCCTGAACATCAGTACGTGACGCAGTAACCCTGAACATCGGTACGTGATGCAGTAACCCTGAACATCGGTAAGTGACGCAGTAACCCTGAACATCTGTACGTGACACAGTAACCGTGAACATTGGTACGTAACGCAGTAACCCTGAACATCGATAAGTGACGCAGTAACCCTGAACATCGGTACGTGATGCAGTAGCCCTGAACATCGGTACGTGATGCAGTAGCCCTGAACATCGGTAAGTGACGCAGTAACCGTGAACATTGGTACGTAACGCAGTAACCCTGAACATCGATAAGTGACACAGTAACCCTGAACATCGGTAAGTGACGCAGTAACCCTGAACATCGGTAAGTGACGCAGTAACCGTGAACATCGGTAAGTGACGCAGTAACCCTGAACTTCGGTAAGTGACGCAGTAACCCTGAACATCGGTACGTGACGCAGTAACCCTGAACATCGGTACGTAACTCAGTAACCCTGAACATCGGTATTTGATGCAGTAACCCTGAATATTGGTACGTGACGCAGTAACCCTGAACATCGGTAAATGACGCAGTAACCCTGAACATCGGTACGTGACGCAGTAACCCTGAACATCGGTAAATGACGCAGTAACCCTGAACATCGCTACGTCACTCAGTAACCCTGAACATCTGTAAGTGACGCAGTAACCCTGAACATTGGTAAGTGACGCAGTAACCCTGAATATTGGTACGTGACGCAGTAACCCTGAACATCGGTACCTGACACAGTAACCCTGAAAATTGGTACGTGATGCAGTAACCCTGAACATCGGTACGTGACGCAATAGCCCTGAACAGCAGTAAGTGATGCAGTAACCCTGAACATCGGTAAGTGACGCAGTGACCCTGAACACCGGTAAGTAACGCAGTAACCCTGAACATCGGTACGTGACGCAATAGCCCTGAACATCGGTACGTGACGCAGTAACCCTGAACATCGGTAAGTGACGCAGTAACCCTGAATATCGGTACGTGATGCAGTAACCCTGAACATCTGTAAGTGACGCAGTAACCCTGAACATCGGTACGTGACACAGTAACCCTGAACATCGGTAAGTGACGCAGTAACCCTGAACATCGGTAAGTGACTCAGTAACCCTGAACATCGGTACGTGGCGCAGTAACCCTGAACATCGGTACGTGACGCAGTAACCCTGAACATCGGTAAGTGACGCAGTAACCCTGAACATCGGTACGTGACGCAGTAACCCTGAACATCGGTAAGTGACACAGTAACCCTGAACATCGGTAAGTGACTCAGTAACCCTGAACATCGGTAAGTGACTCAGTAACCCTGAACATCGGTAAGTGACGCAGTAACCCTGAACATCGGTACGTGATGCAGTAGCCCTGAACTAAAGTACGTGACACAGTAACCCTGAACATCTATATGTGATGCAGTAACCCTGAACATCGGTAAGTGACGCAGTAACCCTGAACATCGGTACGTGACGCAGTAACCCTGAACATTGGTAAGTGACGCAGTAACCCTGAACATCGGTACGTGATGCAGTAACCGTGAACATCGGTACGTGATGCAGTAGCCCTGAACATCAGTACGTGACGCAGTAACCCTGAACATCGGTACGTGATGCAGTAACCCTGAACATCGGTAAGTGACGCAGTAACCCTGAACATCTGTACGTGACACAGTAACCGTGAACATTGGTACGTAACGCAGTAACCCTGAACATCGATAAGTGACGCAGTAACTCTGAACATCGGTAAATGACGCAGTAACCCTGAACATCGCTACGTCACTCAGTAACCCTGAACATCTGTAAGTGACGCAGTAACCCTGAACATTGGTAAGTGACGCAGTAACCCTGAATATTGGTACGTGACGCAGTAACCCTGAACATCGGTACCTGACACAGTAACCCTGAAAATTGGTACGTGATGCAGTAACCCTGAACATCGGTACGTGACGCAATAGCCCTGAACAGCAGTAAGTGATGCAGTAACCCTGAACATCGGTAAGTGACGCAGTGACCCTGAACACCGGTAAGTAACGCAGTAACCCTGAACATCGGTACGTGACGCAATAGCCCTGAACATCGGTACGTGACGCAGTAACCCTGAACATCGGTAAGTGACGCAGTAACCCTGAATATCGGTACGTGATGCAGTAACCCTGAACATCTGTAAGTGACGCAGTAACCCTGAACATCGGTACGGGACACAGTAACCCTGAACATCGGTAAGTGACGCAGTAACCCTGAACATCGGTAAGTGACTCAGTAACCCTGAACATCGGTACGTGGCGCAGTAACCCTGAACATCGGTACGTGACGCCGTAACCCTGAACATCGGTAAGTGACGCAGTAACCCTGAACATCGGTACGTGACGCAGTAACCCTGAACATCGGTAAGTGACACAGTAACCCTGAACATCGGTAAGTGACTCAGTAACCCTGAACATCGGTAAGTGACTCAGTAACCCTGAACATCGGTAAGTGACGCAGTAACCCTGAACATCGGTACGTGATGCAGTAGCCCTGAACATCAGTACGTGACACAGTAACCCTGAACATCGATACGTGATGCAGTAACCCTGAACATCGGTAAGTGACGCAGTAACCCTGAACATCGGTACGTGACGCAGTAACCCTGAACATTGGTAAGTGACGCAGTAACCCTGAACATCAGTACGTGACGCAGTAACCGTGAACATCGGTACGTGATGCAGTAGCCCTGAACATCAGTACGTGACGCAGTAACCCTGAACATCGGTACGTGATGCAGTAACCCTGAACATCGGTAAGTGACGCAGTAACCCTGAACATCTGTACGTGACACAGTAACCGTGAACATTGGTACGTAACGCAGTAACCCTGAACATCGATAAGTGACGCAGTAACCCTGAACATCGGTACGTGATGCAGTAGCCCTGAACATCGGTACGTGATGCAGTAGCCCTGAACATCGGTAAGTGACGCAGTAACCGTGAACATTGGTACGTAACGCAGTAACCCTGAACATCGATAAGTGACACAGTAACCCTGAACATCGGTAAGTGACGCAGTAACCCTGAACATCGGTAAGTGACGCAGTAACCGTGAACATCGGTAAGTGACGCAGTAACCCTGAACTTCGGTAAGTGACGCAGTAACCCTGAACATCGGTACATGACGCAGTAACCCTGAAAATCGGTACGTAACTCAGTAACCCTGAACATCGGTATTTGATGCAGTAACCCTGAATATTGGTACGTGACGCAGTAACCCTGAACATCGATAAGTGACACAGTAACCCTGAACATCGGTAAGTGACGCAGTAACCCTGAACATCGGTAAGTGACGCAGTAACCGTGAACATCGGTAAGTGACGCAGTAACCCTGAACTTCGGTAAGTGACTCAGTAACCCTGAACATCGGTACGTGACTCAGTAACCCTGAACATCAGTAAGTGACGCAGTAACCCTGAACATTGGTAAGTGAGGCAGTAACCCTGAACATCGGTACGTGACGCAGTAAACCTGAACATCTGTACATGACGCAGTAACCCTGAACATCGGTAAGTGACGCAGTAACCCTGAACATCGGTACGTGACTCAGTAACCCTGAACATCTGTAAGTGACGCAGTAACCCTGAATATCAGTACGTGACGCAGTAACCCTGAACATCAGTACGTGACGCAGTAACCCTGAACATCGGTAGGTGACGCAGTAAACCTGAACATCGGTACGTGACTCAGTAACCCTGAACATCGGTACGTGACGCAGTAACCCTGAACATTGGTAAGTGACGCAGTAACCCTGAACATCAGTACGTGACGCAGTAACCGTGAACATCGGTACGTGATGCAGTAGCCCTGAACATCAGTACGTGACGCAGTAACCCTGAACATCGGTACGTGATGCAGTAACCCTGAACATCGGTAAGTGACGCAGTAACCCTGAACATCGGTACGTGATGCAGTAACCGTGAACATTGGTACGTAACGCAGTAACCGTGAACATCGGTACGTGATGCAGTAGCCCTGAACATCAGTACGTGACGCAGTAACCCTGAACATCGGTACGTGATGCAGTAGCCCTGAACATCAGTACGTGACACAGTAACCCTGAACATCGATACGTGATGCAGTAACCCTGAACATCGGTAAGTGACGCAGTAACCCTGAACATCGGTACGTGACGCAGTAACCCTGAACATTGGTAAGTGACGCAGTAACCCTGAACATCAGTACGTGACGCAGTAACCGTGAACATCGGTACGTGATGCAGTAGCCCTGAACATCAGTACGTGACGCAGTAACCCTGAACATCGGTACGTGATGCAGTAACCCTGAACATCGGTAAGTGACGCAGTAACCCTGAACATCTGTACGTGACACAGTAACCGTGAACATTGGTACGTAACGCAGTAACCCTGAATATCGATAAGTGACGCAGTAACCCTGAACATCGGTACGTGATGCAGTAGCCCTGAACATCGGTACGTGATGCAGTAGCCCTGAACATCGGTAAGTGACGCAGTAACCGTGAACATTGGTACGTAACGCAGTAACCCTGAACATCGATAAGTGACACAGTAACCCTGAACATCGGTAAGTGACGCAGTAACCCTGAACATCGGTAAGTGACGCAGTAACCGTGAACATCGGTAAGTGACGCAGTAACCCTGAACTTCGGTAAGTGACGCAGTAACCCTGAACATCGGTACGTGACGCAGTAACCCTGAACATCGGTACGTAACTCAGTAACCCTGAACATCGGTATTTGATGCAGTAACCCTGAATATTGGTACGTGACGCAGTAACCCTGAACATCGGTAAATGACGCAGTAACCCTGAACATCGGTACGTGACGCAGTAACCCTGAACATCGGTAAATGACGCAGTAACCCTGAACATCGCTACGTCACTCAGTAACCCTGAACATCTGTAAGTGACGCAGTAACCCTGAACATTGGTAAGTGACGCAGTAACCCTGAATATTGGTACGTGACGCAGTAACCCTGAACATCGGTACCTGACACAGTAACCCTGAAAATTGGTACGTGATGCAGTAACCCTGAACATCGGTACGTGAATCAATAGCCCTGAACAGCAGTAAGTGATGCAGTAACCCTGAACATCGGTAAGTGACGCAGTGACCCTGAACACCGGTAAGTAACGCAGTAACCCTGAACATCGGTACGTGACGCAATAGCCCTGAACATCGGTACGTGACGCAGTAACCCTGAACATCGGTAAGTGACGCAGTAACCCTGAATATCGGTACGTGATGCAGTAACCCTGAACATCTGTAAGTGACGCAGTAACCCTGAACATCGGTATGTGACACAGTAACCCTGAACATCGGTAAGTGACGCAGTAACCCTGAACATCGGTAAGTGACTCAGTAACCCTGAACATCGGTACGTGGCGCAGTAACCCTGAACATCGGTACGTGACGCAGTAACCCTGAACATCGGTAAGTGACGCAGTAACCCTGAACATCGGTACGTGATGCAGTAACCCTGAACATCGGTAAGTGACGCAGTAACCCTGAACATCGGTAAGTGACTCAGTAACCCTGAACATCGGTAAGTGACTCAGTAACCCTGAACATCGGTAAGTGACTCAGTAACCCTGAACATCGGTTAGTGACGCAGTAACCCTGAACATCGGTACGTGACTCAGTAACCCTGAACATCGGTAAGTGACGCAGTAACCCTGAACATCGGTACGTGACTCAGTAACCCTGAACATCGGTAAGTGACGCAGTAACCCTGAACATCGGTACGTGACTCAGTAACCCTGAACATCGGTAAGTGACTCAGTAACCCTGAACATCGGTAAGTGACGCAGTAACCCTGAACATCGGTACGTGACGCAGTAACCCTGAACATCGGTACGTGACGCAGTAACCCTGAACATCGGTACGTGACGCAGTAACCCTGAATATCGGTACGTGACTCAGTAACCCTAAACATCGGTACGTGACGCAGTAACCCTAAACATCGGTACGTGACGCAGTAACCCTAAACATCGGTACGTGATGCAGTAACCCCGAACATCGGTAAGTGACTCAGTAACCCTAAACATTGGTAAGTGACGCAGTAACCCCGAACATCGGTAAGTGACTCAGTAACCCTGAACATCGGTACGTGACGCAGTAACCCTAAACGTTGGTAAGTGACGCAGTAGCCCTGAACATCGGTACATGACGCAGTAACCCTGAACATCGGTACGTGACGCAGTAACCCTGAACATCGGTACGTGACGCAGTAACCCTGAACATCGGTACGTGATGCAGTAACCCTGAACATCGGTATGTGACGCAGTAACCCTGAACATCGGTACGTGATGCAGTAACCCTGAACATCGGTAAGCGACGCAGTAACCCTGAACACAGGTAAGTAACTCAGTAACCCTGAACATTGGTACGTGATGCAGTAACCCTGAACATTGGTACGTGACGCAGTAACCCTGAACATCGGTACGTGACGCAGTAACCCTGAACATCGGTACGTGATGCAGTAACCCTGAACATCGGTACGTGACGCAGTAACTCTGAACATCGGTACGTGATGCAGTAACCCTGAACATCGGTAAGTGACGCTGTAACCCTGAACATCGGTACGTGACGCAGTAACCCTGAACATCGATACGTGATGCAGTAACCCTGAACATCGGTAAGTGACGCAGTAACCCTTAATATCGGTACGTGACGCAGTAACCCTGAACATCGGTATGTGACGCAGTAACCCTGAACATCGGTACGTGATGCAGTAACCCTGAACATCGGTAAGCGACGCAGTAACCCTGAACACAGGTAAGTAACTCAGTAACCCTGAACATTGGTACGTGATGCAGTAACCCTGAACATTGGTACGTGACGCAGTAACCCTGAACATCGGTACGTGACGCAGTAACCCTGAACATCGGTACGTGATGCAGTAACCCTGAACATCGGTACGTGACGCAGTAACTCTGAACATCGGTACGTGATGCAGTAACCCTGAACATCGGTAAGTGACGCTGTAACCCTGAACATCGGTACGTGACGCAGTAACCCTGAACATCGATACGTGATGCAGTAACCCTGAACATCGGTAAGTGACGCAGTAACCCTTAATATCGGTACGTGACGCAGTAACCCTGAACATCGGTAAGTGACGCAGTAACCCTGAACATCGGTACATGACGCAGTAACCCTGAACATCGGTACGTGATGCAGTAACCCTGAACATTGGTACGTGACGCAGTAACCCTGAACATCGGTACGTGACGCAGTAACCCTGAACATCGGTAAGTGACTCAGTAACCCTGAACATCGGTAAGTGACGCTGTAACCCTGAACATCGGTACGTGACGCAGTAACCCTGCCCTTGATGGCTTGCACTGCACTTCACCTTCCGCTGATACTTTTCTCCAGCATTTCTCCCTGTGGGATTTCCCAATGAAAGAAGAAACCTGACTCCATTTCTGTAGAAATTCCCACAACGAAGAAATGGAAATATTTGCTGATTTGTCACCACAAGCAGCGCATCAGGGACAGGAATCTGCAGGATGTTTGTGTAGAAAGACCCGGCTGGTGGAGGTCTTGTGTTTGTCCTGTTGCCATGTTGACTCACGTTATCAGTCTATTGTTTAGCTGGGATCAGGGGAGACATTAGACATTTGCACACTTACAGAAGCGATAAGTAAACATGAACGTTTGACTCTTATTGGAACATTCCACAGCAGGAAACCCTGTGAAAGCGTCTAATGGACCAGTCACCCTGAGACAAGTAGTTTAAAAGAGAAGTAAAATCTGCCTCTATGTTGAACTGTTTTTTGAGAAATTAAACATTATGTTTTGGTGGCACAGTCTGGCATTTATGTTAATTCCCTGCATGGTATGCTAATTAGTTACTGTTGCAGGACAAACTTCCCCCGTACTGTTGTATTACAAATGTTTCCAGTGTGTGCACTGTGCCTAGATCCATTCATATCACAGTGTGTGGACTCTGCCTAGATCCATTCCTATCACAGTGTGTGGACTAGATCCATTCATATCACAGTGTGTGTGGACTAGATCCATTCATATCACAGTGTGTGGACTCTGCCTAGATCCATTCATATCACAGTGTGTGGACTAAATCCATTCATATCACAGTGTGTGTGGACTAGATCCATTCATATCACAGTGTGTGGACTCTGCATAGATCCATTCATATCACAGTGTGTGGACTCTGCATAGATTCATTCATATCATAGTGTGTGGACTAGATTCATTCATATCACAGTGTGTGGACTAGATCCATTCCTATCCCAGTGTGTGGACTCTGACTACATCCATTCATATCACAGTTTGTGGACTAGATCCATTCACATCACAGTGTGTGGACTCTGCCTATATCCATTCATATCACAGTGTGTGGACTCTGCCTAGATCCATTCATATCACAGTTTGTGGACTAGATCCATTCATATCACAGTGTGTGTCTAGAACCATTCATATCACAGTGTATGGTATCTGCCTAGATCCATTCATATCACAGTGTGTGGACTCTGTCTAGATCCATTCATATCACAGTGTGTGGACTAGATCCATTCATATCACAGTGTGTGGACTCTGCCTAGATCCATTCATATCGCAGTGTATGGACTAGATCCATTCATATCACAGTGTGTGGACTAGATCCATTCATATCGCAGTGTGTGTGGACTAGATCCATTCATATCACAGTGTGTGGACTAGATCCATTCATATCACAGCGTATGGACTAGATCCATTCATATCACAGCGTGTGGACTAGATCCATTCATATCATAGTGTGTGGACTAGATCCATTCATATTACAGTGTGTGGACTCTGGCTAGATCCATTCATATCACAGTGTGTGGACTAGATCCATTCATATCACAGTGTGTGGACTCTGCCTAGATCCATTCATATCACAGTGTGTGGACTAGATTCATTCATATCACAGTGTGTGTGGACTCTGCCTAGATCCATTCATATCAGTGTGTGGACTAGATCCATTCATATCACAGTGTGTGGACTAGATCCATTCATATCACAGTGTGTGGACTAGATCCATTCATATCACAGTGTGTGGACTAGATCCATTCATATCACAGTGTGAGGACTTTGCCTAGATCCATTCATATCACAGTGTGTGCACTAGATCCATTCATATCACAGTGTGTGGACTTGATCCATTCATATCACAGTGTGTGTACTCTGCCTAGATCCATTCATATCACAGTGTGTAGACTAGATCCATTCATATCACAGTGTGTGGACTCTGCCTAGATCCATTCATATCACAGTGTGTGTGGGTTCTACCTAGATCCATTCATATCACAGTGTGTGGACTAGATCCATTCAAATCACAGTGTGTGCACTAGATCCATTCATATCGCAGTGTGTGGACTAGATCCATTCATATCACAGTGAAGGACTAGATCCATTCATATCACAGTGTGTGGCCTAGATCCATTCATATCACAGTGTGAGGACTTTGCCTAGATCCATTCATATCACAGTGTGTGGACTAGATCCATTCATATCACAGTGTGTGGACTCTGCCTAGATCCATTCATATCACAGTGTGTGGACTAGATTCATTCATATCACAGTGTGTGTGGACTCTGCCTAGATCCATTCATATCAGTGTGTGGACTAGATCCATTCATATCACAGTGTGTGGACTAGATCCATTCATATCACAGTGTGTGGACTCTGCCTAGATCCATTAATATCACAGTGTGTGGACTCTGCCTAGATCCATTCATATCACAGTGTGTGGACTAGATTCATTCATATCACAGTGTGTGTGGACTCTGCCTAGATCCATTCATATCAGTGTGTGGACTAGATCCATTCATATCACAGTGTGTGGACTAGATCCATTCATATCACAGTGTGTGGACTAGATCCATTCATATCACAGTGTGAGGACTTTGCCTAGATCCATTCATATCACAGTGTGTGCACTAGATCCATTCATATCACAGTGTGTAGACTTGATCCATTCATATCACAGTGTGTGTACTCTGCCAAGATCCATTCATATCACAGTGTGTAGACTAGATCCATTCATATCACAGTGTGTGGACTCTGCCTAGATCCATTCATATCACAGTGTGTGTGGGTTCTACCTAGATCCATTCATATCACAGTGTGTGGACTAGATCCATTCAAATCACAGTGTGTGCACTAGATCCATTCATATCACAGTGTGTAGACTAGATCCATTCATATCACAGTGTGTGGACTCTGCCTAGATCCATTCATATCACAGTGTGTGTGGACTCTGCCTAGATCCATTCATATCACAGTGTGTGTGGGCTCTACCTAGATCCATTCATATCACAGTGTGAGGACTAGATCCATTCAAATCACAGTGTGTGCACTAGATCCATTCATATCACAGTGTGTGGACTTGATCCATTCATATCACAGTGTGTAGACTAGATCCATTCATATCACAGTGTGTGGACTCTCCCTAGATCCATTCATATCACAGTGTGTGTGGACTCTGCCTAGATCCATTCATATCACAGTGTGTGGACTAGATCCATTCATATCACAGTGTGTGGACTAGATCCATTCATATCATAGTGTGTGGAGTCTTGGACTAGATCCATTCATATCACAGTGTGTGGACTCTGCCTAGATCCATTCATATCACAGTGTGTGGACTAGATCCATTCATATCACAGTGTGTGTGGACTAGATCCATTCATATCACAGTGTGTGGACTCTGCCTAGATCCATTCATATCACAGTGTGTGGACTAGATCCATTCATATCACAGTGTGTGGGCTCTACCTAGATCCATTCATATCACAGTGTGTGGACTCTGTCTAGATCCATTCATATCCACAGTGTGTGTGGACTCTGCCTAGATCCATTCGTATCACAGTGCGTGGACTAGATCCATTCATATCACAGTGCGTGGACTAGATCCATTGATATCACAGTGTGTGGACTCTGCCTAGATCCATTCATATCACAGTGTGTGGACTCTTCATAGATCCATTGATATCATAGTGTGTGGACTAGATCCATTGATATCATAGTGTGTGGACTAGATCCATTCATATCACAGTGTGTGGACTAGATCCATTCATATCACAGTGTGTGGACTCTACCTAGATCCATTCATATTACAGTGTGTGGACTCTGTCTAGATCCATTCATATCCACAGTGTGTGTGGACTCTGCCTAGATCCATTCGTATCACAGTGTGTGGACTAGATCCATTCATATCACAGTGTGTGGACTCTGCCTAGATCCATTCATATCACAGTGTGTGGACTCTTCCTAGATCCATTGATATCATAGTGTGTGGACTAGATCCATTGATATCATAGTGTGTGGACTAGATCCATTCATATCACAGTGTGTGGACTAGATCCATTCATATCACAGTGTGTGGACTCTACCTAGATCCATTCATATTACAGTGTGTGGACTCTGTCTAGATCCATTCATATCCACAGTGTGTGTGGACTCTGCCTAGATCCATTCGTATCACAGTGTGTGGACTAGATCCATTCATATCACAGTGTGTGGACTCTGCCTAGATCCATTAATATCACAGTGTGTGGACTCTGCCTAGATCCATTGATATCATAGTGTGTGGACTAGATCCATTCATATCACAGTGTGTGGACTAGATCCATTGATATCATAGTGTGTGGACTAGATCCATTCATATCACAGTGTGTGGACTCTGCCTAGATCCATTCATATCACAGTGTGTGGACTAGATCCATTCATATCACAGTGTGTGGACTCTGCCTAGATCCATTCATATCACATACTGTGGACTAGATCCATTCATATCACAGTGTGTGTCTACATCCATTCATATCACAGTGTGTGGACTAGATCCATTCATATCACAGTGTGTGGACTCTGCCTAGATCCATTCATATCACAGTGTGTGGACTCTGCCTAGATCCATTGATATCATAGTGTGTGGACTAGATCCATTCATATCACAGTGTGTGGACTCTGCCTAGATCCATTCATATCACAGTGTGTGGACTAGATCCATTCATATCACAGTGTGTGGACTCTGCCTAGATCCATTCATATCACAAACTGTGGACTAGATCCATTCATATCACAGTGTGTGTCTAGATCCATTCATATCACAGTGTATGGTATCTGCCTAGATCCATTCATATAGCAGTGTGTGGACTAGATCCATTCATATCACAGTGTGTGGACTAGATCCATTCATATCACAGTGTGTAGACTAGATCCATTCATATCACAGTGTGTGGACTAGATCCATTCATATCACAGTTTGTGGACTAGATCCATTCATATCACAGTATGTGGACTAGATCCATTCATATCACAGTGTGTGGGCTCTTCTTAGATCCATTCATATCACAGTGTGTGGACTAGATCCATTCATATCACAGTATGTGGACTAGATCCATTCATATCACAGTGTGTGGACTAGATCCATTCATATCACAGTGTGTGGACTAGATCCATTCATATCACAGTGTGTGGATTAGATCCATTCCTATCACAGTATGTGGACTAGATCCATTCATATCACAGTGTGTGGACTAGATCCATTCATATCACAGTGTGTGGGCTCTTCTTAGATCCATTCATATCACAGTGTGTGGACTCTGACTAGATCCATTCATATCACAGTGTTTGGACTAGATCCATTCATATCACAGTATGTGGACTAGATCCATTCATATCACAGTGTGTGGACTAGATCCATTCATATCACAGTGTGTGGATTAGATCCATTCCTATCACAGTATGTGGACTAGATCCATTCATATCACAGTGTGTGGATTAGATCCATTCCTATCACAGTATGTGGACTAGATCCATTCATATCACAGTGTGTGGACTAGATCCATTCATATCACAGTATGTGGACTAGATCCATTCATATCACAGTGTGTGGACTAGATCCATTCATATCACAGTATGTGGACTAGATCCATTCATATCACAGTGTGTGGACTAGATCCATTCATATCACAGTGTGTGGACTAGATCCATTCATATCACAGTGTGTGGATTAGATCCATTCATATCAGAGTGTGTGGACTAGATCCATTCATATCCACAGTGTGTGGACTAGATCCATTCATATCACAGTGTGTGGACTAGATCCATTCATATCACAGTGTGTGGACTCTGCCTAGATCCATTCATATCACAGTGTGTGGGCTCTGCCTAGATCCATTCATATCACAGTGTGTGGACTCTCCCTAGATCCATTCATATCACAGTGTGTGGACTAGATCCATTCATATCACAGTGTGTGGACTAGATCCATTCATATTACAGTGTGTGGACTCTGGCTAGATCCATTCATATCACAGTGTGTGGACTCTGCCTAGATCCATTCATATCGCAGTGTGTGGACTAGATCCATTCATATCACAGTGAAGGACTAGATCCATTCATATCAAAGTGTGTGGCCTAGATCCATTCATATCACAGTGTGAGGACTTTGCCTAGATCCATTCATATCACAGTGTGTGGACTAGATCCATTCATATCACAGTGTGTGGACTCTGCCTAGATCCATTCATATCACAGTGTGTGGACTAGATTCATTCATATCACAGTGTGTGTGGACTCTGCCTAGATCCATTCATATCAGTGTGTGGACTAGATCCATTCATATCACAGTGTGTGGACTAGATCCATTCATATCACAGTGTGTGGACTAGATCCATTCATATCACAGTGTGAGGACTTTGCCTAGATCCATTCATATCACAGTGTGTGCACTAGATCCATTCATATCACAGTGTGTGGACTTGATCCATTCATATCACAGTGTGTGTACTCTGCCTAGATCCATTCATATCACTGTGTGTAGACTAGATCCATTCATATCACAGTGTGTGGACTCTGCCTAGATCCATTCATATCACAGTGTGTGTGGGTTCTACCTAGATCCATTCATATCACAGTGTGTGGACTAGATCCATTCAAATCACAGTGTGTGCACTAGATCCATTCATATCACAGTGTGTAGACTAGATCCATTCATATCACAGTGTGTGGACTCTGCCTAGATCCATTCATATCACAGTGTGTGTGGACTCTGCCTAGATCCATTCATATCACAGTGTGTGTGGGCTCTACCTAGATCCATTCATATCACAGTGTGTGGACTAGATCCATTCAAATCACAGTGTGTGCACTAGATCCATTCATATCACAGTGTGTGGACTTGATCCATTCATATCACAGTGTGTAGACTAGATCCATTCATATCACAGTGTGTGGACTCTGCCTAGATCCATTCATATCACAGTGTGTGTGGACTCTGCCTAGATCCATTCATATCACAGTGTGTGGACTAGATCCATTCATATCACAGTGTGTGGACTAGATCCATTCATATCATAGTGTGTGGAGTCTTGGACTAGATCCATTCATATCACATTGTGTGGACTCTGCCTAGATCCATTCATATCACAGTGTGTGGCCTAGATCCATTCATATCACAGTGTGTGGACTCTTCCTAGATCCATTGATATCATAGTGTGTGGACTAGATCCATTGATATCATAGTGTTTGGACTAGATCCATTCATATCACAGTGTGTGGACTAGATCCATTCATATCACAGTGTGTGGACTCTACCTAGATCCATTCATATTACAGTGTGTGGACTCTGTCTAGATCCATTCATATCCACAGTGTGTGTGGACTCTGCCTAGATCCATTCGTATCACAGTGTGTGGACTAGATCCATTCATATCACAGTGTGTGGACTAGATCCATTCATATCACAGTGTGTGGACTCTGCCTAGATCCATTCATATCACAGTGTGTGGACTCTGCCTAGATCCATTCATATCATAGTGTGTGGACTAGATCCATTCATATCACAGTGTGTGGACTAGATCCATTGATATCATAGTGTGTGGACTAGATCCTTTCATATCACAGTGTGTGGACTCTGCCTAGATCCATTCATTAGTGTTGAGCGAGCATGCTCGGCCGATGCTCGGATCGGCTCGAGCATCGCTCTGCTCGGCACATGGCGGTACTCGTACGAGTACCGCCATGTGCTCGCCCGCCATGTTCGGGTGGCAGGGATCTGTGCCGAAGGAGGCACAGATCTTACACAGACGCTCCGCTGGACCACCAGGGACTGGAGGTAGGGCACATGTGGAGATGGAAGGGGGCATTGTGGAGATGAAGGGGGACATTTTGGAGATGAAGGGGGACATTGTGGAAGGGGGGCATTGCGGAGATGAAGGCGGACATTGTGGAAGGGGGACATTGTGGAAGGGGGGCATTGCGGAGATGAAGGGGGCATTGCGGAGATGAAGGGGGACATTGTGGAAGGGGGACATTGTGGAAGGGGGGCATTGCGGAGATGAAGGGGGCATTGCGGAGATGAAGGGGGACATTGTGGAAGGGGGACATTGCGGAGATGAAGGGGGCATTGCGGAGATGAAGGGGGACATTGTGGAAGGGGGACATTGTGGAAGGGGGACATTGCGGAGATGAAGGGGGCATTGCGGAGATGAAGGGGGACATTGTGGAAGGGGGACATTGTGGAAGAGGGGCATTGTGGAGATGAAGGGGGGCATTGACCAGGCACCCTCCCCTCATCAGAGCAGGGGGTGCCTGGTGTAATGCTCGTGTCGCCCCATTGAATTCAATGGGGCTCGGGTGCTCGGCCGAGCACTCGAGCCTCCGGCGGTGCTCGGTCAGAGCACCCGAACACCCGAGCAACGGGGTGCTCGCTCAACACTACCATTCATATCACAGTGTGTGGACTAGATCCATTCATATCACAGTGTGTGGACTCTGCCTAGATCCATTCATATCACAAACTGTGGACTAGATCCATTCATATCACAGTGTGTGGACTAGATCCATTCATATCACAGTGTATGGTATCTGCCTAGATCCATTCATATAGCAGTGTATGGACTAGATCCATTCATATCACAGTGTGTGGACTAGATCCATTCATATCACAGTGTGTGGACTCTGCCTAGATCCATTCATATCACAGTGTGTGGACTAGATCCATACATATCACAGTGTGAGGACTAGATCCATTCATATCACAGTGTGTGGACTAGATCCATTCATATCACAGTGTGTGGACTAGATCCATTCATATCACATTGTGTGTGGACTAGATCCATTCATATCACAGTGTGTGGACTAGATCCATTCATATCACAGTGTGTAGACTAGATCCATTCATATCACAGTGTGTGGACTAGATCCATTCATATCACAGTATGTGGACTAGATCCATTCATATCACAGTGTGTGGGCTCTTCTTAGATCCATTCATATCACAGTGTGTGGACTAGATCCATTCATATCACAGTGTGTGGATTAGATCCATTCCTATCACAGTATGTGGACTAGATCCATTCATATCACAGTGTGTGGGCTCTTCTTAGATCCATTCATATCACAGTGTGTGGACTCTGACTAGATCCATTCATATCACAGTGTTTGGACTAGATCCATTCATATCACAGTATGTGGACTAGATCCATTCATATCACAGTGTGTGGACTAGATCCATTCATATCACAGTGTGTGGATTAGATCCATTCCTATCACAGTATGTGGACTAGATCCATTCATATCACAGTGTGTGGACTAGATCCATTCATATCACAGTATGTGGACTAGATCCATTCATATCACAGTGTGTGGACTAGATCCATTCATATCACAGTATGTGGACTAGATCCATTCATATCACAGTGTGTGGACTAGATCCATTCATATCACAGTGTGTGGACTAGATCCATTCATATCACAGTATGTGGACTAGATCCATTCATATCACAGTGTGTGGATTAGATCCATTCATATCACAGTGTGTGGACTAGATCCATTCATATCCACAGTGTGTGGACTAGATCCATTCATATCACAGTGTGTGGACTAGATCCATTCATATCACAGTGTGTGGACTCTGCCTAGATCCATTCATATCACAGTGTGTGGGCTCTGCCTAGATCCATTCATATCACAGTGTGTGGACTCTCCCTAGATCCATTCATATCACAGTGTGTGGACTAGATCCATTCATATCACAGTGTGTGGACTAGATCCATTCATATCACAGTGTGTGGACTCTCCCTAGATCCATTCATATCCACAGTGTGTGTGGGCTCTGCCTAGATTAATTCATATCACAGTAGACTGCCTTATAGATGCATAATCTGGTTATTGTTGTTTGTGCTCTCTGCGGTGGGAGACAAAAGCTAATGCAGCTAAGGTAATGTGATTAGTAGCCAGTGCGCTTCTTTTCAGAAAGACTGTTATATTTTTGCATCCCACTTACAGACGATAAAGTACCATCACTTCTGATACAGCCTATCAAGATTACTATGGAAATAGGAGTCAAAGCGGCCAGGAAAAGCTGGAATGGATGCCCCCACAGAGGACATGTAAGAACAGATATAGGCCTCAGGAAAAACCAGTATATTTTCCAATGTTATCATGGAGTACAGGGTATTTAAGTGTATATAACCTCAATTAGTTTTTATTGAAGTTAGTGATTTGAACACAGGGTAGCTATCACTTTATGTTGCAGCTTGCTGCAGTCTATAAAGGATGCAGGGAAGTTGCAGCAATGAAGATCCTCTTGGTGAACACTTGGGAATCATTCAGTTGCAGTTGATGATGGCGATGGTCACCTGACACTAAGACAAGATCACCGGCAGAACACAGGACAATACAGGTTTGTAAAACGGGGGGCAGGATGATGCTAAGCAATAAGTTCCACATACCTCTGATTCTCAAGGGTTAACTCCAGTTTTATTTCGGTGATTTTGAAAGAGCTTTTAAAATCCCAGATGTTTTTGTTAGCCATTCTCCATTTTAAATTATAGGTTAGGAGATACTTAGTATTATTTGTTTGTCAATGTATACAAGTTAAACAGTACTGGTTGGTACAACCTTGTGTGTCTGATATTAACATTCCATTACCCCTCCCAACTGCTACTTCCCACCAGAGAGATTCTACGATTCCACTCTCCATACCAACTGCTACTTCTTACCAGCCAGATACTAGGATTCCACTCTGCCTCCCAAATGGCGCTTCCTACAAGCCAGATATTAACATTCTACTATCTCTCCCAACTGCTACTGCCTACCAGCCAGGTACTAAGATTCCACTCTTCCTCGCAAATGCCACTTCCTGTTAGCCAGGTACTAACATTTCACTCTTCCTCACAACTGTCACTTCCTACCAGGAAGTACTGGCTAATCTGCAGAATATGAAAAATACATAAAGCTCATACACTATAGATTTAACTAAAGAATGGATTAGGTGATTTTCAAAATCATTTGTAATCAACCAAATAATTATAAAGTGGTTATTTCTCTTTAAAGTCAAAAATGTAGTATTTTTTTATTTATAAACATATGCAACAATGAACTGAAACAAAATATCCCTGTGAAAACACCACAAATACGCCACCATCCATACCAGGGTGACCACATTTCCATTCTGCCATACAGGTACACTGCAGAGATGAGAGCAGTAGGGTGCTTGTCCTGGGGTCTAGTACCGCTATGCAGGAGGGGTCAGTATACATCACTGGATATAAGTGTGCAACCTGCGGAGAGATGCACTAAGGTGTGATAAAGAGGCGATAAGGAGGTGATAAATAAATATGTTATTCTATGGATCCTATGTACTAACATCTCAAAGTTGGAGAAATCTTAGTGCATTGGATCCATAGATAAGGTGACCAGATTTTTAAAATGAAATCCGGGGACATTTTTTTTCTACACTCCCTGTCCACACACTGCCCACACCCTCCACCTGCACCCGCTGTCCTCACACTGTCCACACTCTGTCCACCCCCACATTGCCCAACTCCACATTGTCCACCGCCACTCTGCACACCCCCCACACTGTCCACCTCCACCCAGCCCACATTGTCCACCTCCACACTACCCACCCCCACACACTGTCCACCCTGTCCGTCATCACACACTGCCGACACTGTCCACCTCCACATTGTCCAGCTCTCCACTGCCCACACTGTCTACCTCAACACTGCCCACACAGTGTCCACCCCCACATTGCCTAACTCCACATTGTCCACCTCCACTCTGCACACCCCCACACACTGTCCACCCCCACACACTGTCCACCCTGTCCTCCTCCCCACACTGCCCAACTCCACATTGCACACACCTCTGCATTGTCCAACTCCATATATTATCTACATTGCCCACACTGTCCACCTCCACACTGCCCACACTGCCCAACTCTACACTGCCCACACTGTCCACCTCCACACTGCCCACATTGTCCAACTCTACACTTTACCCATATTGTTCACATTGCCCACACTATTCACCTCCACACTGCCCACATTATCTAAATTGCCCACCTCTACACAGTCCACAATGCCCACTTCCACACACTGTCCACTTCCACACTGCTCACCTCAACACTGTCCACCCCCACACGCTGCCCACCGTCCACATTGCCCACACCTCCACCTCCCTATCCTGCCCTCATTCAAATATAAATTTATCAAAAGATAAAAAACTATTTCTCTGACAGGAATACATTCAACCCTGGGAAAGCATTGGGCTGTGTCACTGCTGTTCTTTTGTTTCAGTTGGACACTGATTTATTTATTTTACAAACAAGGAAGTTTATTGGGTTTAAAGGCTTAAAATTATCTCCATATAATGTCCTGTATTAGAAATATAGATAAATGCCTGGTTTACTTTACTGCACTCAGTTTATGTAGCCAGTTTGTTTCATATCAGTCATGCATGCACATGAAACAATACATATTAGTCATGCATGCACATGAAACAATACATATCAGTCATGCATGCACATGAAACAATACATATCAGTCATGCATGCACATGAAACAATACATATTAGTCATGCGTGCACATGAAACAATACATATTAGTCATGCATGCACATGAAACAATACATATCAGTCATGCATGCACATGAAACAATACATATTAGTCATGCATGCACATGAAACAATACATATCAGTCATGCATGCACATGAAACAATACATATCAGTCATGCATGCACATGAAACAATACATATTAGTCATGCATGCACATGAAACAATACATATTAGTCATGCATGCACATGAAACAATACATATCAGTCATGCATGCACATGAAACAATACATATTAGTCATGCATGCACATGAAACAATACATATCAGTCATGCATGCACATGAAACAATACATATCAGTCATGCATGCACATGAAACAATACATATTAGTCATGCATGCACATGAAACAATACATATTAGTCAGGTATCAGGGGAGGGCTGGCAACTTGTGGCCCAGGGTGCACACACAATCAGGTGGCCCATTTCTACTATTGCTCGAGCCCACTGTTTCAGCTCACCCCCCCTTTTCTTAGTTTTAAAATTGGAATTAATGTGTCAAAGTAAGGTGAGTGATACTACAGAGCCTATAGTTGAAATGGGGCTACACTATTGATACTACAGAGCTTATAACCTAAGTAAAAAACATTAGTGATACTATAGCGCTTACAAGGCAAATGGGTTATGTTACAATGTAGCTCCATTTGTATTGTAGCTCTGTGGTATTCCTGGTAAAGCTCCATTTACAGCAGCAAGTGGGAGATTGAGGCAGTGGCCCACCAGCCCAAACATGTGACCAGCCCAGGGGGCAATTGCCCCCTGCCCCCCAGGCCGGGCCTCCCCTGTCAGGTATGCACATGAAAAAATACATATTACAATACCTGAGGAATTAATGTTCTAGGACTCACCTCAAGAGCAGTGATGTGTATTAGGGGCAGTATCCTTAACCCCTTAAAGACCGGGAAAATCTGAGGTCATTTTCCCTTAAGGACGGGAGCAATTCTGACCTTTTTGACTATGTCTTTGTTCAACAGCGTTTTCCCTCTAAGTACTTTATCCCACCCCCATAAATTATATACTGTTTTTTTAAGCACAAATAAGGCTCTCTTTTGATACCACACTTATATGTATAACCCACCATTTACTTAATTAAAATTAAAGAAATGTTAAAAAAATTAAAAAAAAAAAACACCATTTTTGTTTTTTCTCTTGGGTTCAATTGTGCACAAAGGGTTACATTTTTATGGAGACTGCATGAAAGGTATGAGCAGTCAGTCATACCTACAAAATGCACAGTTTAAAGTGGCCACTGTCTCCCCGGGTGAAATTCCCCATGTCCCTTTTGCCTACCCTATTTTGTCACTTTTTTATCCCTGACATTCGGCGGTGTGTATAAGTGTATTACATGGCTCCACAACAATCACACTCCCAGTTTTGTTTATTAAGATATATTTTTTTGAAAAAAAAAAGTGTGTTTTGTGTTTTAAAAAAAAAAAAAAAAAAAAAGTGTATTATTGCAGGTCAGGAATTGACCTGCATTTAGCCAGCCTCCAACACCAGCAGTGAAGGGGTTAAAACCCCATTTGACCACTAGGTGTCTCCTCTCTACTTCTCTCTCCCTTACTTTGATAGCAAGGGAGACAGAAAAAGAGGGGACACACAGAAGTAAGCATGCGTTGTGTGCTTACCTCTGTCTCAGAATGCCGGTACATGTGATCGCTGATACAGCGATCGCATGAACCGACAGAAGCAAGAAAGGCTGAGACTGAATGCTCCGGTCTCGGAGCGCTCAGTCTCAGCCTGGAATTAATGATAGCAGCGTGCACGGAGGCACGCTGCTATCATTTAAGCCATGACGGTCCAGCACCGTCATGGGTCGTTCAGGGTATAACAACCCATGACGGTGCAGGACCGTCATGGGTCCTTAAGGGGTTAATGACTCAATTTGTGTCATAATGGGGGCAGGACTTAAGTGGTATTGGTGGTATAAAGGAGGGGAGTAGGTGGGCTGTGATTAGAAGGAAGTGGGTGCACAGATTGCATATTAGTGATCAGAGCTGACCAGGAAATCACCAAGAGCCCAGGAAGAGGTTCAGTCCTTTTCGTCCTGAAACTAAACACGGAAATCCAAAGTCTTTTGGGCAGAGCCGGAGAGTTTCCAAGTATAAATATTACTAAAGATGTTTTGTGCTTTGTTTGGAAGATCCTGCTGAAACACATATCTTTTAATCCTTTGACTTCAATTACAGTTGTGGAATTTGCACATCTCTGGGCTCTACTTTAAAGGAATAGTAATACTTTAAATGTAAAAAACTATATGTTATAGGGTTTATGTCCCCGAATAAAACAAAGGTACTACCACTGCTGAGAGATATTTTATTAAAAAATTATAACAGCTTGAACTTGAATTTTTTAGGTGCAATATCACAGTGGCCTGAAAATGTACAGTGGCGCTGTTGCTATACCAGCCTATGGAGATTTATTGTCTACAGACCAGAGCAGTCCATAGGATGGTGTAGCAACAGTGCCACTGTAAATTTTCAGGCCACTGTGATATTGCACCTAAAAAAATTCAACCCTAATCAGGGGGATAAATCCTACAACATATATTTTTTTATATTTTAAGTATTACTATCCCTTTAATTTTTTATGTATATATATATATATATACATATATATATATATATATATATATATATATATATATATATATATATTAAAGAAGATTTCTGTGTGCCTGGCAAACACACCCATGGGCGGCAGTAAGGAGGAGTTACTGCTCCCATTGGTTGATTCAATGGGGGCGTGATTTTCACAGGAGTTGCTGTTACTCCTGTGAAAATCATGCAGGGTGTTGGCCCTCCCCCACTATCCAGCCCGCCCACCACTATCCAAGTGACTGAAAAAACAAAATGGCTGCCACTTGCTCCTATACCATAGACTCACACACATGCCCCACTCACAGAGTACCAAACACACACATAGACTGCACACACTGTCCCTGGTGATGGTGCAAACCAGCCTCAGAAGCCTACTCCTCACGATCCCTGGGAGGTGACCCCTGCATACAGGGAGCTCTCAAATGCATTGCAGTGTATTTTAGTCCTATTTATACCTTACTGCAGGGGTCGTCAACTGTTAGACCTCCAGGGGTTTAGGACTACAACATTATCTCCACTAGTCAATGTCTGGTTGGAGAGTTGAAGTCCCCAGTAACTGAAGATATAACAGTTGACTGTTCGTGCTTCACAGGACAAGACTAAGAAAAGTGCAGCAGCATAAGAGAAGAAAACACATCAGATCTAGGTTTTATTTGTTTCCATATTACTTATTTACATGATTTATAAAAAAAAGAAACAATTTACCAAGCCCAGTATGACTGCTCTCAGTTTCTTCTCCTTTGGTGATGTCCTCTACTGTTACCCCACCCAGCCCTCTCTCAGCCAATGCTGGTACTTAACATGCCTGACCCTGAGTATGAGCACTGACCTAAAGAAATTCAGAGAAGGTTAACTATATGAAAAACAAGTAGGGTTGCCACCCAGTCGGTATTATACCAGCAGGCCGGTAAAAAATCGGCTTCTCTCCAGTGTTAAGTCTATGGAGGGAATGCCATGGCCGGAATTTTTTTGAAGAATAGGTGGCAACCCTAAAAACAAACTGTACACTGTTAAGGCTTAGGATACCACTTAGAAGTGTCATGCATAAACTCCCCAGTGAAGTATTTATTAATAAAATTGTTTTTATTTATTTATTTTTAGTATGAGGCAAAGCATCTTTAAGGAACAAGCACATATTTTTCAACAAAAGAAATACAGTATAGAGCAGTGTTAAATCTGAAGTTGAAGTCACTCACAAACATCCCACACCACAGTGGAAGCCTCCACTCCCCCCATCTGCCCCCCCCCCATCTGCTCTGCCAAAATGATGATCATGACATTTTATCACGGCGCCCGTGATCTGGGCCACATTCTGTCCATCTCACTGATACTGCTTTTCTATTGGCTGCTCTGTACTGCTCCTCCTAGTGACAAGCCTTTTTATACCCTGGGCTGTCACACCGCTACTGCCCTTTCATGGTGTACCTGATGCCTGGCGCTAGTTGTTGTTGTTGTTGTTCTGATCCAGTGTGTGACCCCGGACTGCCTGACCACGCCATTGTCTCGTTCCTGATACTGTGTACCGATTTGGATTGGCTGACGTTCCTGCTTCCTGTTCTGACCCGGCCTGGCTGACGTTCCTGCTCCGTGTATCGACCCGGCGAGATTGACGACCCAGCTCTGTGTACCGACCCGGCGCGTCTGAGGATCCTGCTCCGTATACCAACCCGGCCTGGCTGACATTCCTGCACTTTGTACCGACTCGACTTGGCGGTGGTTCCTGCTTCTGCTGTGCCCGGTTGGGCTCCTCCGAACTGTTCCTGCTGATGCCTGTCTGGCGCCGTTACAGCTTACTGGGCTCCTTGTATTCCGTTATTCCGGTTGCCAGTATACTCTGCCAGTGGTCAAGAGCCTCATTGCCTCCACACCGTGTTGCACTCACTTGGTCTTTGTGGTTATTTTGAGCGTCTTCGGTGGTTGCCGTTATCCAGACCATAGCACTATTAACCCCTTCGGGGGAAGGGCCTCGTTATACTACTACCACTCTGGGTTATGTTGGGCTCCGTTTCAGTGTGCAATTAGTCTCCATTTGGTTCTGCTGTGTGCTTCCAGTTGCCATCCATTTATACCATCGCGCATTAACCCTTTTAGGTAGTACGTGCACACGGTGTTGGGCTGCTCCGGTAGGGCCTCCGTTTAGGCACAAGCTCTGACCAGTCTGTGTATCGTTGGTGGGCGTCCACCATTGCATCCGCTTACAGACGTCCAGTGCCTGTGGTTGCAGTCCAGTCATTGTCGCCTCGCCTTGCCTATAGGCGCCATTGGGCTTTCGTTACGCATAACTGCCAGTGGTTGCACTGGTTACATTGGGCATTCATACACTGTATCAAATTCATTAACCTGACCTGTGTCAGTATTGTGTGTATATTACATACTGGACCCGTGTGGGTTAAATTGCTTGTAACCTGTCTTGTGTCAGTTTCCACTGCTGTTACTGGACCCGTGAGGGTTACTTCTTTCCTTGTGCGCCTTAATAAAAGTGTGTTTATACCAGGGCTCAAAATTTCCACTCGCGACTAGCCAATGGCGAGTGAAAATTCTGCCCTGGCGAATAGAAATTCAGCCCTGGTGGGTATGTTATGTATTGCAGTGGCGAGTAACTTTTCAGGTCTGGCTAGTAGCAAAGGACTTCAAATTTTAAGCCCTGGTTTATACCAACATCTGCCGTGTCTGAGTGTACTGAACCGTAACACATTTATTCACTGATGAGAAAAATAAGAATAACTTACCATCCAACACTGGCCGGACTGGAGAGATGTGCAGGTTCTCGGTTCCTCTTTGCCTCTACTGCTTCTCCCGCTCCTCTTGCTCTGTGACGCCCACGCACGCAGCAACGTCAGTGATCACACTGTCATCACTCTTCCTCCAGTCCCCTCCTCTGCCACTTTCTCTCCAGCAAAGCCAATCATTGGCTGGCTCATTGGTCACTCAGGAGGTGACACAGACGGATCCCACCTTCTTGAGACGCATCAGCCTCAGAATCAGGCTTATGCTAGGGGTCATCATTAAGCCTCAACCCACGAGGCCAGTACAAGTCCAGGAGGCATTGAGATGATTTGTCACTATGAGTGAAACTTGGCAGGTTCCCAGCTGATTCCGGGGACATTCAGGGGACATATTCTATCCGGGGACAGTGCCCTCAATCCGGGGACTGTCCCTGGAAACCAGGGACGTTTGGTCACCCTATCCATAGAATAACATAGGAACTGTTATCACTGGAGAAGTTATCTCCACCTTATCACTTCCTTAATCTTTATCACTCCTTAGTGCATAACCCTCTGCTCTTTCTCTGCTGCACTACAGCGTTCTAAACACTAGAGGGAGAACGGCTCATTGACAGCTGTGACAGGAAGTGATGCATGTGATGGGTTAGAAGATAATGTACAGCAAACCCAAAGCCTTAGACTAGTGTTACCATACAACAAAATTACACAACACCTCCTGATTGATGACGGAATCAAGGCTCAGTTCTGTGTCTAGTGTATAGAGCTCTGTCTGGAGGCCATTTTCTTGTAGCCAAGCAGAGGAATCACTTCCTGTCAAGATAGGTCATGGACAGTTCTCCTTCTAGTGTTTTGAGCTCTGTCCGGAAGCCATTTTGTGTAGTCTAGCAGAGGTATGACTTCCTGTCACGGTAGGTAATTCTCCTTCTAGTGTTTACAGCTTTGTATGGAAGCCATATTCTTGTAGCCCAGCAGAGACATCACTTCCTGTTACAGTAGACAATGGGCAGTTCCTGTAGTATTTAGAACTCTGTGCTCTGGAGTCTTCATTCTGGGACTTTGTATTGTCCCACAAGGGGCTGCCCAGGAAATGGGACCCACACAATTAAAATCTAGGACCTGAGGTCACCACAATCTATATATCACTATTCCCATCTATCTACATAGGGTTTTTTCCTGAGTAAAACAAGAGACCACTTCTGGGAATCATTCTTTCATTATTCATTCAAAAGTGATTTCAGTGCAAAACGTCTTTATTCATCTGTTTGTCAGGATGCTGCGTTCTCTTGTGCTTGTCATGGGGGGAAAACAGAGAAGGAAAACAACTTCCCCCCCAGTCTGCTGAAAACAGCACCTGCAATATGAAATATATTAAAGGAGCAGTAAACTTTTTTTATGAAAAAATATATATTGTAGGGATTTTCCTATTGAGTAAAATAAGGGTATTCCCACTGCCGAGAGATTTATATTTCCAGAGTTATTACAGTCTAAACCCATGTTTTTTTACATTAGCAGTGCCCTCTAGTGGTCAAATTCTAATTAGTTTTCTTGTTAGATTCTAATAGAGAGGAAAGTCAGACAAGTCAGAGACATACAGTTCCCTCTTCCCCATCTCGTCTCTCTTTGATGATCCGCTTCTTTACTTGGGGAGGTGATCTCCCGGAGAGGGGTGAGGGGGATTGCGGGGTTTGGGATGCGTATGGGTGGGCTGAGGCAACCTGGGGGAAAGGTGTATTATGTATAAGACATGCGTTGATTGTTTCTAGGCTTAAAGGAGCAGTAAACTATTGAGTAAAATAAGGGTACTCCCACTGCCAAGAGATTTATATTTCCAGAGTTATTACAGTTTAAACCCATGGTTTTTTTTACATTAGCAGTGCCCTCTAGTGGTCAAATTCTAATTAGATTTTCTGTTAGATTCTAATGGAGAGGAAAGTCAGAAAAGTCAGAGACATACAGTTCTCCATAGAATATGATACAAACTGCTGAGTCACTTCCTGTCAGTTAGAATTATCAGGAAGTAAACGCAGTAAATTCACTTCCTGTCAGTTAGAACTATCAGGAAGTAAACACACAGTAAATTCACTTCCTGGTTATTTAAACTGCTATAATTTTTGAATAAAACATCTGACAGTGATGGGAGTGACCTTGTTTTATTCAGCTGGAAATGCTCTGTAAAATATGTGTTTTCATAAAAAAGTTTACTGCTCCTTTAAGCTTCTTATGTCCTTGCTGGTTTTCCCCTCCCCTCCTCTTGTCACTTTTGACTCTCATTCACTTCCCTTGCTTATCTGCCCTTATCTATTGGTTTCATTTCCCCAAGTATGATCACACACTGAACCTGTGTTTTGGAGGGGACTCCCGGAACAGTTACCCCTTGGCTGGGTAGCAGAGTTTAGAGGGCTTTGCTCTCTATGGGTTTGGAGTCTGGCCTGGAGTGGTTCCCTCCCTAGATGTCCATCCTGCTTTTTCCTCTTTCCTCAGGCTAATTACCCCTAGCTCCCACTCACTGCTGTTTACTATGGGTCTGGAGTTACTGTATTACAGTCCAGTTTGTTTCTCTTTTTACACCCCCTAGTGGACCGCTAGTGTCTGACCTTGATGGTCTTTCTGAAGCGGTCTTTTGATCTTTTTTGAGACTCTGCTACTTGAGCAGTTGACACTACTTTCCAGTGCTCTATTACTGCTTTCCTTTCCTCTACATCTTTCTCTGACTGTCTTTCTCTCTTTATCCTCTCCCCTTCCCTCTTCCAGAGATCGTGCGTCCGTTGAAGATACATATTTCAATAAAATACTTTTTTATAGTTTTTTGAGAGTCTAGCTATGTCTTATTCTTTGACAGCTGTCTCCCTCAATGCCAAGGGGCTCAACGATCTCTTCTGTTCAGGGACTTGACCAGATTGGGAGGTAAGGTATGCTTTGTACAGGAGACTCATCTTGCAACTGGCAAACTTCCCTCCTACAGCAGCAAACAATATCCGATATCCTTTCTCAGTGATACTCCTAATAAGACTGCAGGTGTTGCAATATTTTTGGATCGTTCCCTTGCGTTTGAATATGATGATGTTCTTAGAGACGCTCAGGGATGGTATATTTTTGTCAAAGGGTATTTGGGATCCCTTCGCATTACCCTTGCTAATGTATACGCTCCAAATACTGGGCAATTATCTTTCTTGCTCACAACTCTTCAGGATTTGAGTGCCTTTGGTGAAGGGTTATTACTGTTTGGGGGATATAAACATAGCTTTGGACCCCTCTGTAGACTGTTCCGCAGGCTGTTCTAGTCTCCTGTCTTCTTACCATGCAAGGATCCGACAGTTGTTCCTGGATCACTCGCTCTTTGATGTTTGGTGGATTCTCAACCCCAACTCTCGTTCATACTCCTTTTTCTCTTCCTCTCACGCTTCTTATTCTAGGATCGATTTTCTTTTTCTGTCACAAAGTCACTTGCATTATACTTCCTCTGCTTCTATTCATCCAGCTACCTGGTCAGATCATGGACCAGTAGTGCTGTCATTGGAACTTCTTCTTTTGCTAGAGGTGTCTAAGTGTTGGAGGATGGACTCCTTTATCCTAGATGACCCGGATTTGGTAGCTTCTCTCACTAAAAGTATTCAGGATTACTTGACTTCTAATAAAGAGTCTGTCTCCTCTCCAACCACGTTTTGGGAAGCGTTTAAATGTGTGGTGCGAGGAGCATGTATTCAACTTACGGAGAGACATTGGAAAAAGGCTAAACTAGAACTATCAAATCTTATAAATGATCTCCGTTCTTCAGAACAGCTTCTCCAAGAGGGGAGGGGTCAGGCAGATGCGGGCCAGGTTAAATCGTGTTGCGAGAGAGTTCGATCCTTCTTGATGACTCAAGTCAACAGATCTGATGTCTGGTCCAAGAGGTACTTCTATAAGCATGCAAATAAGAGTGGTAGCTGGCTCTCCCGTCAATATCCTGGCCCCAGGACATCTAAACCTATACATTCCATTCATCATGCTTCGGGCGATGTGTTATGAGACTTACCTTCCATTGCTTCCTCGTTAAAGATTTTTTGGCTTCTCTCTACAATCTGTCGCCAATGATTATTGGAAGTACGTGCAGTCACATCACTTTCTCACATTTGCTTCGAGCTCATAAACCTTTTGAACTCCTCTGTCGTACTCCGATAGCGGATGGCCATCCTGAGCTGGCTCAGCTTGAATGCCCTGTTTCTAAAATCTACTGCTGGCTAGCAGATGAATCCACTTATTTTTATTCTTATCGCACTGCATGGGAATCAGATCTCCAGGTCTCTATCTCCCCTCAGTTATGGGAATTAGCTTTTCGCTAATCTTTATCCTCTTCACGCAACATTTCTGCCATGGAAAACAAATTACAAATTGGTGTCTCTGTGGTATCGTTCTCCCTTTCTTCTGTATTGTTTCTACCCTGCTTCTTCCCAGTTTGTTGGCGTTGCAGTTTGGGTGAAGGAACGTTAGGTCATATTTGGTGGACGTGCCCACTCATCACCAGTTTCTGGCGCTCAATTATCTCAGCCATCTCCTCTACTTTATCGCTGAATGTCCCTTTGGATCCATCTCTGGTTCTTTTTTAGTTGGTCTGAGGGATGTATGCCTCACTAAATCCTTGAGTATTCTTGTCTCTACTTTGCTTACTGCTGCACGAATGTGCATCCCGCTGAGTTGGACATCGTCCTCTCCACCATCTGAAGATATGTGGAGGAATAGAGTGAGTACTATCTGTCTAAATGAGAGATTAACACACCTTCTCTCAGGTGGTACTCCACCCTTCTCGGCTATTTGGTCCCCTTGACTTGACTCTGGCAGATAGTGCAATCTTTTTTCTCTTTTTCATTGAGGGGGATTTTTCCTTCCCTGGTTCTTTACACCTCTCTCAAAATACATACATATTGCATTCTTGGTTCCTTGCTGATACGAGTATAGTGTCAGGATAGGCGCATGCTCTCTCCCCCCACTTTCCACCCCTCCCTCTCCTCCTCCTTCACCTCTTCTTTCCTCTCCATCCTTTTCAACTACCCCTATTTACTATGTTCTTTATCTTTCTATTCCTCAGATCTTTCTACCTTTTCTAGTACTCTTTCTTTCGATCTCTTCTTTCTGCTCTCAACCTATAACAAAATAATAGGTTTTTCAATTCAGCAGTTTTATACTATGACAATTGATTACATTTAATTATCATATTTTATGCTATTTGCTGATGATCTGTTGGGAGGTTTGTATTTACGTTGACTCTCTTAAAGGGATAGTAATACTTAAAATGTAAAAAAAAATATATGTTGTAGGGTTTATCCCCCTGAGTAAAACAAGGTTACTCCCACTGCTAAAAGGTGTTTCATTCAAAAGTTATTAATTTTCAAGCTGAATTTTTTAGGTGCAATATCACAGTGGCCTGAAATTGTACAGTGGCGCTGTTGCTACACCATCCTTTGGAGATTTATGGTCCCGGGACCAGAGCTGTCCTTGAATGAAACACCTTTCAGCAGTGGGAGTACCCTTGTTTTACTCAGGGGGATAAACCCTACAACATATTTTTTTTTACATTTTAAGTATTACTATCCCTTTAAGTATTACTATCCCTTTAACTTCTGCATTTGATTAGCACTGTCTAGTACTTGTGAATGATCACTGTCATACTTTGGCCTAAACGTTTGATGCCTCTGCGCAGGCTTAAATCTATTTATGTCAAGTCTTTCATTCGTTCTAGAACATGTCTTTGCTATTATGTCAAATGTATCTACTTTTCTATCAATAAAATATTAAAAAAAAAAACCTTCATAGTTTCCTTTCAGTCTGGCATTTTATTCTAACGCCCTGCACTAGGACAGATTTACCCTTTGCTGTGCTTTTAGAAATGTCCTAAGAATGTGGGCTCCGCCTAGATTCATTCATAATACAGTGGGTGGTCATATTGGCCCAGCACAGAAACCACACCTCCCAACATTTAAAATGGCCAATGAGGGACACTTGTGTTTTAGGTGGTGTTTCTGGGTGCGTGGCTGGTGGGTGGGGCATTATGAGAATTTTTAGGTTACTTTGTGACCTAATGACATCCTTTTGTGTAACTGAATAAAAGATTCAGAACAAGACAAAAGTATTTTATTTACACATATTCATTTACAAACACATATACTGATTAACTGACCATTAAGGTGAGTTTTATTGCTGTGGAACAATGTGATACACTTAAATACACACCACACAGTCTGATCTCCTACACACAGGGACACCAGGGTGATCCAAATATATACACTTAACATAGTCTGATCTCCTACACACAGGGACACCAGGGTGATACACTTCTATACACACCACACAGTCTGATCTCCTAAACACAGGGACACCAGGATGATACACTTCTATACACACCACACAGTCTGATCTCCTAAACACAGGGACACCAGGGTGATACACTTATATACACACCACACAGTCTGATCTCCTAAACACAGGGACACCAGGGTGATACACTTATATACACACCACACAGTCTGATCTCCTAAACACAGGGACACCGGGGTGATACACTTATATACATATCACACAGTCTGATATCCTAAACACAGGGACACCAGGGTGATACACTTCTATACACACCACACAGTCTGATATCCTAAACACAGGGACACCAGGGTGATACACTTCTATACACATCACACAGTCCGATTTCCTAAACACAGGGACACCAGGGTGATACACTTCTATACACACCACACAGTGTGATCTCCTAAACACAGGGACACCAGGGTGATAAACTTCCATACACACCACACAGTCTGATCTCCTAAACACAGGAACACCAGGGTGATACACTTATATACACACCACACAGTCTGATCCCATAAACACAGGGACACCAGGGTGATACACTTATATACACACCACACAGTCTGATCTCCTAAACACAGGGACACCAGGGTGATACACTTATATACACACCACACAGTCTGATCTCCTAAACACAGGGACACCAGGGTGATACACTTATATACACACACCACACAGTCTGATCCCCTACACAAACGGACGCCAAGGTGATATAATTATATACACACCACACAGTCTGATCTCCTACACACAGGGACACCGAGGCGATACACTTAAATACACACCACACAGTCTGTTCTCCTACACACAGTGACACCGGGGTGATACACTTATATACACACCGCACAGTCTGTTTTCTTACACCCAGTGACACCGGGGTGATACACTTATATACACACCACACAGTCTGATCTCCTAAACACAGGGACACCAGTGTGATACACTTATATACACATCACACAATCTGATCTCCTAAACACAGGGATACCAGGGAGATACACTTAATTACACATCATACAGTCTGATCTCCTACACACAGGGACACCAGGGTGATACACTTATATACACACCACACAGTCTGATCTCCTACACACAGGGACACCAGGGTGATACACTTATATACACATCACACAGTCTGGTCTCCTACACACAGGGACACCAGGGTGATACACTTATATACACACCACACAGTCTGATCTCCTAAACACAGGGACACCAGGGTGATACACTTATATACACACCACACAGTCTGATCTCCTAAACACAGGGACACCAGGGTGATACACTTATATACACACCGCACAGTCTAATCTCCTAAACACAGGGACACCAGGGTGATACACTTATATACACATCACACAGTCTGATCTCCTACACACAGGGACACCAGAGTGATACACTTATATACACACCACACAGTCTGATCTCCTAAACACAGGGACACCAGGGTGATACACTTATATACACACCACACAGTCTGATCTCCTAAACACAGGGACACCAGGGTGATACACTTATATACACATCACACAGTCTGGTCTCCTACACACAGGGACACCAGGGTGATACACTTATATACACACCACACAGTCTGATCTCCTAAACACAGGGACACCAGGGTGATACACTTATATACACACCACACAGTCTGATCTCCTAAACACAGGGACACCAGGGTGATACACTTATATACACACCACACAATCTGATCTCCTAAACACAGGGACACCAGGGTGATACACTTCTATACACACCACACAGTCTGATCTCCTAACCACAGGGACACCAGGGTGATACACTTCTACACACAACACACGGTCTGATCTCCTAAACACAGGGACACCGGGGTGATACACTTATATACACACCACACAGTCTGATCTCCTAAACACAGGAACACCAGGGTGATACACTTCTGTACATACCACACAGTCTGATCTCCTAAACACAGGCACACCAGGGTGATACACTTATATACACACCACACAGTCTGATCTCCTAAACACAGGGACACCAGGGTGATACACTTCTATACACACCAAACAGGCTGATCTCCTAAACACAGGGACACCAGGGTGATACACTTCTACACACACCACACGGTCTGATCTCCTAAACACAGGGACACCAGGGTGATACACTTATATACACACCGCACAGTCTAATCTCCTAAACACAGGGACACCAGGGTGATACACTTATATACACACCACACAGTCTGATCTCCTAAACACAGGGACACCAGGGTGATACACTTCTATACACACCACACAGTCTGATCTCCTAAACACAGGGACACCAGGGTGATACACTTCTACACACACCACACGGTCTGATCTCCTAAACACAGGGACACCGGGGTGATACACTTATATACACACCACACAGTCTGATCTCCTACACACAGGGACACCAGGGTGATACACTTATATACACACCACACAGTCTGATCTCCTAAACACAGGGACACCAGGGTGATACACTTATATACACACCACACAGTCTGATCTCCTAAACACAGGGACACCAGGGTGATACACTTATATACACACCGCACAGTCTAATCTCCTAAACACAGGGACACCAGGGTGATACACTTATATACACATCACACAGTCTGATCTCCTACACACAGGGACACCAGAGTGATACACTTATATACACACCACACAGTCTGATCTCCTAAACACAGGGACACCAGGGTGATACACTTATATACACACCACACAGTCTGATCTCCTAAACACAGGGACACCAGGGTGATACACTTATATACACATCACACAGTCTGGTCTCCTACACACAGGGACACCAGGGTGATACACTTATATACACACCACACAGTCTGATCTCCTAAACACAGGGACACCAGGGTGATACACTTATATACACACCACACAGTCTGATCTCCTAAACACAGGGACACCAGGGTGATACACTTATATACACACCACACAATCTGATCTCCTAAACACAGGGACACCAGGGTGATACACTTCTATACACACCACACAGTCTGATCTCCTAACCACAGGGACACCAGGGTGATACACTTCTACACACACCACACGGTCTGATCTCCTAAACACAGGGACACCGGGGTGATACACTTATATACACACCACACAGTCTGATCTCCTAAACACAGGAACACCAGGGTGATACACTTCTATACATACCACACAGTCTGATCTCCTAAACACAGGCACACCAGGGTGATACACTTATATACACACCACACAGTCTGATCTCCTAAACACAGGGACACCAGGGTGATACACTTCTATACACACCACACAGTCTGATCTCCTAAACACAGGGACACCAGGGTGATACACTTCTACACACACCACACAATCTGATCTCCTAAACACAGGGACACCAGGGTGATACACTTCTATACACACCACACAGTCTGATCTCCTAACCACAGGGACACCAGGGTGATACACTTCTACACACAACACACGGTCTGATCTCCTAAACACAGGGACACCAGGGTGATACACTTCTATACGCACCACACAGTCTGATCTCCTAAACACAGGGATACCAGGGTAATACACTTATATACACACCACACAGTCTGATCTCCTAAACACAGGGACACCAGGGTGATACACTTATATACACACCACACAGTCTGATCTCCTACACACAGGGACACCAGGGTGATACACTTATATACACACCACACAGTCTGATCTCCTAAACACAGGGACACCAGGGTGATACACTTATATACACACCACACATTGACAGGATTGATAATATTAACTAAAAGTTACCTCCTTTGAGTGACAAAGAGGTATACAACTTAGTGCTTTACAATGCATTGAATATCTCTTGGGCACTCAAAGGGTTAATCTCTATCAGGGTATGGAAACTTGCATTTTGGTGCTGGTTTTTAATGGCATTAGATAGGAGCAATGTAAGGACTTTATCAGCAGAATTTAACTGCAGACAGGACTGGTTTACACTGAAAACATCAGCATTAATAGGTTAATTCATTGGTTGCTCTCGGTCCATTTGGTTGGTAATGAGTTAATTAATTGAGCTAATGAGGACTCAGGTCTGCCACACCTCATCTATTTGTAGAAGACACACAGAGGCCCTGGCTTTCCAAGAGAGTGTTCCCTGTGTGTTTTGGGATCCTGTGACTTACAGTGGAGTCCTAGTCCTTGTACAGGAGCTGCCTATAACAGGTAGAGATGGGGGTATTGGATTTAGTCAGATCTGGGACGGTGGAGGTCTTCACATTCCTGATCCAGCACTTTAAAACTAGGCTGACCAGATCTCACCTTTAACTGGGGACACATAGAACTAGGCATATTTCAGTACGTCACTGAAATCAAAGCAGTCATGCAGTGTGCATTTTCCTATGTGTCCCTGGTTAAAGGTGAGGTCTGGTCAGCCTATTTAAAACTGCAGTAGGCAACATCTGGCTCTCCAGCTACTGAACACTCCAACTCCCATCATCTCTTACAAACCAATGGCTAGCTGAGGGTGATGGGAATTTAAGTCTTGGCAGCTGGACAGCCACCTCATGCCTTAATAAATAGGGTGACCAGACCTTCCCTTTAAATGGGGACACATGAAAAATTCATACTGCAGGGCTGAGTTGATTTCAGTGCATTTCTGAACTATGCTGATTTCCTATGTGGTTAAAGGGGCGGTCTGGTCACCCTACTTAAAAATAGAGTAATAATTAGTGGAACAAAATAATATTTAGGAGTAATTCTGGAGCAAACCAAATGTGCAATTGGGAAAAATGGTAATTCCCAATCAGGGACGTGCACAGACATTTTGGGGGGCAGGGGCTCAAATGAAAAAAAGAACACTTCAATAAAATCAGACTGATTTAAAAAAAAAAAAAAAAAAAAAAATTAAAGGGCATGAGGGCACTTTGGACAAAAAGGGCAGGTGCTCAAGCCCCCCTTGGTGTCTGTGTGCACGTGCCTGTTCCCAATGGTTTAACTGGGACTACTAACACCGTAAGTGCTGCAGAAATGTTAAATGCTGAAGGGGTTAATAGCTCTATTTAAATTGAATTTTCCTTTAATCTTTTGGGGAGGCTGATTTGCCATAGGATTGCGCCTCTACTTTTGTGTGTAAGAAATTCTAGGACAAACAAAGTCCACGAGAGGGGGGTTAATAAAAACGTCAGCCGATATTGCTTTGTAACATATGTGATTGTCAAAGCTTTGGAAAAAAACCTTTATTGGCCTCTTACTATTAAGAACCATTGTTTGCAGTACATAGCTTTTTTTTTTTTTTTTTTCTTTCCATTAGTGCAAAACTGTCAGCCCCTGGCACACTGCTCCCCATCCCAACTGCCACTTCTTACCAGCCAGTACTAGCTCCTTTCTACAAACTGAGAAATAAAACTAAATAGCTCAGGCTAGAGTTCAAAATAAAAAAATGGTGAACATAAATCTAGATTATATAGGAAGCATTAGCAAAATAACCTCTTTGTTACAAAGTGACGGTTCCACTTTTAAGTCGAACTGTTTAACCCTGTAAGTGCCAGCGGGGTACGGAATGCATTGCGTTGCAATGCATTCTGTACCCCTCTTCCACTCAAAGGGTTAAATGTTAGATCGGTTTCTGGGGCTCTGCACTAAAATGCATTCAAGGGCTTTAGAGGGTTAAAAGGCCAGCTGAAATACGTGCTTGTCTGGAATCTGTTTGATTTTTTTTCTCAGCTTTGTGGTTTGTCACAGATTTGCTTCAACTTGTCGTTTGTCGTTTAGGGTCTCTAATGCACAATGCTCAGTGGATCAGTCTAGAGGAGCTAAGTGCATCCTGGGTAATGTGACCTGATCGTGATTTTAATGTAGGATGCTAATAACTGCACCATAATTATAAGGGGGTATAGTGTGAGGATTCCATATAGAAGGGTGCCCATCAGCATACCAAGAGTTAACAGTGCACAGGGACACCTACTGATTAGCTCAAATGCCCACTAATGTGCTGTTATTTTAGGGATCTTGAGGGTACTCCTAAGCCGTGCTTATCAGTATAAAACTTGATAAAGTAATAAAACAAACTGAAGATATCGGTACTACATGCCTAATCCACTAATATCATATACTGAAAAACTTCCGTATTAAACACATCTACTCACCACAGCTAAAAGCCGCTGCGGATCCGGAGCTACCCCCACAGTCCTGGCCACGGACTTCAACAAACTAGACGACACCGGAGGAGGTGCTTCAACGGATCCACGACTCATCCACAGCCAAGGAAAAAAAATCCACTCTCTTGTATGAATAAAATCACTTTATTCTTCCACTTTTAGAAACCTCATTCACAATGTAAAAGATTAATAAACCAGCCATATATAAGACCTAATAAAATAATAAACCAGACACATATAAGACCACGAAGCGCCTAACGCGTTTCGTGAAAATATCACTTAATCATAGGCTATCCAGGCACACTTTGTAGACCATTCCAATTAAGTAATTTTTTAAATAGCGATATTTCGGGTCTGCTGCAGAGCCTGCCAGTTGGTCCCCGGATCAGGATCTCCTAATGTCAGGAGAAGGGGAGGGGGAGAACTTTAGCGGTGAATCTCTCTCAAACCATAAGGGTAGAGAGGACTTTCTTCATATACTTTTTTTTTTTTTTTTTTTTTTTTTTTTACATCTACTTAATCTGCTTAAAGGGATAGTAATACTTGAAAATAATTGTATTTTATATTGTAGCCCTTAAAAATACATGAAAATGATATAAGTCTTATCTCCCAAACCTTTATGGTTTGGGAGATATTCACATTTAAAATATAGTAAAATTCCCTTTTCCTGGCTGTTTCAGCCAAGTCTGCCATCTAGTGGACAGATTTGGAATGCGGTCCACAGAGCAACCGGCAGCTCTTTAGCAGTGCCGAGATCATGATCTTTGAAAAGAGCTACTTAATTGGAACTATCTACAAAGTGTGCCTGGCTTGAAAGCACACTTTGTAGACCATTCCAATTAAGAAATTATTTTTAAAGATCATGATCTCAGCACTTCTGGAGAGGCACAACTGGTCCCGGGACCGGATTCCAAATCTGAAGGCTTGAGCAGTGACATCGCTCCAGGGGAACTTTACTTCTGAATATCTCCCAAACCATAAAGGTTTGGGAGATAAGACTTATATCATTTTTCATGTTTTTTTAAGGGCTACAACATAAAATAAACTTATTTTCAAGTATTACTATCCCTTTAAATTTTGGCATTACTAACCCTTTAAATCCTGTCCTGTTGGTAGCTCTTGAGAAATTGGTCACCCCGGAATAGAAGACTCTTGATTATGCAGCATGTGACCAAACCTCCAGGAGTTCTTATGATAAACACACAGTGCGGGGTTCCACTGGTTCCAATGTAAACCCGCAGAATGGACATTTCATTGGTGTCCTGCATTAGAGATGGTCTGGTCATGTTAGAAATTACAGCTATTTAAAGGGATAGTAATATCGGAAAAAAGTATTAACTATATGGTATATACAATTAAAAGAGTACTTGCACTTATTCGTATCTCTCAGACCGTTATGGTTTGAGAGATATAGGAAAATAAAGTTCTCTGGTCCCTCCCCTTTCTGCTTGACTAGCTGTAAAGCTGTCAGAAGCAGATTCTGGTCGCTTGACCAGATGTGGCTCTTCAGCAGCGCCAATATAATGATATCTAAAGACAAATACTTCATTTGGAATGGTCTACAAAGTGTGCCTGGTTTTCAAGCACACTTTGTAGACTGTTCCAATGAAGTATTTATTTCTAAATAGTGTGATTTCAGCTCTGCTGAAGAGCCTCTGTCTGGTCAAATGACTGGAATCTGCAGCTGTCAGCTAGATGGCAGACTTGAGTAAAACAGCCAGGAAAAGGTAACTTTAGCAAGTTATATCTCTCAAACCATAAAGGTCTGAGAGATAAGACTTGCATAAATGTTAATATTTTTTTAAATATCTACAATATTAAATCAACTTAAAACTAACCATTACTATCCCTTTAAAGGGTGTGAACCATGTTAAGGTGTTACTTTACATTTAAGGCAATTTGAAGGTAAATGGCATAAGAAAAAAGAAAAGGCAGTATGCAGATAACAAATGGAGCAAACCAAATACAACACAGGAGACAAGTTTAAGTCCACTGATTCAGATTTGACTTTGCTAGGTAGGTATCCAATACAATGCATTTGTCTACCTTTTGAGAGGTTAAAACACCACTAAGATGTTGTTAGTTCCACATGGATGAGATGGTTTGTTTCAGAATTGCTCCTATAATCTTTGTGTATATGACCCTGTTCATAGTACAATACAAACCAGCTCTCCGCACTTGAAGGGGCGTCCTCTGGAAGTGATTACATGTGTGGGGTGAATTGATGACTGTGTACATGTTACTAATTGCAGACACATTGTACTGCTTTATCATGACCTCAGGACATTAACCTCAGATTCCCCCTGAACAGGAAAGTGAGCAGTTGGGGGGTCAGGCTGGGGCTATGCAAAGATCTGTGGTTCCTCAGCTTTAAAACTTTAAAGGGGTAGTAATACTTAATTATTACTAATCCCTATATTAAAGTCCTATTAAAAATAAATGTATTGTCCCCAGTGTCATCTCTCAAACCTCTATGGTTTGAGAGATAATTGCTCCTGAAGTTGCCCTCTCCCTCCCCCTTCCTTGATGTCAGCGTTGTAGCTGACTGAAGGGAAAGCTGGTCTTGCGTTCATCAGGTGGCTCGGCAGTAGAGCCGAAATCGCGTTAATAAAAAAAAGTTTCATTAAAACGGTCTTCTACGTGTGCTTGCAAACCAGACACACATAAAAAACCATTTCAGTGAGATTTTTTTTATTAACGTGTTCTCGGCTGTGCTGCAGAGCCGCTTCACAGTCGTACGACTCTCTTCCCTGCAGTCAGCTAGAACGTTGACTAACGGGGAAGGGGGAGAGAGAGGGCAAATTTAGGAGTGATTATCACTCCAACCATAAAGGTTTGAGAGATGACACTGGGGGCAATATATTTATTTTAAATATGACTCTAATATAGGGATCAGTAATAATTAGGGTTGCACCGATACCGATACTGGTATCGGTATCGGTGCCGATACCAGCATTTGCGCGAGTACTTGTACTCGCGCAAATGCGGCCGATGCCAGCACCGATACCCTGTGTCAGGGTCGGTGCTGCAGTGAGGGAACCGGGGAGCTGCTCACAATGCTCCCCGGTTGCCTCTCTCCCTCAAGTAGCGTCTGAGCGTTGCCGCGGGTTACCATGGCAACGCTCTGACGCTGACTTCTGCCGGGGCTCGCGAGAGAACAGCGAGCACCCGGCAGAGGAGAGTATGGGAGGCTGGATGGGAGCAGGTGGTGAGAGGCAAAGAGGGGTGCCAAGAGGGAGAAAAAGGGACTAAGAAAAAGGGGAAAAAAAAAAGGCAAAAGGAGTAAAGATCAGGAGGCAAAAGGAGGGGAACTAAGAAAAGGCAAAAAAGAGGGGGGATCAGGAGAGAGCAAGAGAGGCAAAAGAGTGGGATCAAGAGTCAAGGAGGGGGACAAAGGGGGATCAAAAGGAAGAGAAAAAGCCAAGGCAAAAGCTGAAGAGGGGGAGAATGAAGTAAAAGGTAGGAATCAAGAGGGGGAGAAAGAGGCAAAAGGGGACAGTCAAGAGGTGGTGTGTGTGTGTGTATATTATATATATATATATATATATATATATATATAATATTATATTATATTTCAAGTACTCACCAATACTTTTTTGAGGTAATTTGCCAGTTTTCCAAGTACCTAAAGCATATATATTATATATATAATATATGCGCTTTAAGTACCTGGAAAACTGGCAAATGACCGCAAAAAAAGTATCGCTAATTGGTATCGGCGAGTACTTGAAAAAAGTATCGGTACTTGTACTCGGTCTTAAAAAAGTGGTATCGGTGCATCTCTAGTAATAATGAAGTATTACTATCCCTTTAAGGACCAGAGCCGTGACAATGCATTACACACACATCTGAGCCTCGATTCAGATATTGGTGTTAAGAAAAAACAGGTGTAGTTTAAGTCAGATTTCTGGATTCAAATGTCCACGTTGCTCAAACAACTGGTGGTATTTCTGCACACTGCCAGTCAGAGTCCATAAGAATAACTAAAAACAGGCAAGTGGTATTCAAATCCATGCGTTCAGTTTTACTGCGTGTCTGTAATCCTGTGCCTCCTAGTTGAGGCTTATAAGCCAGAGCGAAGGTTTCAAAACTATCGCTGTGTCAACTAAAGTGGAGCAGAACACATTCACACAGGCTCTCTAAGGAAATAAGTCTCCATGGCCCAAATACTATGATGATTAATTGGAGCTGCTGTTTCTGTGAAACATTACTATCACTTTAATGCAACCTTTCTGTCATCAAACATATGCCGATATCCTTGGACATTGACATTTAGTGCGTGTTTTTTTTTTTTTTTTAGGCGGTAGTATAAGGCATAATTGAATAGAAGCAGACCGCACCATTTTTGCTAGTACGGAGAAATGTGCTGTCTACTCCAGTTTTGTTTTACCGTGGTTCAACACCTGAATAGCTGTAAAACCCATGTTTGCAATTTACACTGTTCTGGTTTTAACTCCAACATTTGCATCGAGGCCCAGATCCTCAAACATTTGGTGTCTGGCTATTCTGAGAGACTGTGGTGCTGGGAACAGGTCAAAATGCTATAAAAATCAACACAACAGTGCAACAGATTCCGCTCACAAGAGCTTGCAATCTATATAGAACAAGGAGAAAATATACTGAACATCTAATGATGGGTGTAAAATATTTCACTGTAAAGATGCACAATTTGATATACAGATAAATACTAACATGTTTTTTATTCTGGGAAAATGTTACCGGGATAAATTCAACTCCCACGGCTGGGAGACTTGTCATTCCAAAGTCGTTATGGATCAGATTTAATTATGGTTCTTCATAGTGTTATGGTCATAACACGAGCTGATATTATGTTCCGAGTTGTAATAGTTGTTTTTAAATGAGGGACACCAAAAAAAAATACTCAACAATTGTACTGATTCTTGTGTAGTCATACAGAATGAGCATCCCTGAATTAAAGGGATATGTAGTCACATTAGTTAAGGAACAAAAAATCAAAGGGGGAGGGAGAATACAGAAAATTGGGCGAGGTGGGGATGTTTTTCAAGGAACAACTGATGTCAAATGCATGTTACATTCAAGGAACCACAAATTATGAGACTGTCAAGAGCAGCCTGTAGGATATACAACAGACCAGTGTTTATTTCAGACGCCCTTAACAAGCAATGGGGAACTGAATGAATGTTTATGTAGCACAGAGCGCCATGAGCTGCGTGCACCACGTGTGCATGCCACAAGCAAGTGTGCGCCACAAGCACGCACCTCTAGTGCCACGAGGGTGCGTGGGCCATGAGGGCCACAAGTGGACTTCTTTAGTATTGGTGTATTCAAGGAATAGAGAAGCAATGTGTTGTATACTACTCTGATACTCAAAGGGTTAAGGGGTTGGTACAATACAGGGTGATAAGTTAAACACTGTGAGGTCCCTGCCCAAAAGCTTACAATCTAAAGTGGTCTTGTAATGAAGGGCTGGGGTGTCTGCTTGGGGGGGGGCAGTCCTATGCTTACATGGAGGGGGCAAGTGTAGGGGTGCAAGTGCCCCCTTGCTCCCCCCTCGACACCCATGATGAAGGGTACAAATACATAAATTTTGTAATTCTTGGGTCTCCTAGTCAAAATAAGATTGTACATAATGTCCCTGAATATCTGAAACTCCACAAACACATTTTCAGTTTTAATAGGCAGAGAGGGGCCTGCTAATTGGATGTCCATAGCACATCAAAGGGCCACAGTTCCCTGGCTGAGAACCACAGCAATACACAAAGGTCAGAACCGTCAAAGACTTCAAATTACAGACTTTAAAGGAGTAATAAGCTTTTATCTCTATAAAACACGTTTGTTTTCTCACTTTCAGCAGTTATTTTATTCAAAGGTTCTAAGTGTACATTGTCCTGAAGTGATGGCGCTGTTGGTCATGTTCTATGGAAACTACTGTCAGTGACTCACTCCTCATAGAATAAACACAAACACAGGTGAGCTTTCTGACCACTAGAGGGCAATGTTGATGAAAAAATGAAGCTCTAACTCTGGAAAAGACGCATCTTATAGCACTGGGCGTACACTGGTTTTACCCAGTAGGAAATCACTACAGTCTATTTTTTTCTTTAGTTTACTGCCCCTTTGAAGAGGTATATAAAGGAAGATCACAGTGTAATATTATCCAGGCTCTGCAGTATAAAGCAGTTGCGCTCTGGCTCAGTCCTTGGGGTACTAGTGACCACATTTCCATTCTGCCACTCGGACACTGAGGAGACTAGCAGCAGAGTACTTGTCCTTGGCTCTGGTGACCTCAATGTGCAACCTGTTTCTAGGCGCACCAGAGTTCTGAACACTAGAGGGAGCACTGACTGCTGTGACAGCAAGCAATACTTCAGGTGGGCTACATAATGTACATCACTCCCAAAGCCTTAGAATTGCATTACACTAAGACAAAATTACACTGCAGCTCCTATTTGATGTCAGGACCAAGGCTCAGTTCTCTAGTGTTTAGAGCTCTGTCTGGAAGCCATTTTGTTGTAGCCCAGCAGAGGCATCCATTCGTGTCACAGTAGAAAATGGGCGGTCTTCTGTCTAGTGTTTAGAACTCTGTACTCTATAGTCTTCATTCCGGAACTTTGTATTGTCCCAGAAGGGGGCTGCCCGGGACAAGGAACACATTTTAATTCGGGGACTGTCCTGGTCAGTCTGGGGCATGTGTTGACCCTATCAGGGGCACAGTGGTCATGTTTAAGGCTCTCCGATTAAATACAGGTGGATCAATCAGTGGCTGAGACACGAATTACCAACCTTTTAACAAGCGGCAAGATATATATTTAAGATCCGCATTGTTGGTGTCTTCTCAGAGAATGTTGAGAAATACTGGTCAATGATGTGACAAAGGATGAAATTTAGGGAGCCATGGTCATTGATTGTTTCTAATTGGGACCCCACCAAAAAAGTAGCTGAGAAATGGAAGCTCCTCTTGATTTTGTCAGTAAGGGATACATAGGGATTCTCACATATCGTGGGATCTCAATGTCCCCTACCTCAGAAGTGTGAAAGTCTGAGCTGACCTTACCGGGACTAGAACCTGCAATGAACAGATTGTACTGTTGGTGCATTAACCAACTTGAGTTATTTTGGCTATCGTTCTTGTTTCCTACCCTGTGAATTAATTCTATATATGAAGAAGCATTCATCCAGTGTAGTGGTTGAGGCTTTTGCTACATTGTTAAGAAGTATAACTTTTTGTTTGGAGTAACTTGGTATGATGAACCACAGATCATGTGGTAATGAACCTTAAGGATATGTTCTATAGTGGAAATGATTTCAAACATATATGGTTTAATCAATTTACAATCCCACGGGTCACATTGCTACACCTCAAACAAAAATCAGTGTTTTTGATACGTTTGTGAATAGTTATTGACTATTTGTACCAAAGTGAGACATTTGTGGTTTGATTCTTGAGTTTTGTTACTACAGAGCAGTGATGTGTAATTTAAACTCTTTAAGCCATTGTTTTTGAGAAGCTTTATCAAATCTTTCCCCAACTGGAAGTAAAGTATGGGAGCTCTTAAGTCGAGTAGAGAATAGAAGTGAAATAGGTTTAGGATGGGGGGAAGTGGGGTTTGTACATTCTTTCGCAGGTCATTTCATCTCTGAATTGTGGAGTTGTTTAGAAATGAGGTAATTAAGTGTCTTGTAACAGTGATAACAATTATTATTTCCTGACCATTTGTTACATTAGAGGTCTGAAATTCCAGAAAAGATAATGGAAAGACATACACACAGTGGTAGTGAAATCTAGAACTACAGTTTATTGAACATGCAATGATATAAAACAAATCAGGATACTTTGCTACCGAGCTGTTTATCAGTGTGGGAGAGCCCTCCACACGTAACTCCGTAGTATCGTTAAACAAACAGACTTGAGATCAGGTACACTCTCTCCAGTTTCAGATGGCTCTAAACTAGAATTGTGTTTATGGGGTAAATACAGACTACACCCTTAAAGGTATGCAGGGTATGTCTAACAGTGATTCTCAACCAGGGTGCCGTGGCACTTTGGTGTGCCTCGGATATCAACTTAGGGTGCCCCATGTTTTCTATGAAGGCTCACAAAAATGGACTTTTAAATAAAGATTTATAGAAATTGTTATGCACGATAGATTTAGTTTTGTTATTATGATCAAAAAACCTAATACTAACTGTATATTTATGTATTGTACCCTTCTTATGCCCTTGATAAAGTACATTAAATATGTTAAGGGTGCCCCGAATGTTGTAGATAATGTGTTAGGGGTGCCCCGAACAAAAAAAAAATTGAGAACCACTGGTCTAACACTACACATGCGTATTTACTTTGTTATATAACACTGAATGTTGTGCAACTGGAGACGGCGCTACCTGCCTCTCATAAACATTACGTAACTGAAGATGGCACTACCTGCCTCTCTGTTGTTTAGCAGGCTACATGACTGCAGAGCATTAACCCCCAACTAACAATGAGGAGATCACCAAAAACCATCCCTTACACTATTACTCTTATGTATGTATGTAGAGGAGCCAACGTGCCAGCCTGGATAGGTCTCATAATAATAACTCTTCCCCGTTTAATTGTGTGAAACTGTGCGCAGGAAGACATGATTGGAATAAAGGACGGTTAGTAATTAAGTTGTGGGGCCTTATTGGGAGGGTAGCTCATGGGATCTGAATATTTGGATTAAGCACAATGGTTATATACCCATCCTAACCTCAAAGGGTTAAGGTAGCAGAGACTGGCCGAGAATCTTTCACTGTCTTAGGAAATAAGTGACCTGATGGGCGAGATATTTTGGAGAAGTGGTGCTACACACTCGGTTTGTTTGGTTTCTTTTAATATTTTACCTACAGAATGAGAAGTGATTACTCAGAACAAACAAAAGCCTGGCATTGTCTTGCCCGGTCTAGTCACTGCTCAGGAATACCACTATTTAGCTTTTTATTCCCTTCACCAAGGAGAAATAACCGTTTGTATTCCACCCACAAGACCAGACCAGCACAAAAAGGTAGGTAATTTCCTTCTGAATACCAGCAAACCTCAGTATGTTTTTTTCTTACCTCGTCAGGTAGGTGATTTTATTTCAGACCCTACAGAATCACCAAGAATAAGTGGTGCTTAGAGACCAGTTACGTCTCACCAACAAGGGCCAAGAAGGCCAGAACAAACATCTGGGATCTGCTGGTATTGTTGTGCAGATAGAAATTGCCTTACATTGGCCTGGTCTGCACTTATGGGTGGTTTGGGCTCAATATGGAAACAGATTTTTCTGTATGTAATGACACTGGTACTAAATGGTGATTCCTGAGCGGTGACCAGTGAGGGAACACTCTAATACCGTGCTTCACTTATCTCTTGGTACTTTGTTGAATCCCTTCATGTATTTGAACAAAGTACAGGATGAAAGTATATTTCAAAAGAGTAAAAATGTTAGGACAAGAGGCCATAGTCTAAAACTAGAGGGACACCGGTTTAGATGTAATGTAAGAAAGTTTTACTTCACTGAGAGGGTAGTAGACAAGTGGAATAGCCTACCAGCAGAAGTGGTAGATGTCAATACAGTGACAGAATTTAAGCATGCATGGGATAGGCATAAGGCTGTCCTTAACATAAGAAAAGACCAAGGACCAAAAAAGGTTTGAGGTTGTGGTTTTTTTTTTTTTTTTTTTTTTTTTACTCAGTAGGAAATTGGGCAGACTAGATGGGCCGAATGGTTCTTATCTGCCGTCAAATTCTGTTTCAAATTCTATGTTTCTTGGTAAACTTTCACTCCTGTGCTTTTCCAATATTTTACCTTTTAACATGCTTGGTGCTTGAGAAGACTACATAGTTATTACTAAGCAAATATCTGGAGATGTCCATCATCCAAGGGGTTAACTATCATATTCTATGATGTTGGCTTCCTATTCTAGGACATAGCACTATAACACAGTAACATAGTTGATGAGGCTGAAAAGACAAGCGTCCACTAAGTCCAGCCCATGCCAGATAACCCCTGTTGATCCAGAGGAAAACAAAAAAAAAATGATGCAATCTCGAAGTACCAAGTGGGTAAAAAAAATTCCTTCCTGACACCAAATGGCAGTCAAATATTTCCCTGGATCAACCTACCTGCATTGAAGCAATCTGTCATAATTCTCAATATTCTGTGATGGAGAGGTATCCTTTACTTTTTTTGAAAGCAGTTACAGTATATGCAAGCACAGCATTGTGAGGTGAGCTTTACTGTCCTTAATCTAAACCAATTCTTGCCTTTGCTTTAGTCAGAAGTTCCTTTCCTCTAATCTTAATGGATGACCACTCATTCTTAGCACAGCTCTTTGAGTAAACAAATAGTGGGATTGAAATCACTATAATTTATCTACTGATTTCAAATATTGCATACCTTTAAATAAATAAATATTGCAATTTATATAGTCAATGAGAGATTATGCCCAGAATCTAATTAGAATTAATCCAATAACATATGTCTAGCAAGTATACCAACTTCATGCACATATATCATAAATTTGACTATAGCAACATGTATAAAACCTATAGGCACTCCAAGGGTTAATTCACTGATTTAAAATGGGTGCCACACCCAGAAGTTTCTTTTGTCTATTGGAAGTGCACACTTCCAATTTACAAAACATAAGCCTAGCACATACACCGAGAATTAAAAAGAAAACACCACTAACAGACAAACAGCGGTTAAAGGGTTAATAACTGGATTCAAAGAATTTCCTATACCAAATATTAACTATTATGATCTTCCCAGAACCACAAACTATTACTCTAGGGATTCCAAGACTTATATTAGCTAATATAGATAACCCACGCTATATACTGTATTACACGGATTGGCAAAATATAACAATTTCCCAATAATTATATATAGATTCTCTAAATTCCAGACATTTAGAGCTAAATATAGCATATTATAACTGATCCTAAATGGTTGGCCAGTCCACTTAAGACAATTATAAGACTAAGTGTTACGGTTTTCTGACACTCAGGCAAAGGTTAAAAGTAAAAACACAGTTTTATTGAAATAAAATCAAAGGACAGCGCCCCTGGTGGCCAGGACAGGCATAAACAGTAATGACAGTAGACAGACTCAAATACATATGAGCAGACTCAGAGGCGTAACTAGAAGCCACGGGGCCCTGGTGCAAGAATTGCCATGGGCCCCCCCGACCACATTGGCCCCCCTCAACTACATTGGCCACCTCCATATTGCCCCTTCCACACTGCCCCTTTCACAATGCCCCCATCTCCACATTACCCCTTCCACAATGCCCCTCATTCTCCACAGTGCCCCTTGATCTCCAAAATGCCCCTCATTCTCCATATTGCCCCTTCCACAATGCCTCCATCACAATGCCCCTCTTTCTCCACAATGCCCCCATCTGCACATTGCCCCTCATTCTCCACAGTGCCCCTTCCACAATGCCCCTCTTTCTCCACAATGCCCCTCTTTCTCCACAATGCCCCTTCCAAAGTGTCCCTCATTCTCCACATTGCCCCTACTGCCCCCCCCCGTCCTCCTACCTCGAGTCCCTGGTGGTCTAGCGGTGTGTGTGACACGAAGATCAGACCTCCAACTGGTACGCAAGCTTCCGCGCGGTCCTTAGTAATGCAGAGCGCTGGGAGATTATCTCCCAGCGCTCTGCATTACTAAAGCGCCGGCCGCCGGGAGATCAGTTCTGCTGCGGGCGCGTGGCGAGGCGGTTGCAGGGGGCGGCCGGGCCGCTGAGAGTGACGGGCCCGGTCGCAGGTGCGACCCCTGCGACCCCTATTGTTACGCCACTGAGCAGACTATAATGATCAGAATAAATGAATGGACAAGGGTTAATGTGAGAGCAACTGATCAGTCTCTGTGATGGTAATTGGCTAACGCCCAGAAGTTAATCAGTCTCTTGATGGTGCAAAGGAAGGTGTAGTAGGCAACTGAACTGAATCACTCTCAGATAGCTGTATAGTAGGACGCCCAAGTGAACAGCAAAGATATGATCAGAGCTGAGCTAATACCTCCTTAGAGGAATGTAATGGATGAAAGCGACTGCTGGAGCAAATGGAACTAGAACCTGAAAAGCCCTTAGCACTCGCAACTGGAAGAAACCCTGAGTGCCAACGGGAACAGAGCCAGAACACCCCTTGGGTGCCAATATGAACCAACACTGCACAAGCGATGGTGAGCCAACGCACTGGTAGTGTGATAGATAGTGTAACACAGTGAGCACTTGGAGACCAGAGCTGAGACACCCTTCCGGTGCCGTCACGGAGTAACACACTGCAAGAGCAAACAGGAGGCCACTAGCACCGGGAGGTGCAACCACGGTGCAGACCGAGCACCGGAACGGAAACTGTTCTGCTCGTGTGAACGGATAGGCACAGGCTCAGTAAGTGTTAATGACTCGGATGAAATGCCCAGGCTTGGCAAGTGTACGAATGCAGGCTCGATAACAGAGGCAACCAGCACAGCAAGGGTTTAGGGCAGGTTCGGGTAACGGAGACAACAGCTCAGCAAGGCTATAAGACAGCTCGGTAACGGAGGCCACAGCTCAGCTTAGCAGAGAAGTGATTAGTCAGAGCGATACTATGCACAGTTCAGAATGTCGCCAGTAGGTGACCGGGATACACAGGAACACAAGATGCAATCACGGAGCAGGAGCGTTAGCCGGAACCGGGTCAATCACAAATCAGGAACGTCAGCCAAAGCCGGGTCAATCACGGAGCAGGAACGTCAGCCAGAACCGGGTCGAATCGCGGAGCAGGAACGTCAGCCAGAACCGGGTCGAATCACGGAGCAGGAACGTCAGCCAAAGCCGGGTCAATCACGAAGCAGGAACGTCAGCCAAAGCCGGGTCAAACACGGAGCAGGAACGTCAGCCAGAACCGGGTCGAATCGCAGAGCAGGAACGTCAGCCAGAACCGGGTCGAATCGCGGAGCAGGAACGTCAGCCAGAACCGGGTCGAATCGCGGAGCAGGAACGTCAGCCAGAACCGGGTCGAATCGCGGAGCAGGAACGTCAGCCAGAACCGGGTCGAATCGCGGAGCAGGAACGTCAGCCAGAACCGGGTCGAATCGCGGAGCAGGAACGTCAGCCAGAACCGGGTCGAATCGCACAGCAGGAACGTCAGCCAGAACCGGGTCGAATCGCACAGCAGGAACGTCAGCCAGAACCGGGTCGAATCGCAGAGCAGGAACGTCAGCCAGAACCGGGTCAATCATGGAGCAGGAACGTCAGCCAGAACCGGGGTCAATCACAGAGCAGGAACGTCAGCCAGAACCGGGTCGAATCACGAAGCAGGAACGTCAGCCAGAACGGGTCGAATCACGGAGCAGGGAACGTCAGCCAGAACTGGGTCGAATCACGGAGGCAGGAACGTCAGCCAAAGCCGGGTCAATCACGGAGCAGGAACGTCAGCCAGAACCGGGTCAATCACGGAGCAGGAACGTCAGCCAGAACCGGGTCAATCACGGAGCAGGAACGTCAGCCAGAACCGGGTCAATCACAGAGCAGGAACGTCAGCCAGAACCGGGTCGAATCACGAAGCAGGAACGTCAGCCAGAACCGGGTCGAATCGCGGAGCAGGAACGTCAGCCAGAACCGGGGTCGAATCACGGAGCAGGAACGTCAGCCAAAGCCGGGTCAATCACGAAGCAGGAACGTCAGCCAAAGCCGGGTCAAACACGGAGCAGGAACGTCAGCCAGAACCGGGTCGAATCGCAGAGCAGGAACGTCAGCCAGAACCGGGTCGAATCGCGGAGCAGGAACGTCAGCCAGAACCGGGTCGAATCGCGGAGCAGGAACGTCAGCCAGAACCGGGTCGAATCGCGGAGCAGGAACGTCAGCCAGAACCGGGGTCGAATCGCGGAGCAGGAACGTCAGCCAGAACCGGGTCAATCACAGAGCAGGAACGTCAGCCAGAACCGGGTCGAATCACGAAGCAGGAACGTCAGCCAGAACCGGGTCGAATCGCGGAGCAGGAACGTCAGCCAGAACCGGGTCGAATCGCGGAGCAGGAACGTCAGCCAGAACCGGGTCAATCACAGAGCAGGAACGTCAGCCAGAACCGGGTCGAATCACGAAGCAGGAACGTCAGCCAGAACCGGGGTCGAATCGCGGAGCAGGAACGTCAGCCAGAACCGGGTCGAATCGCGGAGCAGGAACGTCAGCCAAAGCCGGGGTCAATCACGAAGCAGGAACGTCAGCCAAAGCCGGGTCAAACACGGAGCAGGAACGTCAGCCAGAACCGGGTCGAATCGCGGAGCAGGAACGTCAGCCAGAACCGGGTCGAATCGCGGAGCAGGAACGTCAGCCAGAACCGGGTCGAATCGCGGAGCAGGAACGTCAGCCAGAACCGGGTCGAATCGCGGAGCAGGAACGTCAGCCAGAACCGGGTCGAATCGCGGAGCAGGAACGTCAGCCAGAACCGGGTCGAATCGCGGAGCAGGAACGTCAGCCAGAACCGGGTCGAATCGCACAGCAGGAACGTCAGCCAGAACCGGGTCGAATCGCAGAGCAGGAACGTCAGCCAGAACCGGGTCAATCACGGAGCAGGAACGTCAGCCAGAACCGGGTCAATCACAGAGCAGGAACGTCAGCCAGAACCGGGTCGAATCACGAAGCAGGAACGTCAGCCAGAACCGGGTCGAATCACGGAGCAGGAACGTCAGCCAGAACCGGGTCGAATCACGGAGCAGGAACGTCAGCCAAAGCCGGGTCAATCACGGAGCAGGAACGTCAGCCAGAACCGGGTCAATCACGGAGCAGGAACGTCAGCCAGAACCGGGTCAATCACGGAGCAGGAACGTCAGCCAGAACCGGGTCAATCACGGAGCAGGAACGTCAGCCAGAACCGGGTCAATCACGGAGCAGGAACGTCAGCCAGAACCGGGTCAATCACGGAGCAGGAACGTCAGCCAGAACCGGGTCAATCACGGAGCAGGAACGTCAGCCAGAACCGGGTCGAATCACGGAGCAGGAATAGAGAATGGTCAGACGAGCCGGGTCGGTACACATGAATGCAGGAACACAGCAACAAAGCGCAGGATCAGGAACACCACGAAAAGGCATCTGACAGGTGCCATAGGCCCAGTATATAAAGGAACGTCCTGAGCAGGACAATCAGCCGCCTCCATTGCACAGGATTGACAGGGAATCACGGGGACCGTGATATTAAGTTTCTTCAAACAGAAGAAAAATTATGAAATTTAATTTAATCCAGAATCTAGATGAATAAATGAGTTACCAATCAAAATTTTTGTCTTTCTCTGTGAGGTGGCAGGAGCAGGTATTGTCTTTTCAACTAGGAACCTCAGCCTTCTTTTTTTCTGGAACCAAGAGCCTTGTTAGGAGTTTTCATCAGGAAGCCAAAAAGGGCTGAAATCATCCTTTTGGCATTATATTAGGCAATTTTGCCTTATCAGTAATCCCCACCTACTCCCAATGATTGGACAGAGATCCATCTCATTAGACTGTGACATCACCAGTATGCCCTGATTGGATATTAATATAATATGCTAATCATATAAGAAACATACCTTAGATGAGTATTAACAATATAAATGCTGCAGATGGAGCCATTACACTATAATAGAATTTTACATGTGACACAAAGCATGGCATATGTCAAACTTGAGAGAGATCATAGGTTATCAGAGACCCCATAAACCAGTCGTTTTGCTAGGTTTTCCCATAGGGAGTCTGTGTCTTCACGTCTACAATTTAACATCAATTGGCCATTACTGTCACGTTATTTCTCCCTCATAGAGGCCCATTATTTTAACATGAGTTAATTTGAACACATGTTAAACAGAATTTTCAGTTAATTTTGGGATTTAAATTTTAACCCTCTATGCTCCACCAGGACAAAGTCTGACATTGCAAAGGTTCAATTTACAACTATCAGCCATCTATCATGTAACCAGTTCTCAATCCATGTACAGATAACGCCACCCAAACCTAAGACTTTTAACAGTAACATTCTCTTGCAAAATCAAAGTATACTACATCAACAGCAATTCCCTTGTCCAAATTACTACTTACCCTTTTGTACAATGCAAGTAAGATTAGTCTGACATGATCTATTTTTCATAAAACCATGCTGGCTCATACTAATATTGTTGGTCTTCACATAGTTCTGAAAGTCAGTTAGTAACCCTTCTAATATCTTACGGACTATGGAAGTAAAGCTTCAGGTTTTTAATTTCCTGGTTTGGATCTCGCCCCCCTTTTTTGAACAATGGTACTACATCCGCTTTCATCCAATCACAGGGCACTATGCCTGATAAAAAAAAAAAAAAAAAAAAAAGCCATAAATATTAAATATAATGGTCTTTGTACTGAACAAAGTTCCTTAAGTACCCTTGGTTGTATACCATCAGATCTTTCTTTGTATATACTGAAGCAAAGAATGTATTTAGGGTGTCAGCCATAGCTTTATCCTCACTAATCAATTCACCTGTCTCAGTCCTAAGAGGCCCAATATGAGCCTTAATCTTTGTTATTAATATGCTTGTGAAATTGCTTGGTATGTTTAAGTTACTGTATAAGTTATCATTTGTAAGCATTTGCCTTGTGTAAAGGAACAGTAAACGTGTATCCTTTTAGTTGGAGCTTTTCCTGCAGCGTTAACCCCTTAATGACTTATGATGTGCCAGGACAGTCACTCCTGGTCTGCCACTTAAAGGAGCAGTAACCTTTTTTTTATGAAAAAATATATTTAGTATTTTCCTATTGAGTAAAATAACGGTACTCCCACTGCCACGAGATGTATATATTTCCAGTGTTATTACAGTTTAAACCCATGTTTTTTTTTTTGGGGGGGGGGGGGGGGTTTACATTAGCAGTGCCCTCTAGTGGACAAATTCTAATTACATTTCCTGTTAGATTCTAATGGAGAGGAAAGTCAGAAAAGTCACACAGTTCTCCATAGAATGTGATAGAAACTGCCTGTCACTTCCTGTCAGAACCATCAGGAAGTAAATACAGTAAATTCACTTCCTGTAAGTTAGAATTATCAGGAAGTAAACACAGTTAATTCACTTACTGTCAGAACCATCAGGAAGTAAATACAGTAAATTCACTTCCTGTCAGAACTATCAGGAAGTAAACACAGTTAATTCACTTCCTGTCAGAACTATCAGGAAGTAAACACAGTTAATTCACTTCCCTGTCAGAACTATCAGGAAGTAAACACAGTTAATTCACTTCCTGTCAGTTAGAACCATCAGGAATTAAACACACAGTAAATTCACTTCCTGATTATTTAAACTGCTATAAACTTTGAATAAAACATCTGACAGCGATGGGAGTGACCTTGTTTTATTCAGCAGGAAATGCTGTATAAAACATACCTCCCAAGTGTCCCTCTTTAGGAGGGACAGTCCTTCTTTTAGACCCAAATCCCTCTGTCCCTCTTTCCCACTCTGATGTCCCTCTTTTTAGGAGATCAGACCGTGTGGTTTGTATAAAAGTGTATCACATTGCTCTATAGCAATAAAACGCAAATTGTTTGTTTAAACATCAATATATGTGTTTATAAAGTAGTCTGTGTAAATAAAATACTTTGGTTTTGTTATAAGTCATTTATTAGGTTACACAAGGAGGTGTCAGTAGGTCATGAATTAGCCTAAAAATTCTTGGTAATGCCCCGCCCACCAGCCACGACCACAGCAACACCCCCTAAAGCACAAGTGTCCCTCTTTGGCAATTTGAAATGTTGGGAGGTATGATGAAATGTTTTCATAAATAAGTTTACTGCTCCTTTAAGTACCGATAGTGGTCCTGGCATGTCATGGAATTACGGCATCACCACTCGGCAACCCTGGAATCCACTGCAACAAAAAATTACCCATAGTTAAGGGGTTAAACAATGGTAATCCTACTGCAAGATCAGTCATTCAAAAATTATCACACTTCACGCCCTCATTCCCTGTTGTCTGTCTTCTGTTACCCTTTTAGACTGTAAGCTCCTTGGGGCAGGGAACTCTCTCCTATTCTCTCTATGACTGCAGCACTTATTTTATCACCGTTTATTTATTGTAACCTACGTCTATTGTAAGGAGCTGCGTGCACTGACTGGTACCATATAGAGAGATGCATACACAGCTTTGCTTTTACATTAAACTGTTTTCTGTTAGCCTCTAGGTGGTGCTCTTCATATCACTTAATATGGGAAGCCATCAAGTGACTAGCTATCCCATAGAGTGCATTATGAAAAAGATGATTAAAAAGACAGCTGTAATAACTTCTGAATAGAAACCTCAAAGTAGCGTTAATAGCCTTGTTTTACCTGGCAAAGAAATCCATGTAGCCCCTTTAATTCTGTTCTATAGAAAATAGGTGTGACCTGTTCAGAGCTCCTATGGATATCCTGATTTGTAGAGAGCGCACGGCCCCATACTGTAAGCTAAATAGGGGTGAAGAAGGGACAAATCAACTCTGATTAATAGGTCTCAAACGCATTGTGTTCACCATACCTCCCAAGTGTCCCTCTTTAGGAGGGACAGTCCCTCTGTGAGACCCAAATCCCCCTGTCCCTCTTTTCTACCCTGTTGTCCCTCTTTTTAGGACATCAGAGTGATTGGTGTATATATGTCTATCACATTGCTCTACAGCAATGAAATTCATATAGATGTTTAGTTAATCTTCAGTATATGTGTTTGTAATTGAATCTGTGTAAATAAAATACTTTGGTCTTGCCTTAAATCATTTATTCAGTTACACAAAGAGATGTCAATAGGTGACAAAGTAACCTAAAAATTCCCCCGCCCACCAGCCACGCCCCTAAAAACACCACCTAAAACACAAGTGTCCCTCTTTGGCCATTTGAAATGTTGGGAGGTATGTGTTCACTGTGACAGAAAGCCAGTTTAAATCTGTACTATTGAGTTGCTACACAATGACACCTCTATAACTTGGTGAATGTGACCCAATAAGCTGTTCTGCATCTGCTAAAACACACCTAAAATACTCTGTAACCTTAAACAAACTGAGATCTGGCACATTGAACTTATTTTCACAAATGTGGCAGGAAAACGGATTCCGTCCAATCCCTAATCACTTAATAATTACTATTTATAGTGCCGTAACGTCTAACAAAAAAAAAAAATGCTGAAATTTATTTTCCTGCCTTTACCCACAAAATGGCTTCAGTCAGACTTAAACTGCAGCTGTTTCTTGTATCTAAAACTGCTGTCCATGGAGGAGCCAAGAACGGCTTCTCTGCACTTGGTCCATGGGGTCCAGCCTGGATTAATGAGCTATCCATACAACATAAACACTGCTCAGGAGGAGATAATGAAGTGAGCGTTTACATTCTTTAGATAGGGTCTGCAATGCTGTAATCTCTAGTGAGGAAAGCACAATTGTGTTCCAGCCTCTGTTCCTACTTGGATCAACTCTCTATAGCTCATGTTCAGGAAAGTAGAGGTACAAATCTGGTACAAACCACATGCTCCACAGGGGACAAATGAAAATTCCCCTTGATTTAACCCATTGAGTGCCAGTGGTATATACAACGCACTGCAATGCATTGGATACCTCTGGCAATCAAAGGGTTCGTTTCAAACCCCTTGAATGCTAGGAAGCCAGTGCACTGCTTCTGTGTTGGATACCTCTGGCACTCAAAGGGTTTAGTAAAACTTTAAACCCCATGAATGTCAATTCTCTAGTTCATTGCTTTACTATGTTGGTGATGTTGGGCATTCAAGGGGTTAAAAACTCTATTTAAAAAAAAAAAAAATGCAAAACCCATCCAATAACCACCTACCACTTAATAGTCTGATTCTTGTATTTGTGCTTTTGTTTGAGTGTTCCTCTTCAATCAGACTTGCATCCTATGTCCGCAGTGGAAGAAATGACCGTTGCTAGCAAGAACACTGGACCTCAGACTCCACCCACTATACATGGTGGTCTGCTGTGTCCTAATGCACTGCTGGCATCCATTTGGAGAGAAAACTGCCAGAAAATATAATATCCACCTCTGAATATGAAATCCAGTACAGATTGATGGGGGATTTTATGCTCTGAGTAATAGAAGTAATACAATCTCCATTGATATCACTTCTCCAATTCCTATGTTATATGGAGATAATTCACTATGGTTTCTCCAAGTTTAGAGATGTTAGTGCATAGGATCCATATAATAACATAGGAACTGGAGAAGTCATCTCCTCTTTATCACCTCTTTATCGCCCCCTAGTGCATCTCCCTGTTCTCTTGGCCAAAGAAGCGAGGGTAAAATTCATACCAGTCATCAGGATTTTCTGGTTATAAGGTAATAGAGGAGATGACTTCGGTAAGTGTTCTAATTTAATTTGGTCATAAATTCTGGAATATTTGACACCTTATAGTGCAGTTGGCTTCAATGATTGTTACTCTTACTCAATACAGCTTTGTTCTTGCATTGCTCCAATCTACATTTTGGCACTGGACCTGTGTATATGTCACTTCTTACTCTGTACACTTAGTAAGACAAACCAAGCAAATATTGAATCAATGAGAATGGATTTTAATGCCTCTTGGATCCGCTCTACGGCTCCCTACGTGTTTAAACACACTGGTGTTGATTTAGCAAGTTGTTTGTCACCTTCTCAAATACACAAATTATGATATAGTCCTTCCTGTAATCTCACACCTGTAGCAGCGTGTACCAAGACTTAAACACTGGGAATCACAGCGGTATTATATGTGTGGTGGACTTCAGACACATCAGCATGTGGAGTATTGATTGAGGGGTGTTTGAGCCCAAAGAAGTAAAGTAACACAAGTTTAAAGGGATAGTAATTTGTTTTATCTTTATTTTGTAGGCATTAAAAAAAAAAAACATGAAGAACAATAGGTCTTCTCTCAAACCTTTATGGTTTGAGAGATATTCACAAGCAAAGTTTCCCCTCCCGCCCCTTTTACCTAGTGTAAGCCATCTCTTCTCAGATGTGGAATGCAGTCCATAGACCAGACAGATAACAGCAGGGGACAATCTTCTTCCTATGAGAACAATGAAATCCCTGCCCCCCCTTGACAAGTTTTTCAGGTTTTTTCCCCTTATCTTAATTGAAGATTGTCCCTCTCTGCAGTCTACCTGGGCACCTCCCTTCTGATCTGGCTGAGCAGTGTTACATCAGTAAAAGGGGTGGGAGGGGGATACTTTGTCATTGAATTACTCTTGTACTACAACTCTGACAGAATTGAAATAACTCTTCAAATCCCAAATACTATGATGATTAATTAGAGCTGCTTTTATTATGAAACATTACTATCTCTTTAAGTGGGCTCATAAGGCCTTAGGTATCTATATATAGAATCTTCCACAATGAAAATCTGCTTTGGTTTTAGTGTGAAGAGGCCCTGCTTCCCCCAAGTCTGTTATCCATCTATACACGAACTACAGATTGCACTTTTAAAGGGATAGTAATGTTTCATAATAAAAGCAGCTCTAATTAATCCTCATAGTATTTGGACTTTGGAGAGTGTTATTTAAATTCTGTCAGAGTTGTAATACAAGAGTAATTCAATGACAAAGTATCCCCCTCCCTCCCCTTTTACCTAGTGTAACACTGCTCAGCCAGATCAGAAGGGAGGTGCCCAGGTAGATTGCAGAGAGGGACAATCTTAAATTAAGATGAGGGAAAAACTTGTCAAGGGGGCAGGGCTTTCATTGTTCTCATAGGAAGAAGATTGTCCCCTTCTGTTATCTGTCTGGTCTATGGACTGGATTCCACATCTGAGAAGAGATGGCTTACACTAGGTAAAAGGGGCGGGAGGGGAAACTTTGCTTGTGAATATCTCTCGAACCATAAAGGTTTGAGAGATAAGACTTATATTCATGTTTTTTTAATGCCTACAAAATAAAATAAAGATAAAACGAAGTATTACTATCCCTTTAAGTACACCATTGCCTAAAAGCAACTTCTTTGCCTGATTCCTGGACATCAGGACCTGCCCTGTGCACCCACTGTTGGGGGCATCTGTATTCTTCCACAGGCCTTCCTATACCACCCAGATAGCCCCCCCCCATTGACCTACCTAAAATCCCCCCCCCCCCCCTTATTCCTACTAGCTTCAAGTGAGGGTGGCACTCTATTTTAGTCGGGCCGTTCTTTGTCTGTGCCGGCTGGAGTCATTAGCAGTAATTGTACGTTCGTGGTTTGCTGCGCTGCCAGGGCAGTCACCGGGGTGGAACATTAATCACAACACATGGAGATTTGATTCCCAGTAAAAACAGAAATCCTTCCAACTCAGATTTCTTTTCATCCTGTTCTGAGAACTGTGAGCGTGATTGCAGTAATTTAGCAGATGATCTCTGCTCTTGCCCCCAGTAATGTTCTCTTGGATAACTTGTGAAATTTTAGACTTTGGTTTGTTCAGTTCAGTCCTTTTTCGTAGATGTTGTCAGATGGGAAAAGTTTCATGAACTATCTTGTGTGTTGCAATAAGACTTAGTTTGATTCCATGGAAGATGCTAATAAAATCATTGAGACAGTTGCATAACTATGATGTGTGTAATCATGATGTGGCTCAGTAACAGAGGCCCATCAGATCTGCGCTATCCTGCAATCAGTCCAGCTTCTGATCTTAAGGAGAGATCTGCACGTCACTGACAAGGCCCATCAAGGCCCAAATGTATGTCTGGGTTTGTCTGCTTCTCTTGTTCAGAGTGGAATTGCCTGGCATTTTGTGGCTGGGCTGATATTCTGGCAGGATCAGTATGAGGCTTTAGGATGTTTCCTCTGTGTGTAAGACACCTCAGCTGGTGAAATATGCTCCAAGTGAAACTGCACCTTGTTGTAAGTATCACACGGGTGCCCTAGTTGGCTCAGACAACTCCCTTTCTAGTGTTTAACCCTTTGAGTGCCAGAGGAGCACACAACACATTGCAATGCGTTGCGTACCCCTCTGCCACTCAATGGGTTAATATTTCTGTGCACTGGTTTAGTTAACAGGAAATCCACAGTAAATACTCTAGTGATGAATGGACTTGGCACTGTCTAGTCATATCTGGGTAGATGAAAGGAACAGACAAAATAATCTAAAGTACAAATAACGGATTTATCTAGCGAGTGTGTCCAGCAGCACAGGGAACTGACACAAGAGGATCAGGACCAGAAGGAACTTAACCCCTTCCCGACACAGGACGTACATGTACGTCCTGTGTGGCTGTCACTTAGTGACAGAGGACGTACATGTACGTCCCGGAAATCCGGCTCCCCGCGCGGCTGCGTGCCGTTCGGGGACTCCGGATTGTTTTTAAAAAAAAAAAAAAAAAAAAAAAATGTTAGACGGACGTTAAGTGACGGCCGCGTCTGCATGCGGCCGTCACTAAGGGGTTAAAGGAACAGCTTTTTCATAAAAAAAGTTTTGTTTTTTTTTTCCTGCTGGGTGTAAAGACCATTCCAACTGCTGGTAGATTTGCCATTCAGATTCTATTACAGCTCAAATGTGTCCTTTATATTTAGCAAACTGTTAGTAACAAAACAGGTGTCCAAATGGCAATATTTGAAGCATTGTATAGGGGACCTTATGGTTAAATCGTACTACTGTATTAGCCCCAGAAAATGCAGGAGACTGGTAGAGTAGAAGTGATACCTTTACTGGTAACTGAGCGACTTTGGATACAAGATTTCAAGAAACAACTAGGTCTGCTATTCAGGCATAATAATGAACTCATAATTTTAACATCTATCCCCTTGACTGCCAGAGAACCATCCACCACAATGCAATAAAATGCACTGGATACCTCTGTGGCACCAAAGGGTTAAATTCCACTAGCAGAATATTCTTATCATTGGGCCATAAATTATACTCTAGGCTCTTACAGCTTTTTGAAGTAGACTTGAAAATGCAAACGAATAATTACCTCTTTCACGATCCAGAGAAACTGACCAGAGATGGCTAGGATTAAAGGGATAGTAATACTTTGTTTTATCTTTTTTATTTTGTAGGCATTAAAAAACATGAACGATACAAGTCTTATCTCTCAAACCTTTACGGTTTAAGAGATATTCACAAGCAAAGTTTCCCCTCCCCGCCCCTTTTACCTAGTGTAAGCCATCTCTTCTCAGATGTGGAATCCAGTCCATAGACCAGACAGATAACAGAAGGGGACAATCTTCTTCCTATGAGAACAATGAAAGCCCTGCCCCTCTTGACAAGTTTTTCAGGTTTTTCCCTTATCTTAATTGAAGATTGTCCCTCTCTGCTATCTACCTGGGCACATGCCTTCTGATCTGGCTGAACAGTGTTACATCAGTAAAAGGGACGGGAGGGGGATACTTTGTCATTGAATTACTCTTAAACTACAACTCTGACAGTATTGAAATAACACTCTCCAAAGTCCAAATACTATGATGATTAGTTAGAGCTGCTTTTATTATGAAACGTTACTATCCCTTTAAAGAATATATGGGTTAACCCCCTAAATCCAGAGGGGTGCACAACCCATCACACATGAGACGTGCACCCCCCTGGCATCCAAAGGGACCAAAAATATTTTTATTTTGTAGGATAACGTGGCATAAATTCCTTTCCACAGTTCACTCCACAGTTCAGAATGTTAAACTGTTTTCAGTTTATATTCCCAGATCTTTGTCTTAAAAAATGTCCCATCGGTACAGTCACTTTGAGGTCTTTAATGCTGTGACAGTTCTGCAGAAAAGATAACCAACTGGACGTGTCCTTTGTCACAATGGACCAATGAGAATTCATGCTCTTTCTCAGGATCTGTCCTATCTCACCCACATATAGTCCTGTTTGGGGACACTTCACACACGTGAGGTAGACCACACTGGATGAGCTTCAGGAGAACTTGCCCTTGATTATTGTAGTTTCTGTAGGAATGTGGTATGTGCACCTTATCTGTGGTGCATATGGGCACCTTATCTGTGGTGCATATGGGCACCTTATCTGTGGTGCATTTGGGCAGGGATGTGCACAGACATTTTGGGGGGCAGGGGCTCAAATGAAAAGGGCACCTCTCATAATTATTCAAAATACATATTTAAAAAAAGAAAATAATTTACATCTCAGGAGCCTGTAGGCACAGAAATCTGAAGCGCCCCTCATTGGCCATCTCCACTGGACACCTCCACAATGCTCCTAAGCTCCGCATTGCCCGCCATTGGCTCCATATTGCCCCGTCAGCTCCATCTTACCCTCACATACATTGCCCCATCTCTGCATTGCCGGCTCCATCTTGCCCCCCATCATTTCCACATTGCCCCCTAGTGTCCATTTCCTACCTCTTCCCTGGTGGTCCAGAGGCAGGAGAGGTCTGTATGTGTCTCCTTTGGCACAGACCTGTAGCTGCTGGAGCTCCCGCTCTGTCTTCTCTTCATGCAGAGCGCTGGGAGATGATGTCATATCCCAGCGCTCTGTAATACTAAAGAGCCGACGAGAGAGCGCAGCATCTACAGGTCTGTCCTGAAGGAGGCACAGACCTGACTGGGTGGTGGGGGGGTTAGTGCAGATGGCGAGGCAATTTTTAACAAAAAAAGGGCACTTTGGACAAAGAGCAGGTGCTCAAGCCCCCCTTGGTGTCTGTGTGCACATGTCTGCATATGGGCATCTTATCTGTGGTGCATATGGGCATCTTATCTGTGGTACATATGGGCATCTTATCTGTGGTGCATATGGGCGCCTTATCTGTGGTGCATATGGGCGCCTTATCTGTGGTGCATATGGGCGCCTTATCTGTGGTGCATATGGGCGCCTTATCTGTGGTGCATATGGGCGCTTTATCTGTGGTGCATATGGGCGCCTTATCTGTGGTGCATATGGGCGCCTTATCTGTGGTGCATACGGGCGCCTTATCTGTGGTGCATATGGGCGCCTTATCTGTGGTGCATACGGGCAAAGGTTCCACATGTCCTTTGTAGTGAGGGAGAAGTACCATTTTCTGTTGCATTCTTAATTGAGCTTTCACCAGCAGTTACTTCATGTTGGGGGGTTGTTTATAGAAGAGGAGTTAATGGTTGCATGCCGCACTGCCATCCCAGAATGCATAGGAAAAGTCCCGTGCTCCTCTAGGGTCACTCACACCCAAACCACAAGGTCCTTAATGGGTTAATCTGTCATCGATATATAGTATTGCTTGGTGCTCTTGAGATTTTACACAGTACTTCAAGTTGTAGGTAACATGGTAACATAGTAACATAGTAATTTAGGTTGAAAAAAGACTTGCGTCCATCTAGTTCAACCCTTTTCCTATTCCTGTTTACCATCGTTGATCCAAAAGAAGAGATTTCTCCCTGGATCAACAAGCCCTAACTAAATATTAATCCCAATACTAACGTACATAGCCCTCTATGTTCTGCTCTTTTAAATAAGTATCCAGGCCCTTTATAAAGGCATCTAATGTATTTGATAGCACCACCTCCTCAGGCAGTGAATTCCATACCTTTACTGTCCTTACCATAAAGAATCCCTTCCGCTGTTGTAGATTAAATCTCCTTTCCTCAAGTCTAAGCGGGTGGCCCCTTGTCCTGTGTACTGTTCTGTTAATGAACAGGTCTTTGGAGAGCCCTTTGTATGGGCCCTGAACATATTTATATAATGTTATCATATCCCCTCTAAGACGCCGTTTCTCTAGTGTGTACAAGTTTAACTTTTCTAGCCTCTCTTCATAACTAAAACTTTCCATTCCCCTTACTAGTTTTGTAGCCCTCCCCTGCACTCTCTCTAGTTTCATAATGTCCTTGGTGACCACTAATGGCACACGGTTCTTCTTGTGACTGTTTGTATTCTAGGAAATGTCTTCTGGGGACACTGGTCGTGATCTTGACATTATATCCATGAATGACTGATTAATCTATCTTGAGATTAAGATGTTGATGTGTAAGAATTCTCAGAGCAAATGTGGTTATACTTTAGGACCAGGCTGTAAACAATAGTTTTTGTGCATTTTAGGTGGAAACGGTCTTTTTATGAGGATAATTATAACTGTTTGTGGTACAGAGATGTCCAAATGGAGTAGTTACAGATACAAAAAGTTTATATTTATACAGATTGTTTTCCATTATTTTGGCATTATTATAATATTTATATAATAAAGTAGCTTTTATAGTGGATTCTGATCCTTTGTCCTGGGAGAAGTAACCGTAACAGGGAGGTCTATCAATACCCCATCCGAATCAGCCGGTTGTTGCCTAGAACCGGCATTCCATCACAGGAACGGAGTATTGGATGACCTCTATAGAAGAACCAGTGCAGCCATGTATTTTGGTGGTTTGTGCTCTTCCTGTGTGTTTTTAGTTACGGATACGGACTGCAGTATGTGAGATTTTGTGTAGGTATAAAGTGGCCTGGCAATAGTCAAGTCTGACTTATCTGCTGTGATGGACCAATCTCAGGCCTACCAGCACAAATGGGAACAGCAGCGCACAAGCCATTCTGGAGACTGCCCAAACAGGCCCACTACCTTGATTTGCTGAGGCAGGGCCTAACTGGAATAAGCGGTATACAACCGCAGTGGCCACCGAAGTGGCAGACCAAAAAAATACTGGTGGTGTACAAGTCGCAACTAGGCTACAGTGAAGGGAGGCTCAAAAATCAATCTGTACCTACACTTCTGGAGACAAACAGGCCTATAGTACAAGCAATGCACTAGTTGTAACGTGCAGGAAGCACCAGTGTACCAGCCATGCAGAATCTCAGAAGGCAACCAGCCACTGATACCTGGGAGGACCAGAGAATCCAGAGAATGGGCAGTTTCAGAGCAGGAAAGTACGAAGTGAGGTACAAGAGGGTAATCCAGAGAATGGTCAAAAAACAAGCAGAGATGATCACATCGTATACAGGCAAAATCACGAACGAACTCAAATAATCAGGCATCGTCAGACCAGAATAAATAGGATGATAGGCCAATCAGGAAGAGACCAGCCCAACTCTAAAATGGACAGGATGTGTGACATCCTCCCTCTACAAAAGGACATGTGGAACCTGTGTAAACATATGTAGCACTGATAAGGTGCCCATATGTAGCACTGATAAGGTGCCCATATGTAGCACTGATAAGGTGCCCATACCACATTCCCACAGGAACCACAATATCAAGGGCAAATTCTCCTGCAGATCATCTAATGTTGTCTACTTCATCACGTGTGTGAAGCGTCCCCAAACAGGACTTGTGACTGTACCAGCGGACACCCAGCCTTGGTGTTCCAGTCAATGGTCACTTCAGTTATGAGCCAGATGGGCATCCAACAGCATACTGCAATATACCCCAAACTAGGCAAAACTAGTGTCAGAGTACCAAGAGCACATTCTGGATACAGCAAGCTTACCCCACTAGACAACACCAGTATCATGATGTTAGAAAAACTGACTTTATTGGAACAAACCACACATATTTATACACAAAACCTACATTGAAATACATGGTCAGGCAGGATACAATAGGTGAGTCACAGGGATAATACAATCACAATATACAAGACAAAGGACCAACCACAGAAGGTCCCAGCAAATACAACAACAGATATGATTGCATTACTACACAAAGGGGCTAGAAACAAATGGTACAACATAATACAAAGGGCCAGACGTGATTATGTTAGCACACCACAGGGGGTCTCAATACAGTTCACAATACACTGGCTTGAGGGGCTACAATACACATTGGAAGTAACTTTGGCTAAACTCAAATAATTACCCCTTACTCCCCATTTCTTTGGAAGCAAGCCAGCAGTCCATGGTTGTCAGTCTTTGGGCCCAGAAATGTCCACAGTCTCTGGGGTTCTTGGGGTAACAGTTCCAGGCCCAGACAAGGGCTCCAGTAACGGACTATGATTCATTACAGGATCCTCCATGGCAGGAGAATACAGGGCAGAAATTAGTCTCAGGGAGAGGCCATACCCTGATCCAGGGCTAGGTCCATAGTCTGTGGGTAGGAGGCTGGTCCTCTGGCCCCTCCAGTAGCCAGAGGCCCAGTGGTTCCTGTGACAGGACTATATGTGGGTGAGACAGGACAGACCCTGAGGAAAAGGGATGAATTCTCATAGGCCCAGTGTAAACTACTAAGGAGACACCCCAGTGGGTCAACATTTAAATATAACTGTTATTATAGAGGCAGGGTGCATCCAGAAGAGCTGATAAAGGGTTTAACCCTTTGAGTGCCAGAACATGTATCCATCTCATTTCTTTGCAATTCATTTGCCCTAGGGTGACCACATTTCCATTCCGCCAGGTGGGGGCACTGCAGAGACGAGAGCAGCAGGATACTTGTCCTGGGGTCCAGTGCAGATATGTGGGAGAGGTCACTGGACATCTATGTGCAACCTGACCTCTGTCCAGCACACCAGAGTCCTAAACACTAGAGGGAGCACTGCCCAGTGACTGCTGTGACAGAAAGCAATGCCTGTTGTGGGCTACTAGACAATGTGCATCACACCCAAAGTCTTAGACTAGCATCACGCTACAACAAAATGGCACTGCAGTTCCTGTCCAATGTCAAAATCAAGGCTCATTGTGACCTCATGTCACGGATTTTATGCGTGTCCCTTGTCCCAGAAGGGGGCTGCCTGGGACAATACAAAGTCCTGGAATGAAGACTCCAGAGCACAGTTCTAAAGACTAGAAGAACTGCCCAGTGTCTACTGTGACAGGAAGTGATGCCTCTGATGGGCTACAACAAAATGGCCTCCAGACAGAGCTCAAAACACAAGGAGATAACTGAGCCTTGATCCTGACATCAGCCGGACGCTGCAGTGTAACTTTGTTGTAGTGTGATGTTGGTTTAAGGCATTACCTTCTGACGCTGCAATTAATGGGCAGCTCTCCCTACAGTGTTTAGAACTATGTTGTACTCTCTTCTCTCCACAGTGTCCCTGAATGGCAGAATTGAAATGCGGTCACCCTAGTGATTAGAACTATCTGGAAGCCATTTTCTTGTAGCCCAGTAGACGCGTCACTTCCTGTCACAGTAGACAATGTACAGTTCTCCTTCTAGTGTATGGAAGTATCTGCTCTGGAGTAGTAATTCTGGGACCTTGTACTGTTCCAAAAGGGGCCTTCCAGGGTCAAGGGACCAATTTAAAATCAGGGACCGTCCTGGGCAACCAGGGACATGTGGTCACCTAGTTGGATATCCCTCTGAAATTATGGGTTATGTATACTCCAGTAAAACCAACTTCGAGCTTTAACATACCTCCCAAGTGTCCCTCTTTAGGAGGGACAGTCCCCCTTTTAGATCCAAATCCCTCTGTCCCTCTTTCCCACCCTGATGTCCCTGTGTTTAGGAGATCAGACTGTGTGGTGTGTATATAAGTGTATCACCCTGGTGTCCCTGTGTTTAGGAGATCAGACTGTGTGGTGTGTATATAAGTGTATCACCCTGGTGTCCCTGTGTTTAGGAGATCAGACTGTATGCTGTGTATAGAAGTGTATCACATTGCTCCACAGCAATAAAACTCACATCAATGTGTGTATAAACATCAGTATTTGTGTTTATAAATTAGTCTGTGTAAATAAAATACCTTGGTTTTGTTAGAAGTCATTTATTAGTTACACAAGCTGTCAATGGGTCATGAAATAGACTAAAAAAATCTCGGTAATGCCTTGCCCACAGCAACACCCTCTAAAACACAAGTGTCCCTCTTTAGGAATTTGATATGTTGGGAGGTATGCTTTAATGTGGTAAAATCTCATGGGAATTGTTGCCCACATGTCTGGGATTTAGTGACTCAACTTGATAGGCCGGAGCCTCTGTTTCCTGGAGTGGTAAGGCACTCAAAGGGTTAAAATTCGAAACTGGCCTTCCATTATTAATGTGTAACTTCTATATACTGCCAGTGTATAGGGTTGCCACCCAGCCGGTATTTTACCAGCAGGCCGGTAAAAAATTGTCTTCTGTCCAAAGTTAAGGGAGGGAACGCCAAGGCTGGTATTTTTTGAAGAAAAGGTGGCAACGCTACCGGTGTATTAGTAATACGTAACCGATATATACTGCTGGTTTATTAGTAATGTGTAACTGATATATACTGCTGGTGTATTAGTAATGTGTAACTGATATATACTGCCGGTGTATTAGTAATATGATATATACTGCCGGTGTATTGGTAATATGTAACTGATATATACTGCCGGTGTATTGGTAATGTGTAACTGATATATACTGCAGGTGTATTGGTAATATGATATACTAGCAATGTGGGACGGCGTTGCCCGTCATGTCATGACCGTTGGGCGCATGTGTGTGAAATGCAGACACACTGATAAACACAGACATATGCAACACACAGGCAGACACATACCAAGTGTCCCTCTTTAGGAGGGACAGTCCCTCTTTGAGGGCCAAATCCCTCTGTCCCTCTTTCCCACCCTGTTGCTCCTCTTTTTAGGAGGTCAGACTGTGTGCAGGGCCGACTCCACCTATAGGCGAGGTAGGCGCCGGCCTAGGGCGCACACGTACTGGGGGCGCGGGCATGCAGCGGAGAAAAGCTGCGCCCGCACACACCACACCGGGAACCACAACACAGTCAGGTCTGTGTTGCTACAGTGCTCCCTCATTGGGTCAGATCTTTAGTAATGCAGAGCGTGCTGGGAGTCATGATCTCCCGCCGCGCTCTGCATTACTGAAGAGAAGACTGCGCGGGAGCTACAGGTATGTGATGGGGGGGCAAGTTGGAGCTGAGGGGGCATACTGGAGCTGCTGGGGCCGAGTTGGAGTGGATGGGGGGCAAAGTGGAGATGATGGGGGCAAGTTGGAGCTGATAGGGGCAAGTTGGAGCTGAGGGGGCATAGTGGAGCTGCTGGGGGCAAGCTGGAGCTGATGGGGGTAAGTTGGAGCGGATGGAGGTCAAAGTGGAGCTGCTGGGGGAAAGGAGCTGCTGGGGGAAAGGAGCTGCTGGGGACAAGTTGGAGCGGATGGAGGTCAAAGTGGAGCTGATGGGGGCAAGTTGGAGTGGATGGGGGTCAAGTTGGAGCGGATGGGGGTCAAGTTGGAGCTGATGGGGTCAAGTTGGAGCTGCTGGGGGCAAGTTGGAGCTGCTGGGGGGCATAGTGGAGCTGCTGGGGGGCATAGTGGAGCTGCTGGGGGGCATAGTGGAGCTGCTGGGGGCAAGTTGGAGCTGCTGGGGGCAAGTTGGAGCTGATAGGGGCATAGTGGAACTGAAGGGGGGGCAAAAGTGGAGCTGGTAGGGGCAAGTTAGAGCGGATGGGGAGCAAAGTGGAGCTGCTGGTGGCAAGTTGGAGCTGCTGGTGGCAAGTTGGAGCTGCTGGTGGCAAGTTGGAGCTGCTGGGGGGGGCATAGTGGAGCTGCTGGGGGGGGCAAAGTGGAGCTGCTGGGGGGGGCAAAGTGGAGCTGCTGGGGGGGGCAAAGTGGAGCTGCTGGGGGCAAAGTGGAGCTGCTGGGGGCAAAGTGGAGCTGCTGGGGGCAAAGTGGAGCTGCTGGGGGCAAAGTGGAGCTGCTGGGGGCAAAGTGGAGCTGCTGGGGGCAAAGTGGAGCTGCTGGGGGCAAAGTGGAGTTGATGGGGGCAAGTTGGAGTTGATGGGGGGCAAAGTGCAGCTGATAGGGCCAAAGTGGAGCTGATAAGGGGCAAGTTGGAGCTGGTGGGGGGCATCTCTTACAGGCATCTGTAGACCAGGGGCAGACTGGCCCAGGGGGAAGAGAGAGGACAATCATGAAAAGAGGTTGGGTATAAGTAGGCAGGGTATAAAGGGGTGGGACACAAGGGGCGGAGCGAAATGGGCGGCAAAATTAGGTTTTGCCTAGGGTGTAAAAACTCCTTGCACCAGCCCTGACTGTGTGGTGTGTATTACTTTGCTCTACAGCAATAAAGCAATAAACGTCAGTATATGTGCTTATACATTAGTCTGTGCAAATAAAATACTTTGGTCTTGCACTAAATCATTTATTCACTTACATAAATAGCCAGTAATAGGTCATGAAATAACGTAAAAATTCTTACTAATGCCCCGCCCACCAGCCACACCCCCAACAATATCACCTAAAACTACAGTGTCCCTCTTTGGCCCATGTGAAATGTTGGGAGGTATGCACAGACACACAGTGAGCGGCAGAGACATGCAAAAGACACGCACACACACACACACACACACACACTGGAGATGGACACACATATGTAACAGATGTACACACACAACATATATGAGCAGAAACACATGCGTGCATGAGTTGTGTACCCCTCTGGCACTCAAATGGTTAAGATATAGAGAGGCATGTCAGAGTTAAATAGCAGTGGGAAGTGTGTTCATACCTGGGAACATTGACTTGTGGAGTCCCTAGAGGGGACTGATGTGGTGCTGATGTGGAGAGACAAATGGGGCAATCTGGGTTAAAAGTGGGCGGGGCTTAATCACGAGTAGGGGCGGGGCTTAAGAGAAATGTGGGAAAATGTTAGTAATAGGCTGGGGAAGGAGGAGAAGTGGGAGGGAAATGCAAGTTTACAGTGTGAGGGGTTTGAACACACTCCCTGAGGGGTAAAACTTGATACACAACCCTGTGGCAGTCAGTGGGTTAAGTGTGTACCTGATGGCTGTCTGTCCTGTGTCTTGCGTGACAAATGATGACAGTGAAGAAGTAATTGAGCAATGAAGACCTACCTTAACCCTCTGAGTGCCATTTTGTTCCTCAGTGGCTGTAGTACAGGTCCTGCTGAGGCCACTGGGAGTCAGGGTGAGTGACTGTGTGTGTCAGCCATATTTCTTTCTGGCTTTGTGTGTGTGTGGTGCTGTGTGAGTGTGTATGTGTGTGTAATACCTGGGAACTTTTACTTGTGGAGTCCCTCATGTGGTGCTGATGTGGAGAGCGCAATGGGGCAATTTGGGTTGAAACGGGGCGGGGTTTATCGTGAGTAGGGGCGGGGCTTAAGAGAAATGTGGGAAAAGTGTTAGTAATAGGCTGGGGAAGGAGGAGAAGTGGGAGGGAAATGCAAGTTTACAGTGTGAGGGGGTTGAACACACTCCCTGAGGGGTAAAACTTCATACACAACCCTGTGGCAGTCAGTGGGTTAAGTGTGTACCTGATGGCTGTCTGTCCTGTGTCTTGCATGGCAAATGATGACAGTGAAGAAATAATTCAGCAGAGGGCCTACCTTAACCCTTTGAGTGTCATTTTGTTCCCCTGGTGCTGCGCTAGAGGTCCTGCTGAGGCCACTGGGAGTCAGGGTGAGTGACTGTGTGTGTGTGTGTCAGCCATATTTATTTCTGGCTTTGTGTGTGTATGTGGTGCTGTGTGTGTGTGGGGCACGTGTGTGTGTGTGTGTGTGTGTGTGTGTGTGTGTGTGTGTGTGTGTGTGTGTGTGTGTGTGTTTGGTGCTGTGTGAGTGGGGCATGTGTGTTTGTTTGGTGCTGTGTGAGTGGGGCATGTGTGTTTGTCTGTGGTGTAGGAGCAAGTGGCGGCCATATTGTTTTTTTCTGACTTTGATAGTTGTGGGCGGGCTGCATAGTGGGGGCGGGCCAACTCCCTGCATGATAGAATCACCCAATAGGAGTAGTAACTCTTGCTTTATGCCTCCACTGGGTGTGTTTGCCAGGCACACAGAAGTCTTCTTTTATATATATATATATATATATATATATATATATATATATATAATAATAGATACTGCCGGTGTATTGGTAATATGTAACTGATATATACTGCCGGTGTATTGGTAATATGTAACTGATATATACTGCCGGTGTATTGGTAATGTGTAACGGATATATACTGCCGGTGTATTGGTAATGTGTAACGGATATATACTGCCGGTGTATTGGTAATATGATATATACTGCCGGTGTATTGGTAATGTGTAACTGATATATACTGCTGGTGTATTGGTAATGTGTAACTGATATATACTGCCGGTGTATTAGTAATGTGTAACTGATATATACTGCAGGTGTATTGGTAATGTGTAACTGATATATACTGCCGGTGTATTGGTAATATGTAACTGATATATACTGCCGGTGTATTGGTAATGTGTAACTGATATATACTGCCGGTGTATTGGTAATGTGTAACTGATATATACTGCCGGTGTATTGGTAATATGTAACTGATATATACTGCAGGTGTATTGGTAATGTGTAACTGATATATACTGCTGGTGTATTGGTAATGTGTAACTGATATATACTGCTGGTGTATTGGTAATGTGTAACTGATATATACTGCCGGTGTATTGGTAATGTGTAACTGATATATACTGCTGGTGTATTGGTAATGTGTAACTGATATATACTGCCGGTGTATTGGTAATGTGTAACTGATATATACTGCCGGTGTATTGGTAATATGATATATACTGCTGGTGTATTGGTAATGTGTAACTGATATATACTGCCGGTGTATTGGTAATATGATATATACTGCCGGTGTATTGGTAATGTGTAACTGATATATACTGCCGGTGTATTGGTAATATGATATATACTGCTGGTGTATTGGTAATGTGTAACTGATATATACTGCCGGTGTATTGGTAATGTGTAACTGATATATACTGCCGGTGTATTGGTAATATGATATATACTGCTGGTGTATTGGTAATGTGTAACTGATATATACTGCCGGTGTATTGGTAATATGATATATACTGCTGGTGTATTGGTAATGTGTAACTGATATATACTGCTGGTGTATTGGTAATGTGTAACTGATATATACTGCCGGTGTATTGGTAATGTGTAACTGATATATACTGCAGGTGTATTGGTAATGTGTAACTGATATATACTGCCGGTGTATTGGTAATGTGTAACTGATATATACTGCCGGTGTATTGGTAATGTGTAACGGATATATACTGCCGGTGTATTGGTAATGTGTAACGGATATATACTGCTGGTGTATTGGTAATGTGTAACGGATATATACTGCAAGTGTATTGGTAATGTGTAACTGATATATACTGCCGGTGTATTGGTAATGTGTAACTGATATATACTGCCGGTGTATTGGTAATGTGTAACTGATATATACTGCCGGTGTATTGGTAATGTGTAACTGATATATACTGCCGGTGTATTGGTAATGTGTAATGTACCACCTGGCACTCAAAGGGTTAAGGTTCTTCCAGGAACTGTAATGTCCATGTCCATTGGAATGATGTCCAGGGCTGACTGACTGCTAGCTCTTAAACCAAGGAGTGAGCCTTCAGAATGTTTATCCTTTTAGAATTTCCCAGCAATAGGTAGGGGAGGGGATTCGTCTACTAAAATTGGATCTTTCTCCTTAATTCAAGTTTGCATATTTGAAAACTGCATTTAAAACTGCAAATGTACAGATAAGGCTGCAGTCACACTTGCTCCCATTTGCCAGGTGTGCTGTGGCTCTAGTGACGTCTCATATGCTAATGCAGCTCTGTGCAGTACCAGGAAATTTTCACTCTCACTTTTCCCAGAAATAAATGTGAATGTCTGTCTCCTAAACTGTACATCTGCGGGACACTGATTACATGACACACAAGAGTTTTCAATGCAGTTTTAAGGTGATAGTTCCACTTTAAATCTACCTGTTATAATAATTGTGTTCTGTTATCATCTGGACTTGTAAATCTACATTATATTGTGTTTTCTGTGCTGGTGTTACTGTGCTACTGTTGTGAGTGAAGTAGTCTCGTATGTGGACAACCTATTTAGCAATGGACATATACGAACCCTGAGACAAACAAAAAATGTAAAATAGACATCACTATGGTTACCAGTTTTAAGTTTTCTTTTTAATTTCCAAATGCAGGAAATCTTCTAAACAGGAGGGTATTACTCTTAAATGGATCCTCTGTGAATTGCTCAGGGTAACATTTCTCATTTACAAATCTGGGGATAATTTCCTGTGACTTGCCATACTTGGTGATGGGAATAGCACCATCTGGTGACCTCAAGACTGAACTGCAGTCTAATATAAAATAGCTTGAGCTATAATAACTTCTGAATGAAATTTTCCAGCAGTAATAGAACCATTGCTTCACTAGATAGGAAAAGCCATATAAAAGATCTTTGTGGATCCTTTAAGAATATAAAAGTTAAAAATAACACACACTCAGTGGTCTTCTAAATTAATACTATGAGTGTTTCTCATACCTATGGGTGGCAGTTGGGCGGTGTTGGGAGTTGATGCATTCTGGGATTTGTAGTCCTGTTTTACTAGACTGGCTTCTTACGGTTGGTATAATATGAAAAAAATTACATACACAAAGTAAGAGTTCATAAAACATGGGTCTGTGTCCAGAATCAACTTGGTAACAATGTTTCACTGCACAGACAGATATCCCAGACTCGTACCTCCCAACACTTCAAATTGCCAAAGAGGGACACTTGTGTTTTAGCAGGTGTTGCTGAGGGAGTGGCTGGTGGGCGGGGCAGTACCGAGAATTTTGAGGTTTTCGTGTCCCATTGACACCTCCTTGTGTAACCTATTAAATGACTTGGGACAAGACAATGTATTTTATTTACACAGACTAATTTATAAAAATACACTGACTTTTAAACAAACATTAATGTGAGTTTTATTCCTGATCTCTGATCTCCTAAACACAGATACACCAGGGTGATACACTTCTATACACACCACACAGTCTGATCTCCTAAACACAGGTACACCAGGGTGATACACTTCTATACACACCACACAGTCTGATCTCCTAAACACAGGGACACCAGGGTGATACACTTCTATACACACCACACAGTCTGATCTCCTAAACACAGGGACACCAGGGTGATACACTTCTATACACATCACACAGTCTGATCTCCTAAACACAGGGACACCGGGGTGATACACTTCTATACACACCACACAGTCTGATCTCCTAAACACAGGGACACCAGGGTGATACATTTATATATACACCACACAGTCTGATCTCCTAAACACAGGCACACCAGGGTGACATACCTCCCAATTATCCCTCTTTAGGAGGGACAGTCCCTCTTTCAGACCCAAATCCCTCTGTCCCTCTTTTTTACCCTTTTGTCCCTCTTTTCAGGAGATCAGAATGAGTAGTGTTTATAACATGCTCCACAAAAATAAAACTCACATAAATGTGTAGTTAATCTTTAATATATGTGTTTATAAATTAATCTGTGTAAATAAGATACTTTGGTCTTGCTCTAAATAATTTATTCAGTTACACAAAGAGGAGCTGGTAGGTCATGAAATAGCCTAAGAATTCTCGGTAATGCCCCGCCCACCAGCCACACCCCCATAAACACCACCTAAAACAAAAGTGTCCCTCTTTGGCCATTTGAAATGTTGGGAGGTATGGGGTGATACACTTATATACACACCACACAGGCTGATCTCCTACACACAGGGACACCAGGGTGATACACTTATATACACACCACACAGTCTGATCTCCTAAACACAGGGACACCAGGGTGCTACACTTCTATACACACCACACAGTCTGATCTCCTAAACACAGGGACACCAGGGTGTAAAAGGGACGGGAGGGGATACTTTATCATTCAATTACTCTTGTACTATTCTGACAATGTTGAAATAAGACTCTATGGCCCAAATACTATGGAGATTAATCGGAGCTGCTTTTATTGTGAAACATTACTATCACTTTAATAACCTAATTTAAATAAACATGATTGATCTGTGATACTTTTGTTTTGCCCCACATTTACTCCACGTTGCCCATATACAAGTCATTGGTCCACGTGTATAAAAATAGCCATTCTGGACTAAACCAACTGCACAATCACAGACCAATAAATCCTAAATTCCCATGCACTTGAATAGAAACTTTGACCCCTTGAATGCCAGAGAGGTCTCCAATGACACCTGGCAGTCAAGGGGTTAAGTCCAATTTAATACAACAGAAATTAAGTTGACCCCTATGGTGCAGTTGGTTTAATCCAGAATAACTACAGCTGCATTTATAAATATGGGTCACAGGTCTTAAAGCAGTGGTTCTCAACCTGTGGAAAGGGACCCCTTTGGGGGTCGAATGACTATTTTGCCAGGGGTCGCCTTAAACCATCAGATATTTATTTCGATTCATAACAGTAGCAAAACTACAGCGATGAAGGAGCAATAAAAATAATTTTACTTTTAGGGGCCGCCACAACTTGGGAAATTTTATCAAAGGGTCGCGGCACTAGAAAGGTGAGAACCGCTGTCTTAAAGGGATAGTAATATATTTAATTTGTAGAAAAATATATATCCTAGCACGTGTTCTGAGAGGTGTTTTATTCAGAAGTTTGTCTCATTTTTGTGGGTGGGGTGTGTGTAGCGTACCGGGAGAGGTCACTCCTGAGAATTTGGCCTTTCACCCTGACACCCTGGGATCTGGGTGAAAACAGTTCCTGTATGAGATGACGCACCCCCCCTAGGGTGACCACGGGTCCCGGAACGTCCGGGACTGTCCCTTATTTCAGGGCTATGTCCCGCGTCCCGGGTCCCCTTCAACCGGGACAATGAAGTGTCCCGGAATGAAGGCAAGCCGCCCTGTATGTCAGCCTGCAAGCGGTGTGTCACATCATGGACGCCGCTCGCGGCGTCCATGATATGACACACCGCTTGCAGGCTGACATCCAGGGCGGCAATGCAGCTTACCTGGAGGCAAGCGCTCTAGTAATACAGAGCGCTGGGAGATGACATCACTCCCAGCGCTCTGCATTACTGGCCATACCGCGCGGGAGCTTCAGCTCTGTGCCGGAGGAGGCACAGAGCACATTCTACGCCGCTAGACCACCAGGGACTTAAGGTATGACGGGGCAACTAGGGTGACCACGTCCCGGAATGGCAGAAGGGAAATGTGGTCACCCTAACCCCCCCCCCCCCCAAAGAAATACTTACACCAACACTTTATAATCTGGTTTGGTTTTTATTGAAGGTGGTTACCCTTTCAGCACCAGAGGAGCTTGCAATGATCTGCTGAGCACCTCTGTCTGTTACCCCATTATATACAAATAACAAGATGCCCAAAACAGATGATGGTGGTGGGATTCATAATCACGTCTTATAAAGGTCTCGTTTGTAATACAGAAATCTCTCCTGCTCCTAGCGCTCTGAGGCTGGGCTAGGAATGACTCCAGTACCAACCTTGTATCCTGAGATGCAGGGGAACTCTGATTTTGTGACAGGGAAGAGAACCATTCTCCCCTCATGGGGGTGATGTTTTACATTACAAAGAAATGTCTGGAAATCCTATATAATCTGAGGTTTACAGTACAGCCGTTACACTAATAGGCAGTTATGAAAGAGCTTTCAAAAGCATCTATTTGTTGGCCTTTTTTATATAAACAATTTGATCTATTTCACTACTCGAACAATGAACGTATCCATTTGCTCCACCGGTCTCCAGCTTTGTTTCTATGGCTAACGCGCTACCACCTGCTACTGCTATATAGCGTTGGCAGTGCCGCGGTACAGTACTAGATCACTTTGAACAAGCTGACAAAGCTGGAAATTATTGTTTGAAATAAAAAAGATAACGTAAATATATTTTGAAAGTTCTTTCAAAAAAATCCGTTTTTACGAGTGCACTGTTCCACTTTAAAGCGGAACTACCACCGCTAAACAACTTGAGCTTAAATAATTCCCCATCTGGCGACTAGCTGCTTAGTGGTGCTAGTCGCCAGAATTGTTACCTTGTTAAACAGGATTATCAATTCTTGTCGGGCTGACAGGCAGGACGGAGCGCAGACATCTTCCCATAGCGATGTCTGCCTGCCTGCGCTGTCAGTCCCTTCCAGACCCAAACGGCTCCTAGCAAAGCCTCCTAGAGCCAGCTGGGACTGACAGCATGGGTGGGCAGACGTCACTATGGGAAGATGTCTGCGCTCCGTCCTGCCTGTCAGCCTGACAAGAATTGATAATCCTCTTTAACAAGGTAACAATTCTGGCGACTGGCGCTACTAAGCAGCTAGTCATCAGATGGGGAATTAATTAAGCTCAAGTTGTTTAGCGGTGGTAGTTCCACTTTAATTCCAAGCATTTGATTTTTCGACATATGTTTTTTCTTTGCCTGAATATAGATATTATGGAATATTAACACTTTAAAGGGATAGTAACATTTCATAATAAAAGCAGGTTCAATTAATCTTCATAGTATTTAGGCCATGGAGAGTGTTATATCAATACTGTCCGAGTTGTAGTTCAAGAGTAATTGAATGATAAAGTATTCCCCTCCTGCCCCTTTTACCTAGTGTAAGCCGCCTCCCCTCAGATGTGGAATCTGGACTCTTGACCGGACAGGTCACACTACAGCAAGGGACAATCTTCTTACTGTGATCATAAGGAAAACAGTACCCCCCTGACAGGTTTTTCCTTATGATCACTGAAGATTGTCCCTCTCTGCGACCCATCAGGACAGTCTTGCTGCTCTGAGGTGAACAGTGTTACATCAGTAGAAGGGGCGGGAGGGGGATACTTTATCATTCAGTTACTCTTGAACTACAACTCTGACAGTCCTGAAATAACTCTACATGGCCCAAATAGTATGAAGATTAATCGGAGCTGCTTTTATTATCCCTTTAAGAATCAGAGGGATATGCAATTCACTGTGTATAACCAGTCTTCCTTTGTGGGTTAATAATCTTCTCTTAACTTAGTAGTAAAGGAACAGTAAATCCATAATTTAATCTCTTTAATACGGTTATTGTAAACTCCAGCTCTCGGCACACCAACAGGTCCGGTTTAGTGCATCCCCTAATAAACAATAGGGAGATCAGTCACAATGACTGATCCACTGATGACCTGTGCTTATCATGAAAACATGACCTTCTGGTGCCTCCTGAGAACTAAACGCTAGTTTAATCCAAATATGTTGCCCTGATTTGCTGTAGTTACAGTTCAATGCTCTGTCCTTGGTCATTCACCTGCTCCTACACTCATTCCTGCAGGGTCAGCAGAAGCCTCTCCACTTCTAGGCTGATCAATGGTGGGACAACCATTGAGAACGAACAAGACAGTGTCTTGTCCTGAGGCGTGGTGGCCTCAGTGGTGCTCTAAGTGACCTTTTACTGCAGAGAGGAAACTTCCATATCAGACTGGTCAGACAGCCCAGTTCCATAATGTCAGGCAAGGGTTTCCCAAGTGTGGGCACATGCTCTCCGTATGCCTAGGGGGAGTCTACTGCAACACACTGAGGCCCACATAGGCCAAAACATACATCTGTGATTTTGCTGTCTCTCGTGCAGAGTATTTTCCCAACATTTTGTCGACTGTCTGAAGGCCGGTCCAGTCTGATATGGAAATTTCCTCTGCCATGGCATATCGGAGAGAAAACCGTGACTTGTAGCACAATTGCGAGGCCACCCAGACTCTGAACAAGACACTTAATTTGTTCTCGATGGGTGCTCGTCACATTCTTTCTTGTAGGTCTAACCTGAGCAGAGACCATACAGATTTGCACATGCCCAGTAGTGCGTTTCTTGGAGTACGGAGGAAGTTTGTCCCTGCTCATACCCTTTATTTGTGATGCCATAAACAGTAGTTTACAGCCTTCACCAGACCCTACAGTAATTTGGGGGATGAAGAGCACACCTTGGTATGTGGGGCCATTCTCGGTAAGGAAAGAAGTAAAATTCTAGACCAATCTGCTCCACGGTGTAAAAACTACTAAAATCCCCACCGAAATAAAAGGGAATTTGAACCCTTGAATGCCTGGCTCCAAAGCATTACGGAGTAACGCTTTGGACACCTATCTAGCACTGAAGGGGTTAAGTCCCATTTAAGATATTGGGGAATTTTCACTTCTTTGCAATGGAGCAGTTGACTTGCACCCAGTTGATTGTTTAACCCTTAGAGTGCCAGTTATACAACACTCAAATGCTTAAATAGGGCCTCTAGTCTGTATTTTTCCTCAATATAATTCAGTATTGGGTTTACAGAGCGGTAGAAATGTTAACCCTTCAATTGCCAAGGGTTTGTAACACATTGCATCACAATGGCACTAAAAGGGTCAAACAGCTGTGTAAATGAGGGAAACGTGATGACACAGGGATGCGCTGAGTTAAAGCGGAACGTTCACCCTCTATAAAGTAGTCCTCCAATAATTAAGCGTATGGCGACTCTTCATAATAGCGCTATTAGCTCTCAGAAGTACCCGATTCTGAAGTTATCCTTGGTCTTCGGAGACTGGCATCCAGGCATCCGCGCAGACATCTTGTCTTAGACCCATCTGCCTACCTGCACTGTCAGTCCTGAACTCCTCTAGGAGGCGTTGCTGCGGAAGGGACTGACTGCATTGGAGAGTGACTTTTATAGAGTGAAAGTTCCGCTTTAAGAATTCCATTTCAGATCCACCCCTGGCGCTCTTCCCACCCGTATTGTGATGGTGCATAGACCGGCCTTTCCTCTATGGGAAGTCAACTGGTCCCCAAGACTCACGGCCCAGTCTGCAGGTCTAGATCTCCTGCACGGACCCTCCCACAGGCCCTGGAGTCTATCTACAGGGTCAGAGGAGACCCCGGGCCATTGTAGTGAAATATAATGGTTATATACAATATTTAGGGACACATGTATACAAAGAAAAACATGTAGAACTCTGGGGGCAAATTAAAGGGATAGTAACACTTTAATATTACTATCCCCCATATTGTAGATATTTGCAAAATAATTTAATAGCCCCCAGGTTCATATCTCAGACCTTTAAAGTTGAGAAATAATCGAAAGCAAAGTTCCCCCCTCCCTCCCCTTTTCCTGAAGTCAGCGTTGTACTGACTGCAGGGATATATCCGGTCTGACTTTAAAGGGATAGTAATACTTCATTTTATCTTTATTTTGTAGGCATTAAAAAAACATGAAGAATGATATAAGTCTTATCTCTCAAACCTTTATGGTTTAAGAGATATTCACAAGCAAAGTATCCCCCTCCCGCCCCTTTTACTGATGTAACACTGCTCAGCCAGATCAGAAGGGAGGTGCCCCAGGTAGACTGCAGAGAGTGACAATCTTCAATTAAGATAAGGGAAAAACCTGAAAAGCTTGTCAAGGGGGCAGGGTTTTCATTGTTCTCACATGAAGAAGATTGTCCCCTGCTGTTATCTGTCTGGTCTATGGACTGGATTCCACATCTGAGAAGAGATGGCTTACACTAGGTAAAAGGGGCGGGAGGGGAAACTTTGCTTGTGAATATCTCTCAAACCATAAAGGTTTGAGAGATAAGACTTATATCGTTCTTCATGTTTTTTTAATGCCTACCGTAATGGTTTGAGATGAACCTGGGGACAATTAAATTCTTCTTCAAATATCTACAATATGGGGAATAGTAATATTAAAGTATTACTATCCCTTTAAAAATACCCATTTGTTGAAATATAACGTTTAACTCTGTGCCTGCTGGAGGAGAGGTGTCCAATTCATTGCATTCTATGAATGGTATATGTGGTGTCAATTGGGCTTTTAAATCCTTGAAATGTTTGCAGTGCATTGGAGACCTTCAGCATTAATAGGGTTAAACACTCCATATAAAACCACATTCCTTACTGATAACTGATCAAAAAATTTACAGTATACAAAAAAGCCCAATTTCGGTTAAATAATGTCTACCCCGTGTCTCAGATGGCTTGCCCCACAAATGTTCCTTACTCTATGCGTATGCCCTTTGGTATTAAGCCAAAGCCCCAAAACAGATTTGGTGCAGCTGAAGATTTAGCAGCCTAGAACCCCCCCTCCCAGCCTAGAACCCCCCTCCCACAAAGGATCCTGGAGTCAGTCTGTCCTGCTGGGTCCGTACAGGCGGGCAGAGAGGCTTGTGTAGGGAGAGGTAGATGGTCTTGTCTGGGATCGATCTGCTCAGTCCAGTTAATACAAGAATTTCAGAGACAGGACGGACACTACGGTGGAGACCAAGGTCAGCGAGGTCCCAGAGCTGTGACTTGCACTTCCCGATAGGCAGTGGTTTGTGTTTTGGCCAATGCAGGCAGCGTAGGCCATGACATGAGGTATATAGTTCTGTTCGTGCACTCCGTGGAGCAGATGGGCCATTGGGCCCTTAGCAAAGACTGCAACGTCCTCCCCACCATGCGTCTCCTGTCGTAGGGGCACTGCGGACTGCGCCAAGTAGTTATCATGAGCTGCAAAAGGAAACAAGATATGACTGGTTAAATGCTTAAAGGAGCAGTAAATTTTTTTTATGAAAAAATATATATTGCAGGGATTTTCCTATTGAGTAAAATAAGGGTACTCCCACTGCCGATAGATTTATATTTCCAGAGTTATTACAGTTTAAACCCATGTTTTTTTACATTAGCAGTGCCCTCTAGTGGTCAAATTCTAATTAGATTCCCTGGTAGATTCTAATGGAGAGGAAAGTCAAAAAAGTCAGACATACAGTTCTTCATATAATGTGATAGAAACTGCCTGTCACTTCCTGTCAGTTAGAACTATCAGGAAGTAATCACAGTAAATTCACTTCCTGTCAGTTAGAACTATCAGGAAGTAAACACAGTAAATTCACTTCCTGTCAGAACTATCAGGAACTAAACACAGTAAATTAACTTCCTGATTATTTAAAGTGATATAAATTTTGAATAAAACATCTCACAGCAGTGGGAGTGCCCTTGTTTTATTCAGCAAGAAATGTTCTATAAAATGTGTTTTCTTAAAGTTTACTGCTCCTTTAAATGGCAAGACGACATGAAACAGCAACACTTAGATAACAAACCTCTAACAACCCCACTTACTATAGCCAGAAAATATTAATGACCCCTATGAATTTCTCTTTACATTTTTTTGGTATTGGAGCTGTAGTCTATATATCTGGTCTGGTTCAGTTCACAATATGATGGATCCAGTAGGTCTGCAGAATCATGAGGCTTTTCACGATCTATTTTATTTGTTGGCAGCGTATAGCTTAGGTACCATGAACTGCATGATCAGTATAAACGCATTACAGTATTTCAAATGGCCAATGAGGGACACTTTATATTTTTTTTTGGGGGGGGGTGCCTAGTGGAAGGGGCGTTATCAAGAATATTTAGGTTACTTCACAACCTACTGACACCTCTTTATTCAACCTAATTAATGATTTAGGACAAGACCAAAGTATTTTATTTAAACAGACTAATTTATAAACACATATACCAACGGTTACACAAACAGTGTGCGTTTTATTGCTGTGGAGCAGTGTGATACACTTGTATATACACAACACAGTCTGATCTCCTAAACACAGGGACACCAGGGTGATACACTTCTATACACACCACACAGTCTGATCTCCTAAACACAGCAACACCAGGGTGATACACTTCTATACACACCACACAGTCTGATCTCCTAAACACAGGGACACCAGGGTGATACACTTATATACACACCACACAGTCTGATCTCCTAAACACAGGGACACCAGGGTGATACACGTATATACACACCACACAGTCTGATCTCCTAAACACAGGGACACCAGGGTGATACACTTCTATACACACCACACAGTCTGATCTCCTAAACACAGGGACACCAGGGTGATACACTTCTATACACACCGCACAGTCTGATCTCCTAAACACAGGGACACCAGGGTGATACACTTCTATACACACCGCACAGTCTGATCTCCTAAACACAGGGACACCAGGGTGATACACTTATATACACCATCCAGTCTGATCTCCTAAACACAGGGACACCAGGGTGATACACTTCTATACACACCACACCGTCTGATCTCCTAAACACAGGGACACCAGGGTGATACACTTATATACACACCACACAGTCTGATCTCCTAAACACAGGGACACCAGGGTGATACACTTATATACACACCACACAGTGTGATCTCCTAAACACAGGGACACGGGGGTGATACACTTATATACACACCGCACAGTCTGATCTCCTACACACAGGGACACCAGGGTGATACACTTCTATATACACCACACAGTCTGATCTCCTAAACACAGGGACACCAGGGTGATACACTTATATACACACCACACAGTCTGATCTCCTACACACAGGTACACCAGGGTGATACACTTATATACACACCACACAGTCTGCTCTCCTAAACACAGGGACACCAGGGTGATACACTTATACACACCACACTGTCTGATCTCCTACACACAGGGACACCAGGGTGATACACTTATATACACACCACACAGTCTGATCTCCTAAACACAGGGACACCAGGGTGATACACTTCTATACACACCACACAGTCTGATCTCCTACACACAGGGACACCAGGGTGATACACTTCTATACACACCACACAGTCTGATCTCCTACACACAGGGACACCAGGGTGATACACTTATATACACACCACATAGTGTGATCTCCTAAACACAGGGACACCAAGGTGGAATCAGGGACAGAGGTATTTGTGTCTCAAAGAGGAAATGTCCCTCTTAGACATACACTTTTGGAACCCTAATATCTCCTAAAGAGGGACACTTGGGGGGTATTCCATTTGTACATATGTCTTTAAATATATCTTTTGAAGTGTGAATTCAGCCTTCATTCTGTCATATGACAAAGACCTAGTTGTCTTGAAAGCTGCATCCTAACGCTAGTCAGTCAGCCAATAAAGGTATCCCTTTCTCTACCAGTCTCCTCAAAGTGTTAATACCCTTAGACAGCTGTACATTCCTGTGATCCTTAAAGTGGACCTGTCACCTTTACTCATATTTGAAAACTTCATTAAAAGCTGCCTGTGTAGCATGTTATCCAAAAGTCCAGCAGATGTGCAGTAAAGGAGATGTTCATACTTGTTTCTGTATGCTGATATATACTATGTACCGTATCCATGCAGTACCAGTGATGTTTTATATGCTAATTAATCCCTTCACGTCCAATGACGTGCCCAGTCCGTCACGCTTGTCCTAGACTTTAGGAGCAGTGACGGACCTGGCATGTCAAGAGTTAACTCTCCCTTTGCCGTCGCCGTGCGCAATGGGAGAGATGCAGGCTGGCTGTTACTAGGTACTCCAATATCGGAGCACTTAGTTTCAGCCAATGCCTGCAATGCTGATACATGTGATTCGTTAAAATACCGTTTGTACCACTGGCTCAGTTATGGGCAAAATGTGTCTGAAAGTTAATTCCAGTCTAGTACAGGCTCGTGCGCGCCAGGTGACGTGTCACATAAGGGCAGGACAAGGAGGACGCGGGCGGGATAACAGAGAACAATGGGACTGACTAAGTAACCGCACGGTAACCAGACTGACATGCGCAGTAGCGCTCACAATGCTCTACACGTCACAAGGTTAAACTTTAATATTTTGTGCCTTATCGATCAGTTTTCTGATTTTTAAAATTACACCGCTTTATAATCTACATTAATGCTACACACACAGATAAGGTCATGGTGGGGTGAAAGTTCCACTTTAACCCCTTAAAGGGATAGTAATACTTAAAATGTAAAAAACAAATATGTTGTAGGGTTTATCCCCCTGAGTAAAACAAGAGTACTCCCACTGCTGAAAGGTGTTTCATTCAAAAGTTATTAATTTTCAAAGTTGAATTTTTTAGGTGCAATATCACAGTGGCCTGAAATTGTACAGTGGCGCTGTTGCAACACGATCCTATGGACAGCTCTGGTCAATTGACCATAAATCTCCATAGGATGGTGTAGCAACAGCGCCACTGTACAATTTCAGGCCACTGTGATATTGCACCTAAAAAATTCAACTTTGAAAATTAATAACTTTTGAATGAAACACCTTTCAGCAGTGGGAGTACTCTTGTTTTACTCAGGAGGACAAACCCTATAACATATTTTTTTTTACATTTTAAGTATTACTATCCCTTTAAAGACCGACCGATCAGCGTGTTGCGGTCACTTAAGGACCACGGAACATTTTTTTTTTTTTTTTTTTTTAATTTCGGTTCCAGACCCCCCGAACGGCGTGCAGCCGCGGGGGAGCCCGGAATTCCATGACTGTCATAGTACGTCACGGGTCGTTAACTCGCATCGACCCATGACGCACTATGACAGTCAAGGGTCGTTAAGGGGTTAAGTGTGAAAAAAGCTGAATTTTTTTTTTTTTTACGTGCATCAAGTTTTACGAAGGATTGGTGGTAAAATGGCTGTGTAAAAAAATTTTGGAAAAATGCCTAAAATGAGAGCCTGTATTTGAGAGCAATATCTTGATTTCGCCTTCCTGATTAACCCTTTGAGTACCAGAGGGGTATGCAATATTATGTAAATAAACTTGTTTCTACTCACTGAAATCCACAGTGGACACGTTTTCCCGTGACCCGTCCACCAGTTTGTATCCCGGGCCGTTCCCGTACAGGATAGACGTGAAGGGCTTCTGGTCGATGTCACTCAGGGCTGGAGCTAATCCTGTAATTAGTGAGGGGGGATAATGAACAGAGGCCCAGGCTGGTACCTAGACACAGGGATCCATGTACAGGACCACACATGTATGTACCATAGGGAAAGCTGGATAACTAACAATGTTTATAAAGTCAAGTAAAGCAGGGGTTTTCAACTGATGTGACATGCAAACCCCATCCTACCCACACAGCTGTTGGCTGGTTGGGGACAGTGGGAATTGTAGTTCCCAGAAGCAAGGCATGACCATTGATGACTACTGCATTTAAAGGGATAGTAATACTTTATTATTACTATCCTCCATATTGTAGACAGGGCTCAATTTCCACTCGCCACTAGCCAATTGTGAGTGAAAATTTAGCCCTGGTGAGTAGAAATTCAGCCCTGGTGGGTTTGCTATGGGTTGCAGTGGCGAGTAACTTTTCAGGTCTGGCTAGTAGCAAAGAACTTCACATTTTAAGCCCTGTTGTAGATATTTGGAAAATAAGTTAATAGCCCCCAGGTTCATCTCTCAGACCTTTATGGTTTGAGAGATAACTGAAGGCAAAGTTCCCCCTCCCTCCCCCTTCCCTGAAGTCAGCGTTGTACTGACTGCAGGGATATCCCGTCTGACTTTCATCATGCGGCTCTGCAGCAAAGCGGAGATCACATTGGGGAAAGAATTATTTCACTGAAACGGACTTCTACATGTGCTTGGTTTGTGATTGGTTTGCAAGCACACATAGAAGACCTTTTCAGTGAAATAATTATTTGTCACTAATGAGATCTCTGCTCTGCTACAGAGCCACCTGATGAAAGTCAGACCGGGTATCCCTGCAGTCAGTACAACACTGACTTCAGGGAAAGAGGAGGGAGGGGGGGACTTTGCCTTTGGTTATCTCTCAAACCATAAAGGTCTGAGATGAACCTAGGGTAGGCTGACCAGATCTCACCTTTAACCGGGGACAGATAGGAAATAGCCATTTTGCAGTACTTCACTGAAATCAATGCAGTCCTGCAGTATGCATTTCTCCTATGCATCACCGGTTAAAGGTGAGGTCTGACAGCCGCCCGTGTGGGCGGTCCCACAAAAACCTATTCTATGAAACTTGTTCTTGCAACAAAGTTGCTGCAACAGTTGCCAGTGACCTTAGCCTTAGTGGACACAACCCTAGTGTCCCATTCAATTAAATGGGGCTTCTTACTCCTTGGATGCTAGAGGTACGAATTCTTTGCCAAGCAGTGTGGTGTAGAATTAAAATCCCTCTCTAAATCAACAGGAATTTGGGGAATGTGTATTAGTCCACTATATGGGCAGAGCTCAAAATTTCCACTGCCAATGGTGAGTGAAAATTCAGCCCTGGCGAGTAGAGATTCAGCCCTGGTGGGTATGTTATGGATTGCAGTGGTGAGTAACCGTTCAGGTCTGGCAAAGGACTTCACATTTTAAAGGGACAGTGATACTTCGTTTTATCTTTTACTTTGTAGGCATAAAAAAAAAACCATGAACGTTATAAGTCTTATCTCTCAAAACTTTATGGTTTGAGAGATATTCACAAGCAGTTTCCCCTCCTGTCCCTTTTACCTAGTGTAAGCTATATCTTCTCAGATGTGGAATGCAGTCCATAGACCAGACAGATAACAGAAGGGGACAATCTTCTTCCTGTGAGAACAATGAAAGCCTTGCCCCCCTTGACAGGTTTTTCAGGTTTTTCCCTTATCTTAATTGAAGATTGTCCCTCTCTGCAGTCTACCTGGCACCTCCCTTCTGATCTGGCTGAGCAGTGTTACATCAGTAAAAGGGGTGGGGGGGTACTTTATCATTGAATTACTCTTGAACTACAACTCTGACAGAATTGATATAACACTCTCCAAAGTCCAAATACTATGATGATTAATTAGAGCTGCTTTTATTATGAACCATTACTATCCCTTTAAGCCCTGATATGGGGGTACTGTTTTGCTACAGGATTACTCTGCTTTTCTGCATCCAGCTCTAGATTTCTTCACCACGGGTTCATGCAGACACTATTGCCTGGTAAGTAATGGGCCTGGCATATGGTGTTACCATAACTTGCCAATCTGGTGGAGCAGCCTGCATTCAGGGCAATAACCAGGCCAATGTCTAGTGACAGAACTGTATTGTAAACTTCTCCATAGCGGACTAATGTCTCACATCACCACTTCAGCTTTGCGATGTTCTGCATTAGAGATTCACTTACATATGGGGAATTCTGAAATATTATGAACCCTAATCTGCTATGGTGCAATGTAAAATACAGCTCTATAGAGAACTGTGAAATGTGCGGATTGTCTGTATGCCAAGTCTTATGTGAAGTGTTTACTTGAATAATTGTAATCTGAAGCCTGTGCACACACAAAGCTATAATAAGCTTTATCCAGCCTTAACAAACTTGTTCCTGTGAGCACTGACCATGTCACCATGCATATGGCGTGTAATCACATTAAAGGGATAGTAATGTTTCACAATAAAAGCCATGGAGTCACGGAGAGTGTTGTTTCTATACTGTCAGAGTTGTAGTACAAGAGTAATTGAATGATAAAGTATCACTCTCCTGCCCCTTTTACCTAGTGTAACACTGCTCACCTCAGAGCAGCAAGACTGTCCGGATGGATTGCAGTGAAGGACAATCTTCAGTGATCATAAGGAAAAACCTGTCAAGGGGGGCAGGGTTTTCCTTATGGTCTCAGTAAGAAGAGTGTCCCTTGCTGTGATCTGTCCGGTCAGGAGACCAGATTCCACATCTGAAGGGAGGAGTCTTACACTAGGTAAAAGGGGCGGGAGGGGGATACTTTATCATTCAATTACTCTTGTACTATAACTCTGACAGTATTGAAATAACCCTCTCCATGACCCAAATACTATGAAGATTAATTGGAGCTGTTTTTTTGAAACATTACTATCACTTTAACGTAAAAATGCCCTCCGGATGGAAACTCCTTATGAAGTCCATTTTCAATATACAAATAAGCAATTGGTAGAGGAGAAATGAAACCTCACAAATACAGCAATGTTATGGGGATGTGGGTATATTTGAGGTATAATCACAGGGATGGATCAGGGAAGACCACTTGGTGCGTACAATAAGGATTCGGGTCAAATTCACCTCTATTGCTACACAACTCTTATCGACCCTTAATGTAGCTTCCCCTGCTGTTGGACACTAAAACTCCATCCTCTCCAATCTGTCATTGGCCTCAGTCTGCCTGAGAACCACCAGTGAACATTCACCCAAGAGAGACCCACCTATAAATCTAAAAGGCCATGTAAACCTTCTCAAGATGGTAAAATGTCTCTTCAGTTAGATTCCAGCAGATAAAATACAAAACAGTAACTGTCTATACCTGACTGCTGTATGGATGACTCTAACCCAAGTCCTTCAGTTTAACAAATTATTCCAAGGTTACCCTGATAACTCTGCCTTGTTAGTGACCTATGTTGACTGGAGTTTCCCACTTCTAAGCAAAGTTACTGGATATTCTTCTGAAAACCTACCGAAAATTGGGTTTCCTCGGGTTGTGTAGCCTCCAAAGGTGAAGACGTGGGAGTGATCAGCTGTGACTACAGTCAATGTGTCGTCTACTGATGTCATGTGACCTGCCAGACCAATGGCGATGTCCATTTGCACAGCTTCATGCAGGGCCTGTTTAGCCTTCCCTTCATGGTGGCCATGGTCTATCCGTCCACCTGATGTCAAAGGAGAAGACATAACTTTAGTGTAAGGTTCTCTCCAACTTGCAGCTAATCTAGAACAGAGGTTCTCAACCCGTGCCCTCAGTGGCCACTAACAGGCCAGGATTTAGGAATTTCCCTGCTAGAACACAAGTGTGTTGATCAGAGGCTGTCATATTTATTAACTCGCCTGTGCTCTTAAAAGGAAACTCTCAAATCCTGGCCTGTTAGTAGCCACTGAGGGCACGGGTTGAGACCCACTGATCTAGAACATGAGTACTTAATCTGTCCACAGGCGATACAAACAGGATAGATTTCCTAGGTCTCCTTACAAGCAGACGTGCTCACTTGTACAAACTGATCATGCAGAATGACATGTATGTTATGATTCTTCTCCTCATGTGAGGAGATGCTAAAAATAATGCACTTGTTTGGTCCTGAATATCTCAGCTTGAATATCTGAAACCCAAAACATGGACTTCTATGAATTCCTGAAAAAGAGAGGAGGAAAGGTCCTACCTACTGGGAAAAAAGGCACCAGACTTAATGAGTTGGAGAGAACAGGTCTCGTGTGTTTGGACGGGACACGTTTACTCTTGGACCCTAGTCTTTTGTGAATCTTCACAACAAGGAGTGTCATGGTGGCTGTTTAATTTACTGAATGTGAAGCCAAGACAGACTACAGCTATAAAAACCTGGTTGTTACCAGGTAATTTGCTCTCCCTGTGCCTCAGGCACCAAATACTTATTCCCTGCCCCATAGAGCTTACAATCTGCCTAAAATTCTGTGTACAGTGCTGTGTTCAGATTGGCAGCACCACTAAAGAATAGATTGTATGATGTGCCTTTCAATAATGAGGTCTAATGCTGGTCACGCAGTGAGGGAATTGCTAGTGTAGGGACAGGTAACCGTGTCTCTTCAGTTGTAGAGCTAAAGTTCCCATCATCCCCAGTTGGTTAACAGCTTAATGAGGATGATGGACTTGTAGTTCAACAGTTGGGTGAACTGTAACTTCCCATCCCTTACACAGTCTTTTGAAGTGAGTAAATTAACTTGACTTTCCTGAGCATATTGGCCAGAACATGTATGGAAACCAGAGGCAGGAAGGTCCTGCTGTGTAAGGAACTCTGGGGTTTTCCTTCCATTGTGACTGGCTGTTTTTCTCATTGAACATGATACAAGTGGTGTGTGTGCGAAGCTGCCCGTCCTCTGCTCCCCTGTCCAGCCCTAGAAAGACCTCTGTCACCAGTTAGCAGATTGACTGCAAAGAGGTACCAGTCCCTGATGCACGAAGTTGGAAAATAATCCACAAAAGAGGTGAGACTGGGCAGGAATGGGGAGGGTGACAATGTGTGGAGGATGATTTGAAGTGGTAGAATAGGCAATGAAGAGCAGGGCTTGAAGGACTGAGATAAGTTAGGGGGACAAACCTTAAAGGAGCAGTAAATGTCTTTCCATACTGAGACTACAGGGGTCCCATTCAGTTCTCATCAAATTTTGTGGGTTTTTTTTTTTTATTTTTTTATTTTAATTCAGATGTTGGCAAAAGCACCACCAACTGGTGTCAAAAGAATTTTAGTCTTTTTACTTTTTGGGAGGCAGTCAGACTATGAAGAAAATTGTAGTTTAATTACAAAGCAAGCTTTGGCATAATAACATTTGAGTGTTTGTTCTCCCAGCACCCTGCTGGGAGAACGAAAGCTCAAATGTCATTACAGCCCAAGCTTGCTTTGTAATTAAACTACAATTTTCTACATAGTCTGACTGCCTCCCAAAAAGTAAGAAAATTTAAATTCTTTTGACATCAGCAGGGGAGGGCTGGTCTGGGGGGCAGGAGGGCAATTGCCCCCTGATCTGGTCATGTGTCTGGGCTGGTGGGCCACTGCCTCACTCAATCTCCCACTTGTAAATGGAGCTAAACCAGTGATACCACAGAGCTTACATTTGAAATTAATCTAAATACAAATAACGCAGCTACAATCCAAATAGAGCTACACTAGTAGTATAGCCCATTTCCCTTGTAAGCTCTATGGCATAATTTGTGTAGCTTTACTTAAAGGGATAGTAATACTTCGTTTTAACTTTATTTTATTTTGTAGGCATTAAAAAAACATGAAGAATGATATAAGTCTTATCTCTGAAACCTTTATGGTTTAAGAGATATTCACAAACAAAGTATCCCCCCCCCGGTTCAGCCAGATCAGAAGGGAGGTGCCCAGGTAGATTGCAGAGAGGGACAATCTTCAATTAAGATAAGGGAAAAACCTGAAAAACTTGTCAAGGGGGGCAGGGATTTCATTGTTCTCACAGGAAGAAGATTGTCCCCTTCTGTTATCTGTCTGGTCTATGGACTGCATTCCACATCTGAGAAGAGATGGCTTACACTAGGTAAAAGGGGCGGGAGGGGAACTTTGATTGTGAATATCTCTCAAACCATAAAGGTCTGAGAGATAAGACTTATATCGTTCTTCATGTTTTTTTAATGCCTATAAAATAAAGTTAAAACGAAGTATTACTATCCCTTTAAATTGTAAGCAATGTAATATCACTAATGTAGCCCCATTTCAACAGTAAGCTCTGTGATATCACTTGTCTTCACAACATTAAGGACAATTTTAAAATTAACGAAACGGGTGGGCTGGAACAGTGGGCTTGGCCGATAGTAGAAATGGGCCACTTGATTGCATTTCCCTCTGGGCCGTATGTTGCCAGCCCTCCCCTGAACACCAGCTGGTGGTGTGTTTGCCAACAGCTGAGTTACAAGAATTAAAAAAAAAAAAAAACCCTAAGAACTTCTCCCAGGAGTGGGGAGACCTTGTAGTCTCATCATGGAAAGACTTAAATACTCTTGTTTTACTAATCAGGAAAATAACTTTTTACTTTGCATACCACTGTGGTCCCTAACTGGTTAAGTAAACCTCTCCTCTGGAGAACTTTAACCTAGGAATAAGTGTCTCTTAATTTGTCAGGAGTCATCTAGGTAGGTGCCATTCTAACAGCTGGCAGTTAGATATATTTTATTTATTGCATTTGGCCTCCTGATTAGTTATTCAGTCACTGTTCCTTAGGAGTCATACATGCCTACTGACACCCATTGTTGAGGTGGTATGAAATAGACTTCAACAGAGATCACGTTATACAGGAAACCGTGACTATAATTCATAAATACATACCTGACTGCTGTATAAGGACACGTACCTGATAAGGCAATGTGTTAAATTAAGTGACTTATTCATAGGGTTTCGTTCCAAGATGGGTTCTTTAAAGAAAATTGTTGTATGTTTTTTTTGTCTGTGTTTTTTCTTTGTTTTTTTTGTGTTATCCAAAAATGGATCTTGGGTAAATTGCCAGTCACCATTATTAGTGACCCCCCCATCTCAAGGTTTCTCAGACTTGGTAATGAACACATTTCATGCTGTTCTGTTAACTACAGGGTTAGCAAATTGTTGTCTGGTTCAAAATGGGAGTTGGTCTCCGTCATCTGGGGGTTCTGAAGGCCCCCTACACCTGATTTAGTACTTACCTTCCACAAGTAAGAAGAATCCCCTGGGGTTTTTCTTCAGTATGTTGATGGCCACCTCCACCATTTCGGGCAGTGATGGGTCCATACTCTTGTTTCTCTGCAGTTCATAAACCAAATCAACGGGCTCAAAAAGTCCTGCAGCACAGAGTGTCTGTTAAAATCGAACTTGTACATTGGTACAGTACATAACACTCTGAGAACTAGTAGCAATGCACTGCTCCTCAGTAAACTGGTAATACCACTGATTTATTGAAGTTATTGAACTCAGACTTGCATTTTCCACTGCAGTACCTCCATAGCCTGAAATGTTATGGTGTCGCTGTTACAGTACTCTGTGGACACAGTACCCTGTGGACAGCTCTTGTTGGCCATAAACATCCAGAGGTTGCTGCTGTAACACTTTAGGCCAAGAAGGTATTGTGCCCAGAAAAGTGCAAGTTTGAGTTGCAATAATTTCTTTGAATAAAAAACATTTTTACTTTTCAGGATAACATCTGCTATAAATCTCTTCAATCAATCATTTCTCTCCCTTTCTCATCCATGCACAACCAGTGAACCATAATATGAGGCTGTTGGGTGCCATGAGGAGAAGGTAGGGAAAGACTACTCTAGAACAGTGGTTCTCTTCTCCAGTCCTTGGGACATACCAACAGATCAGGTTTTATGAATAACCCTAACTAAGCACAAATTAACTGACTGAGTCACCTGGTTATCCTGAAAACCTGCGCTGTTGGCGTGCCCTGAGGAGTATCCTAGAGAAACACTGCTCTAAAATGTGTGGTCAAACCTGTCCTCAATTTCTCCCGCCACCTCTAAAAGTACATGAATCATGATCTTCACAAGTGAATGTAGTTCATCAGACTGAACCATTGAGTCCTGTGTTTCACGTGAGCAGATCCTGAGAACTTGCACCATCAGGAGCAGCTGAGGACAGGTTTGAGTTCCCCTGCTCTAGAATGACCTTTTCTAGGCTAATGTTCCTTGCCTATTATGGGTAAGAGGGAATTACAATAATGACTCTAGGAAATCTTTGATGCTCCAGCTGTTGGAGAGCCATCATCCTCAATCGGCATATAGCTGCAGCTCTAAAGGTTCCCCACCCCAGTTCTATGTCTCATTGAAGTTTATGGCATCTGAGAGCACCAAGGGTTGTGTTAGAGGTGAATTCTGGGTAATCTTCAGCACAGGGAAAAAATAAATTCCTACTAATTTAAATGGGACATTTAGCCCCATGAATGCTAGAGGTCTCCGGTGCATTGCTCAAGAACATGACTACACTGTACACTAACCCTCCATGTTGTAGCCTAGCACTTTCTTTAGCCTCAAGTAGAGCACATATGAAGGTATTTAACATTGATCATTGTTTCCTCTTTATGATCTTCATACCTTGTTCATAAAGTTACTTTATGTAAAAATAAAAAATAGTGGAACTCACCAAGAAGATAGTCAACCTCTTGAGGTCTCACAGCCATCAGCTGCTCCCTGTTCCAGACGTAACGTGCAGCCTGTGGACAAATAGAATATTTAAAACCTGAATACATGGTTCTCAGTCTTTTTCCTCAAGGTGTGCCTAACGGGTAGTATGGCATATTCAGGGCGCCCCAAACATTTTATAGGCAACTACCAAGGACTTAACAGAGGGGGGGGATAGTTATTCTTATGTTTAACTATCAGAATGTCAAAAACAAGTAAGTTGTGCCTAAGTTTTCTTAAATATTCATAAAGCGGAACTTACAGAGCATACAAAGTCACCATGCTTTCATTAAACGCATGGCAACTAGCTTGGAAATAGATGCCTTACTTTTAAAAAATAGCACAGTGTAAAGGAATCATTCCTGTTTAGGGACTGACGGGCAGGTTAGTGCGGTCCACGCTCCTGCATCGTCAGTCCCTTCCAGTGCTACTCAGTGGAGACCGGGACTGACCGCATAGGCGCACATACAAGATGTCTGCACTGCAGCCTGGGTTCTGGTCTCCAAACAGCAAGGAATTTCTTTACTATCTATTTAAGGTAAGACTTCCATTTCCAAGCTAGTTCCCATGCGCTTAATGAATGCATGGCGACTTGGCAAGATCTGAAAGTTCCTCTTCAAAACTCAATATGCTCAATTTTTTTAGCCTTCATAAAAGTGGCAACCTAAATTGGTGAGAATGGCACATCAAAGTTCCAAGTTGCCCTGGTTGACCACTGCCCTGAACTATTAACCAGAGGTTAAGTCACAGGTGGTCAACTGTTGGACTTCAAACTCTTGAACAACTCCTCCCATCTCCAACAGCCAGTGTGGTTGGGTTTGATGGGAGTTGTAGTTCCCAACACTGACCTTTGACCTGTGCTACAGTAGAAGACTTCTCATGGCTTGTCTATAAAATTGATTCCTGGTAAAATCTGAGAAATGGGGCGTGTAGAGAGAAGGTGGAGCAATTCTGAAATGAATCGTCTGTGCCACAAGGGACAAAACCACTGATCTAAAGGGGGGTTTATCAAATAGTATGCTGGTCTCACACATTCAAAAAGCTAATAGCCCCATCAGTCATGGGAAAATAGGACTTATTTTGTCCGTGATAATGGATTTAGATTGCCCCAGAATTATTAGTCTTTAAACATACAGTCCTGTGTTACTTTTATTTCAAACCAGGGTTTAGATGTTAACCTGTGCAGACTGATTTGGTTTGAGAGGGCACACTACTGCAGTGTACACAGATGGCAGTATATTGGCGGGCACTAGATACATTAGGGAGGTCTGTAATAAGGCACTGGAGGAAAGTGTTGGCATACAGGGATGGCAATTTAATGGTGGGCACGAAATACATTGGAGAGGTCCGTAATAAGACACGGGAGGAATGTGTTGGCATACACTGGCAGTATAATGGGCACTAGATACTTTGGGAAGATCTGTAATAGGGCATTGGAGGAAGGCATTGGAGGAAGGCATTGGCATACACTGAAGGCAGTATAATGGCGGGCACGAAATACATTGGGTGATATGTCAACACATTCCTCCTGTGCCTTATTACTTATCACCCAATGTATTTTGTGTCCACCATTATACTGCCATCAGTGTACGCCAATGCTCTCCTCAAATGCCCTATTACTGATCTCACCAATGTACCTAGTGCCCATTATACCTCCATCAGTGTATGCCAACACATTCCTCCTGTGCCTTATTACATATCGTAAGAATTTTTCTTTATCTGGGGTGATGGGTGGATGATGGGGGGTGATGGGTGGGCAACACTGGGCTAAACTCCCGCAATTCTCAGTCCTGCCCAGCCCAATGTGGTTTCATGGGAGCTGAAGTCCAACAACTGGATGTTTGCAGGCTGCTGACCGTAGTTTTGCAGCTACTCACTGTTTTTAATTAAACTAATTTCCTAGTATGGTCATAAGGTGGCGCACTCGATAAGGAGAGCAATGGCCTGACTCGAGATCTCATAAAGTGCATTAGGTTAAAAATTTGGACACCAGGAAGATCTGCTGCTAACCGCTTGACTGATGTGAGCTGTAATGATTTTTTGAATGAAACTGCCAAAAGGCAGTCTTTCTCTGAATCTATACCCAGTCTGCACTGTGACCAACTGTCATTTCTGTTTGACTCTGAAAATATGTTCCCAGAAATGTCCCAATAGTCTCCCCAGCTCCAAATCTGAATTGGCAGAAATTCTTTCCATCAGAAAATGCTTAGTGGTAAAATATGTAGTTCATGTCAATACGATACATAACTTAACTGAGTGCCAGAGTGGTAAGCAAACACATTGCAAAAGCGTTTGCGTACCCCTTCTGGCACTCAAAGTGCTAATGATCGTCACGTTCTTTCCAATCACAATTGCACACCAATTAGTAGATATAATGGGTTGCTGGGCAGACACAGGCATGAAATCTCTCCTTCGGAGGTTACATCACGAGATCTGGTTGTGGGCCTGCTGTGTGCAAGCACTGTGACCCAGGCTGTCAGCACTGTAAATGCTGTGGGCGATTCCCCTAGACTGCACATTCTGATGGTCAATTACACTGTAAATATTCTAGTTAATGTGAGTTGGTCTGTCAGCCATATGGTTATTTCTGTGACATCTAACCTACAAATGCTAGAGGTATCCAAAGAATGGCTTTGCAATGCGTTGGATACCCCCTTCATCCAGAAGATTCACTTGGCTAGTTGGATATATATAACACCTAAAACTGTGTGTTTTGTTTGTTTTTTTTTTTGCTCTGAAAAAAATTCCCCTGACTTTAAAAGTCTGGTCAGTTACCTTTTTCATTAATCTTTCTACCTATAATGCTTTGGATCCTAGAGATTTCCCCCATCCGAGGGGTTAATGGGCTTTGGAACACACAAAAGGGCTGATCACTGAGCCCGCTAAAAATTCCTAAAGCTTCCATTCTGATGGGAAAATGCACCACAGGAATCCCCCAGCCTGTGGTCCTCAACCACAATCTCTCCAGAGATGGCAGCGCCGTAAGATTCATAATAAAATCAGATGTTCTGCTTCTCTTAGTACATTGTTTAAAGGAAAAAGTAAAGGTTATCCCCAATAAACATTAAACTACTAGTTTTGTGGCCTCCATTGCTTCCGTTGGCACTCTCGTGGGTACAGGGTGTCCTTCTGCTTGTTGGTACCTGATGGGTATTTTAGGCCAAATGAACAGATGAATATATGGTGGTCAGCTCCAGAAATGTGTTCCCCTGGGACCTAGTGTGGCCTGTGGTGGGTTCTCCTCCAATGTTTACTTTCTTGTAAGAATTTTTATTAGATGAACTGAGTCAGAACTGCACAGGAATGTTACAGAAAATATCATCTTGTCCTCATTACACCGGGTAATTATAGACAAGACAGTTGCCCCATGGAAAGTCTTCTCCAGAGGGACAGGACAACCCAGCTGGGGCTGCGATCTTCCAGATCCGATCAGTGAGTCAGAAAAATAACCTTCTGTTCTCTGATCCAGCAATTAAAATTAACTTTGAAAATAGTCTATTGATCTTATTCACTTACTCCTGCGATAAGGGGTTCTTAATTCCTTTAACCAAAGAACTTAACAAGGCAGGTGTCAGTAATACAGCAGTCAGTTATTTGCTTTGCAATGCATTGTGTACCCCTCTGGCACTCAAAAGGTTAAGCGTCCGCTACCTCACGGCTCCACGTGACGCAGTCTTGTGTTGCCTCACTCACGCTCCTCACTCATGTGATGCAATCTTGCAAAGTAGACTGCCGAACGCGCGTGGTCTCTGTCTGACTGCTTCTGACAAACATCCTAGCAAATTATTATATAGGATTACAGTCTTAACGTTCAAACTCTGCAGCAGTCCGTACAAGAACAGTGACTTGTTGCTTCCTTGAGTGTTATCACCCTTTGGAATCACTGGCTGTGAACGCTACGACTGTAGTTAGCCCAGTGTTCTAAAGGGCCTCAGACATTCACATGGTAGTAAAATGGCATTGTTCTGGACTACAAGAGAGTATAAATGCACAAAACTGTAAATATACTTTACTGCTGTGTGATGGACTCCTACCTAGGTAAGTACTTCTGTTACACACAGTAATTATATAGATACACCTGACTGCTGTGTGATGGACTCCTACCTAGGTAAGTGCTTCTGTCACACACAGTAATTATAAAGATACACCTGACTGCTGTATGATGGACTCCTACCTAGGTAAGTGCTTCTGTTACACACAGTAATTATATAGATACACCTGACTGCTGTGTGATGGACTCCTACCTAGGTAAGTGCTTCTGTCACACACAGTAATTATATAGATATACACCTGACTGTTGTGTGATGGACTCCTACCTAGGTAAGTGCTTCTGTCACACACAGTAATTATATAGATACACCTGACTGCTGTGTGATGGACTCCTACCTAGGTAAGTGCTTCTGTTACACACAGTAATTATATAGATACACCTGACTGCTGTGTGATGGACTCCTACCTAGGTAAGTGCTTCTGTCACACACAGTAATTATATACATACACCTGACTGCTGTATGATGGACTCCTACCTAGGTAAGTGCTTCTGTTACACACAGTAATTATATAGATACCTCACTGCTGTGTGATGGACTCCTACCTAGGTAAGTGCTTCCGTTACACACAGTAATTATATAGATACACCTGACTGCTGTATGATGGACTCCTACCTAGGTAAGTGCTTCCGTTACACAGTAATTATATAGATACACCTGACTGCTGTGTGATGGATTTGTACCTAGGTAAGTGCTTCTGTTACACACAGTAATTATACAAATACACCTGACTGCTGTGTGATGGACTCCTACCTAGGTAAGTACTTCTGTTACACACAGTAATTATATAGATACACCTGACTGCTGTGTGATGGACTCCTACCTAGGTAAGTGCCTCTGTTACACACAGTAATTATATAGATACACCTGACTGCTGTATGATGGACTCCTACCTAGGTAAGCGCTTCTGTTACACACTGTAATTATATAGATACACCTGGCTGCTGTATGATGGACTCCTACCTAGGTAAGTGCTTCTGTTACACACAGTAATTATATATATACACCTGATTGCTGTGTGATGGACTCCTACCTAGGTAAGTGCTTCTGTTACACACAGTAATTATATAGATACACCTGACTGCTGTGTGGTGGACTCCTACCTAGGTAAGTGCTTCTGTTACACACAGTAATTACATAGATACGCCTGACTGCTGTATGATGGACTCCTACCTAGGTAAGTGCTTCTGTTACGCACAGTAATTATATAGATACCCCTGACTGCTGTGTGATGGACTCCTACCTAGGTAAGTGCTTCTGTTACACACAGTAATTTTATGTCAGAACGGAGGCTCATATTATGCTTTAACTTCCTCACTGCTTCCCTCAGCAGCAAAGATTAAATTTATTGTTTTACACAATACAAAAGTAAAAAACTTCAGTATGGAAACTCCCCTTTTCAAACCCACCAATCACAGTCTATAAGCCCCCCTATAAACAGTGTTATCATCCAAACATCTTCCTCTTCTTTGCTGCTCCCTCAAGGATTCAGGTCGTGTATTTTTTTCCCCTCATTAACCAATTTCATAATAAACTGTTTTTCTTTTAATGTTTTTTATTTTCCTTAATTTTTTCTGCATTTCTTGTATACTCTGGGGGTTGGGTCAGTGTGTTTGTTCTGTCAGATCATCCCTTTCAATCTTTCAATTTGCCGCCCCGGCACCCTGTGCTTCTGCGGCGGTTATATTTAGTTTCTTTGGGTCAGTTTCCATTCAGGCGCGGCTGGTGTGAAGCCGTTGCCTGGTAGATCGATTTCACGCGGTCGGCCCTTTTTCATCTCGGCCGCCGCGTTTTTTTTGGCACTAGCTCAGTTTTCTGGCTTTGCCCTCCCCCTCCTCCCTCTGCCTTTTTCTGTTTCCCCTGACACGGCTATTTTTAGTTCAGCCGCGTGGCGCCTGCGTGTTCGTTAGTCCCTCCTTCTGTGGCCATTTTCTTTTATTCAAATTGTATTCCTCCTACTTAATGCAGCAGATCCGCGAGGTAGCATCCATTTTGTGGTGTCTTGCCTAGCGGATCTGCTGCGTTCGGTGTGTGGGGAGCTGTTTTTTGTTGCCTCTATTCCTTTTCAGGTACTTTAGCTTGTTTCTCCTCAGGTTGCTATCTGAGTGTATGGTGTAGTGGTTAGAACACTGGTCTCTGACATAGCAGTCCTGAGTTCAAATCCAGGGACTGCTATTACTGTAAGATAACTTAAAACTTTTTTATACTTTCCAAAACTTCCCTTTTTTACTTGTGCACTTTATAAATTATTTATTTTTATTTTGTGCATATCTCAGCCTGATTAATTTTGTTTATTGAAGATGCAGTCCTCCAGTGATGAAGGGGTTAACCACTCATTGTCTGTTGCTTCTCAGCCTGGTTTGTCTGATTCTCTGTCTGCTGGGGGGGGGGGGTGTCCGGCTTGGGGGGTCCAGCTGATCACCCTGGTTTGGCGCTCTCCTCCATGGTCAGCTCTCAGACGGCTACCTTTCAGGCTGTGATGGAACAGTCAATGCAAGCAATGTTTGCCAAAATGTCTGCATCTCTTATGGAGTCGGTGACCTCAAAAATGACTCCTTTGACCCGGCAGTGGGAAGTACTGCACGTGATGCTCCCATCACGTCCAAACAGGCCATCTCTCAGACGGCCGCCAATGTCTCTGGAGGTAAGCGTTCTGCTAAACGCAAACATTTGAATATTAGTGAGTCCATGGCTAATACTACTACCAAACGGTTTTCTAGTGAGAGTTCAGGCCCAGCACCTGTTATGCCACCGCAAAATACAGGCGGTATTGAATTGTGCGGCTCCGTCCCACTTCAAAGACCCTCACCTCAGGAGGAAGTGCAACTGAGGAAAAAGAAGGCTCGACGAGCCAAGCCGGACTCTTATTGCTCCTCTTCTGATTCCTCTGATGAGGACTGGGTTATCCCCTCTACTCGTCAGTCCTGCTCTGAGGAGGAGGTTGCCGACCATCCTGTTTTTGAGGAAGCTTCTGATTCGTCTGGGGGTGATCCCTCGGCGGTATTAGACGTGCAGGGTTGTCCTCTTTTTGACCCGGAAGCCATTCGGCATCCTCGTTCCTCAGAGTGGTCCCCTATGGACCATATTTCTAAATATGTGGAGCTGCGGGTTCGTAAGTCATTATCCAAGGAAACCCGTAATAAACTTCGGGCTGAGTGTCCTCGCCCTTCTATACCTAATAAGGCTTGTGAGACCCCTGAATTAGATGCCAAATTGGTCCAGTTTCTCACTAAATCAGGAAAAGATCCTAGGAAGGGCATTGATAGATCTCTCAAGTCCTGTCAGGACAAACTCTTGGATGTGTTTGGTCCCTTAACAAAAATTTTTGAGCTGGCAGAAAATGCCCTTACAAACAACTCTCCTGTGGATGTTCAGGTCCTTCGAGGTTGGACCCAACGTGCAATTTGTTTGCTTGGAAACGCTAATTCAGCCCTTTCGGCCGAACGGCGTAGGTCTATTTTGATGGAGGTTGACCCTAAGTTGGCTGATTTGGCTCTTACCGAACCGGGTCCTGCCGCTTCGGGTTTGCTTTTTGGAGACTCCTTCATTAAGGAGCTCGGTAAATTTGTTTCGACATTTACTGCCCTAGATAAGGCCCAAATTTCTCTTAAAAAAGTCTTTCAGCCTAAGGTTTTTGCCAGGGCCGGGCGAGGTAGAGGTCGCTCCCCCGGCCGATACGCACCCCCGCAACGCAGATTCCAGACCTCCAATGTTCCAGTGTATCGGAGTCAACCTCCACAGGACCAGAGATATGGGGGTCCTTTCTTTCCCTCTCGTGGCAGGCCTTGGCGGGCCAGGGGTTCCAGAGGATCCGTTAAGTCACGACCATATTCAGGTAAGTGTTCGATTTCCTCACAGGGTTGCTTCAGGGAAAGTGGGGGGCAGACTCTCCCATTTTTCCCGTCAGTGGGCAGCCATCACTTCAGATCTGTGGGTCCTTCAGACTGTTTCAGGTTATCAGATAGAGTTTTATTCTCCTCCAATACAGGACATTCTTCCTACCCCTTTCCTTTTTTCCCGAGCAGACGATCTGCTGGTGGACCAGGAGATTTCAAAACTTTTTCAAAAGCGGGCGATCGCTTTGGCTCCTATGGATCGGACTGGCTTTGTCAGCAACATCTTCCTAGTTCGGAAGAAAGATTCAGGTCTTCGACCAGTCATCAACCTCCGACTTCTGAACAATTTTGTACTATACCGCCTTTTCAAAATGGAGGGAATTCATTGTCTTCGCGATCTTCTCCTCCCGGGGGATTGGCTCGCGAAAATAGATCTGAAGGATGCGTACCTCACGGTCCCCATGGATCCTGCGTCTCAGGTTTTTCTCCAATTTCTGTGGCGGGGCAAGAAATGGCAGTTTACTTGCCTTCCCTTTGGGCTCTCTTCAGCGCCTTGGTGCTTTACGAAGCTCTTAAAACCGGTTGTGCAGTTCCTCAGATCCCGCGGGGTCAGGATTATCATTTACCTGGACGACATGCTGCTCATGTCCCAGGATCGATCCGTTCTGTTGGATCACATCGACTTGACCATTCGACTCCTGACGTCACTCGGTTTCCTCATCAATTGGGACAAGTCATCCCTCATTCCGACTCATCGGCTGGAGTTTCTGGGGTTTGTCGTCAATTCCCTGGAAGCTACGCTCAGCCTTCCCGGTGCGAAAGAAGTCTATTCGCAAGGAATTACGTTCGGTTCTCAGAAAGGATCGAATATCTCTGCGGATTCTGGCTCGGATTGTAGGTCTGTTGTCCGCCTCGATACAGGCAGTTTTTCCGGGCCCTCTTCATTATCGGGCCCTGCAGAGATTGAAAGCGAGACATCTTCGTCGCGGTTTAAGTTATACAGACGTCGTCGTTCTGTCGTCAGATGCCAGAGAAGAATTAGTTTGGTGGCTCAAGCATCTGGACGCCTGGAACGGCAGAGCCATTTTTGGTACGGCGCCGGATGTCGTTATAGAATCCGACGCCAGTCTCGTTGGCTGGGGAGCCAGATGTGGTTCGGTCTCTACAGGCGGAAAATGGTCTGCTTCGGAGACAGAACTTCACATCAATTGTCTAGAACTGTTAGCAGGGTCGTTCGCCCTCAAGAGTCTAGCCAAGGGTCAGGTGAATTGTTGTGTTCTGCTTCGCATGGACAATGTGTCGGCGGTTCGATACATCAATCGCTTGGGGGGGACGAAATCCAAGCCGCTGGCAGACTTGGCCCGGGACTTTTGGCATTTCTGCCTGGACCGGAACATCTCCCTTCAGGCGGAATACCTTCCGGGGTTGTCCAACGCGGTGGCCGATTGGCACTCCCGGTATTTGGTGGACCGCAGCGATTGGATGTTACATCGCGAGGTTTTTTCCCGTATTTCGGATCTTTGGGGTCCATTCGAACTGGATCTCTTTGCGTCCCGCCTCAATTGTCAAGTGCCTCGATTTTTCAGTTGGCGGCCAGATCCGGAGGCTCTAGCTGTAGACGCGTTTCTCCAGACTTGGGGGGAAGGGCGTCTGTACGCGTTTCCTCCGTTTTCAATGATTTCCAGGACTCTTCTTATAATCAGACGACAGGGAACCACGGTGGCTCTGGTGACTCCATTTTGGCCGGCTCAGCCGTGGTTCCCTCCTCTTCTGGAACTGTCTTGCGACGTGCCTCGTCTGTTACCTCTGTTTCCAACGCTTCTGGTGAATCCGGAAGGTTTTCCCCACGAGTTGACTGTGGCAGGATCTCTTCAGTTAATAGTTTGGCTCTTGTCGGGGGTTCCTGCGAAACCTCTCCGTTTTCGGCGTCGGCTCAATTCCTTTTACAAGAGGCGTGGGCACCTGGTACCAGAGCTATGTACCAGTCCGCTTGGTCAGTTTGGGTACGTTGGTGTTTGGAACGGGGTTTGGATCCCGTTTCAGCATCTCCAGTACAGGTGGTAAATTTTTTGTCTTCTCTGTTCGATTCCGGTAAGGCATATCGGACAATTAATACATATCGTTCAGCCATTTCAGCAGGTCATAATTTGGTTGAAGGTGTTCCTATCGGACAATATTCTCTGGTTTGCCGTTTGCTGCGTGGTATCCGTTTTTCAAGACCGCCACAGTCTCGATACCATACCCTTTGGGATGTTAACATTGTTCTTGATTTTTTGGTGTCTTGGCCTCCAAATGCTGTGTTGTCTTTAAAACAGTTATCTGCCAAATTGACGATGCTCCTTTGCCTTATTTCCTTCAAGAGGGTGTCTGACGTTCATGCTTTAGACCTTCACTTTAGGTCTTTCACTCCGGACAGTGTACGTTTTGTCATTCACAGGCGCACTAAGACTAGTGCGAGGGTGATGACTTATCCTGCCTTTCCTGAGCAACAGCAATTGTGCGTTGTCAACTGCCTACAGGAGTATGAACGGCGGACAGCCCCTTTAAGGAGTCCACGTTGGACACAATTATTGGTTTCCTTCCGCAAACCTCATCTCCCTGTGTCTTCGGCCACGTTGGCGAGATGGGTGCGTTGGGTAATGCAATTATCAGGCATTGACGTCCCCTTGTTCGGAGCGCACTCTTCCAGAGGTGCTATGGCGTCTATGGCCATACAGGCTGGTGGTCGCTTGGAAGATGTGCTTAGAGCAGCGGATTGGTCAAGGGAGTCTACTTTTAGAGATTTCTATTTTAAACCTATTGTACATGTGGCTAGCCAAGTTGTTGATCAGCTTTGAACTAGCATAATATGAGCCTCCGTTCTGACATAAAATTCGTGGATTTTCCTAACTTATGTGATGGAAAGTCAGAATTTTATTAAAGACACGGAGGCGAATATTATCCCTCCCTTTTTCTCCCTCCCTTTCATTTATTTCCTGTTTTTCAGGTTGATGTCTACGGGTGATACCTGGATTCTCTTTTTCTGTCCTGTTCTGTTCGCTGCAGTTGGCGTTCCTGTTCCAGGTCCTGTGGATACCGCTGTTGGTGTTCCTTGTTGATGATTATTCCGGTTGATATTTCGGTCGCAGTTAATCGCAAGAAGAGGAAGATGTTTGGATGATAACACTGTTTATAGGGGGGCTTATAGACTGTGATTGGTGGGTTTGAAAAGGGGAGTTTCCATACTGAAGTTTTTTACTTTTGTATTGTGTAAAACAATAAATTTAATCTTTGCTGCTGAGGGAAGCAGTGAGGAAGTTAAAGCATAATATTCGCCTCCGTGTCTTTAATAAAATTCTGACTTTCCATCACATAAGTTAGGAAAATCCACGAATTATATAGATACACCTGACTGCTGTATGATGGACTCCTACCTAGGTAAGTGCTTCTGTTACGCACAGTAATTATATAGGCAGGGCTCAAAATTTCCACACTCCACTAGCCAATGGCGAGTGAAAATTTAGCCCTGGCAAGTAGAAATTCAGCCCTGGTAGGTATGCTATGGCTTGCAGTGGCGAGTAAGCAAAGAACTTAAAATTTTAAGCCCTGATCTAGATACACCGGACTGCTGTATGATGGACTCCTACCTAGGGAAGGGCTTATAATAAATGCTAGCGTTCTGAACGCAGCGAGACTTGGGCATTAATGGGCGGAGTTTTCACAAACACTGTGTAGAGTGCAAGTAGAGGGGGCAATCATTGCTGAAATATCTGAAACTGCACAGAAATAACTCTCTGAATGCCAGCAGTGTCCATGTTGCAATGAGTTTGATACCTCTGGCACTCAAAGGGTTAAAGCTGATGTCACCAAGCCCTGCAGATCTCCATGATCAGCACAGCACACTGAGAGCGTCCCGTAAGTTATGAGCTGTAGGAACTCTGTCCCCATAGCTGAGGGCACAGACTGGGATTTAAACCTTGGAGTGCCACAGTGATATCAAACTCATTACGAAGCAATGAGTTGGCTACCCCTCTGGCACTAAAACTGTTAAAAAGGTATGTTATTGACCGTATACTGTGCCCCTGTTTGCATTTTATATTTGAACAGTCTGTACTTGCAGAATATGTAAAGTCAAACAATGGACACGATCATAACACTTCATTACAACGTCATTACACTTTGCAATGCGTTGGTTACCACTCTGGCACGCAATGGATTACAGTCCAGAGAGAGACAAATGTATTGCACTTTTGTCCATAAATGGTTAATCCTGTGGCAGCGCCCACACATCTTCTGTTATCCTACGATAGGACCACCAAACAAGCAGAGTATAACAAAATAATCCTTTTCTACAACATTGCACACGACTTAAAGTTCAAATGCTAATGTTTGTTTCCACGATTTGTTTCCATTCGACATGTAATTGACACATGCGGGTAATAAGAGAATGTAATCATGTTGTGTTTTCTTAGGATGCCAGACATGGCGGCTGTGGCCTCCTGCAGGCTCGGGCCTGACCCAGACCGGAGAATATTTACAGATCTGTATGAGACGGGTAAGATGTGGGACAGACGTGTGTGGTCTGAAGGGGAGTGTAAATCCAGATTTTATTCCAGAGAACGATCTGCACGTAAACCATCTGCAGTCACAGATAATGCCCACTCACCCCTGATAGCAGGGCAATACGCGCAAAACAAGTGGAGCAATTCTGGAATAAACTGTAGCAAAAGGGGGGTAATAGAAATTCCACCTGATTACACAGGGGACCTTGGCTCAGCATTAAGCGCACCCAAGTAGAACATCTTGCCCCAGTGGTGCTGTTTACATGCATTCCCACCTCTAGGCACTGAAATGCAGGAGGCTGCAGATTGGTGAACTCACGCATTTCATGTATTCCTATTTCAGCACTGTGATCTGTACAGAGGCCTATGGGACTGTGCAGTTATTCCACACAAGCAGTGGGGGAGGCCTCGCATCTTGTGGCCTGGGTGGAGGGCAAATACAATCCAGTTGCCCATTTCTACTATCATGCCAGCCCACTGCTACAGTCCATCCCCTTTTTGTTAATGTAAAAATTGCCATTAATGTTGGGAAGTAAGGAAAGTGCTACCGCATAGGTTTCACTTGAAATTGGGTTACACTAGTGATTCTACAGATCTTACAGTTGAGAGCTAAACTAGTGATACCACAGAGCTTACAATTTAATTAGTTACACAAGTGATACCATAGAGCTTACAATGGAAATGGGTTATGCTACCAGTGTAGCTTCATTTGAATTGTAGGCTCTGCGGGATCACAAGTGTAGCGCCATTTACTGCGGCAAATGGGAGATTGAGTAAGGGACACACTGGCCCAGAAAGATGACCATCCCAGGCCAGGTACTGTGATGGCTGTGATACCATTTGAATCCTCCATTAATTTGCTGATCCAACCAACTAATATAGACAAGTGGCGCTATGTATATAGTATCACCACCAACAATAGGTTAACCGGAACAATATACCTGCTGCTACTATCTCTGTAAGCGTAAGAAAACCAACAAAAACTAAACAAAAAAAAAAAACTAAAGAGCGTAAATGTAAAAATTAATAAAATAAATTAAATACTAATGCAGTGATTTCAATTGAGATAGGGGACCCAAAAATGGCCTCACCACACCCGCCAACACCCGCACCACCAAATAGCAAATGCAGAAATCAGTCTGTGCACTGGAGCACAATATCACCTCTCAAAAGTTATAGGCATAGTAATACTTAATTATTCCTAACCCCTATAGAAAAGTCCTATTAAAAATAAACGTATTACCCCCAGTGTCATCTCTCAAACCTTTATGGTTTGAGAGATGATCTTTCCTAAAGTTCCCCCCTCCCTCACCCTTCCCCATAGTCAGTGTTCTAGTTGACTGCAGGGAAGCTTGTTGTACGACTTTCAGGCGGCTCTGCAACAGAGCCGAGATCACGTTACTAAATAAGTTTCACTGAAATTGTTTTCTACGTGTGCTTGGTTTGTGCTTGGTTTGTGCTTGGTTTGTGCTTGGTTTGCAAGCACACATAGAAGACCGTTTTAGTGAAATGTTTTTTTTTAATTAATGTGATCTCTGCTCTACTGCAGAGTCGCCTGATGATCGTAAGACCGGATTTCCCTTTAGTCAGCTACAAAGCTGACTTCAGGGGAGAGGGAGGGCAACTTTAGGAGCGATTATCTCTCAAACCATAAAGGTTTGAGAGATGACACTGGGGGCAATACGTTTACTTTTAATAGGACTTTTCTATAGGGGTTAGGAATAATTAAGTATTACTATCCCTTTAAATCAAACCACAAAACTAAAATAGATATATAGATATATATGGATAGATAGATATATAGATATATGGATAGATAGATATATAGATGGATAGATAGATAGATATATAGATATATGGATAGATATAGATATATATGGATATGGAAAAGTCATATACAGAAGTGCACTCACAGGACTTAGAGTTAATACTTTATTGCACTGTCAACGTTTCGGCCCCCCTCAAGGGCCTTTATCAAGACGGATAGGGAGATAGATACATAGATAGATAGATATGAGATATGAGAGAGAGAGAGAGAGAGATATAAAGATACATATATATATAGATACAACCCAAGTGAAAGATATATGAATTTATTATTTACTAAAAAAGTTTATGTATAAAACCTATAATATACAATGTATACACGGATATAAAACCTATCAAATATAGATAAGCATTGGGATCGTATATATCGCACGATAGTAGTCACATATGATCCCAACGTAAACCTCCCCAAGGGCATCCAACACAGATATAAATGTAGTAAAAAGTCCCAAATACAGATGTAAATTGGTCAATTGAAGTGGACAACGGAAACAATGTTGCTTTCCTGTCCGTAAGGCCGCTTCAGTCTGTATAAAAATAGGACCTAACTAGTGATGAGCGAGCACCCCAATGCTCGGGTGTTCGGGTGCTCTGACCGAGCACCCCCTGAGGCTCGAGTGCTCGGCCGAGCACCCGAGCCCCATTGAATTCAATGGGGCGACACGAGCATTACACCAGGCACCCCCTGCTCTGATGAGGGGAGGGTGCCTGGTCCATAGGAAAAGGGCAGAAAATGATGGAAACACCACAGAAATGGTTCAGGGACAGCATAGGGAGGATGTCTGGATGCATCTTGGACTCCAACATCGCTGCTGGGAACGATGTTTCGCCCGTAGTACGCCATTTTTACAGACTGACCGTAAAACACACAAAAAGGAAGATAAAAACGACTTTAGGCGAAAAATTGTTACCAAACAGTATTTGCTGTATATTTACTTGAACTATCAGGATCACGTCCACTTCCCCATCCCTTTTTACCCGCCGCCTTCATAATAAACGGAATATATGCCGGTAATCTGCGGCTAGGCACACGAAACAGAATGTGACGCTAATCTGCGGTTAGGCACACTAAACAATATATGCCGGTAATCTGCGGCTAGGCACACTAAACAATATGTGACGTTAATCTGCGGCTAGGCACACTAAACAATATGTGACGTTAATCTGCGGCTAGGCACACTAAACAATATGTGACGCTAATCTGCGGCTAGGCACACTAAACAATATGTGACGTTAATCTGCGGATAGGCACACTAAACAATATGTGACGCTAATCTGCGGCTAGGCACACTAAACAATATGTGACGCTAATCTGCGGCTAGGCACACTAAACAATATGTGACGCTAATCTGCGGCTAGGCACACTAAACAATATGTGACGCTAATCTGCGGCTAGGCACACTAAACAATATGTGACGCTAATCTGCGGTTAGGCACACTAAACAATATGTGACGCTAATCTGCGGCTAGGCACACTAAACAATATGTGACGCTAATCTGCGGCTAGGCACACTAAACAATATGTGACGCTAATCTGCGGTTAGGCACACTAAACAATATGTGACGCTAATCTGCGGCTAGGCACACTAAACAATATGTGACGTTAATCTGCGGCTAGGCACACTAAACAATATGTGACGCTAATCTGCGGCTAGGCACACTAAACAATATGTGACGCTAATCTGCGGCTAGGCACACTAACCAATATGTGACGCTAATCTGCGGTTAGGCACACTAAACAATATGTGACGCTAATCTGCGGCTAGGCACACTAAACAATATGTGACGTTAATCTGCGGCTAGGCACACTAAACAATATGTGACGCTAATCTGCGGCTAGGCACACGAAACAGAATGTGCTGCTAATCTGCGGCTAGGCACAGTGAAAGGAATATGTGACGTTTATTTTTTACACTTTCCACACTAAACAGAATGTGCTGCTAATCTGCAACTTTGCACACTAAACAGAATGTGCTGCTAATCTGCAACTTTGCACACTAAACAGAATGTGCTGCTAATCTGCGGCTAGGCACAGTGAACGGAATATGTGACGTTTTTTTTTTTTTAATTTTTGCCCCCCCAAACAAAATATAACTGCTGCCCCCACACACAACAGTCCTAAAAAGGACTTTTGGGTCTTTATATGTTGTTCCAACACTTTTCTTCTCCCTACACTGACTTTCCCTTCCTATCCTCATCTCTCCCTGGCTAAGACTGAGCCGAACTCGCTGGTCAGGTGCTATACAGCACCCGATCACGGGTTCTGGCCAGCCAATCAGTGTAATGCCAGCAGCCAACATGGCTGCTGGCATTACACTGATGTCAGAGCCTCCCCGCACGTTTATTGGCTGCGCAGCAGCCGCGAAACGTGCGGGGAGGAGACCCGAACATGGGGGGCGAGCACATGCGGTACTCGTACGAGTACCGCCATGTGCCGAGCAGAGCGATGCTCGAGCCGAACCGAACTTCGGCCGAGCATGCTCGCTCATCACTAGACCTAACCAGTCCACAGATAACTGTTCCGCACTGTATTAATAAGTGTGGAGCTCTGTGGGGAACCTATTGACCTCCTTTCGGTCTTAATGTTCAGTTGTTTCCATTAATACACTGTGACGCTTCCTGAACAGATGAAATCAAACTGTGTGCCCTCATGGTCCAGTTCTTACCCGCTGTATGGGAGACTTCTGATGATCCAAACACTTCACTCCCAACACGCTGCAAACAAATTCTCAATATGTCAAAGTTCATAACAGTAGGGATATGGCTGGATGGATGACTTGCCATCAGCAGGCAGAGTCTTACTCGTTCCTCCGACAATATAAGACAATGTATGCTTTGGAAATAAATCCATGTTCTCTGGGGTGCAAAGTACAAAACTATCACTGACGCGTTTCGTGGTAACGGCACTTTCTCAAGGAGTATAACATTTGATAGGGACCGAAGCAGCCTTACGACAGGAACGCAACACTGTTCCTGTGTCCACTTCAGCTGACTAGTTGACACCTGTATTTGGGACATTCTTTTACTACATTTATATCTGTGTTGGATGCCCTGGGGGAGGTTTACGTTGGGATCATATGTGAATACTATCGTGCGATATATATGATCCCAATGCTTATCTATATTTGATAGGTTTTATATCCGTGTATACATTGTATATTATAGGTTTTATACATAAACTTTTTTAGTAATTCATATATCTGTTTCACTTGGGTTGTCTGCCTCCATATATATTTTAGTTTTGGGGTTTGATTGTACTTTTGGAGGGGATATTGTACCCCAGTGTGCGGACTGACTTCTGCATTTGCTATTTTTGGTGGTGTGGCTGTTGGTGGGGCGTGGTGAGGCCATTTTTGGGTCCCCTATCTCATAATTGAAATCACTGCATTAGTAGTTATTTTATAATTTTTTACATTGCGCTCTTTAGTTTCTTTTTTAACTTTCTGATCCACTTGATCAGTGGCCACTAGCATATATGGCCAAACCCAAGATGGGGGTGACCTTCGTACCCATCCACGCACCCCCCCATACGAGACTATCTCTAGGCAAGAGCGCGGTAATGATGGTAATTAGACACAGGAGTTTGGCATTGAAACAGACCCCACACAAGTTATGTGCATGAAGATGCCTCAACCCTAAAATGCGTTGTGTACCCCTCTGGCACTCAAAGGGTTAATGCAGCTTTTATCCCCCTGAATGTCACTTCAGGCCCCATTTTCAACCCCTTGAGTGCTAGGTCTCCAGCATTCTCTGTAGCAATGATTTGGAGATCTCTAGCATTCAAGCTAAGAGCCTGTTGAAATCAACAGGAATTCTAGGAACTTGTATTTTTGTTCCTTATATTGCGTATTTGCTGAAACATGGCTCCCCTGTGTGCAAAAACAAGTTTGAACTGCAATAACTTTGGAACATGTCATGTCCCTTCAGTGACCGTGCCCTTTTACACAGCAGGAAAAGGTTTACTACCTCTTTAAATGCCTCATTTACATGAAAGGAAATGACTTGTCCCCTATGGGGCAGTTTGTCCACAATTGCTGTCTGTGTGCATACATCCCTAAAGGTGTGTGAGGGCCCTGCAAGTCTGTGGGGCAGGGGGGTGTTCACTGCACCTGGCCAAATTCATCATTTTTAGCAATTGTTCATGTAACGGGCTATACTGGGGTTGGACAATCGAAGGTCCTCTGCAGGGGAGGGCTGGCAGCTTGTGGCCTGGGGGGCAAGTACAATCAAGGGGTCCATTTCAACTGTCGTTCCAGCCCACTGTCCCAGCCCGTCCCCTTCTGTTCATTTTAAACTTATTAATGCTGTGAAGACAAATGATACCACAGAGCTTACAACTGGAATGGGGCTACACTAGTGATAATACAGAGCTTACAACTGAAATGGATCTACACTAGTGATACCACAGAGCTTACAACTGGAATGGGGCTACACTAGTGATAATACAGAGCTTACAGTTCAAATGGAGTTCCACTAGAGATAACATAGAGCTTACAATTGAATGGAAGCTAGACTAGTGATACCACAGAGCTTAAAAATGTAAAGATACCCTAGTGATACCATAGAGCTTACAATGGCAATGGGTTATGCTACTAGAGGTACCACTAGCTCTGTGGTATCACTAGTGCAGCTCCATTTCAGTTGTAAGCTGTGTGGTATCACTAGTGTAGATCCATTTCAGTTGTAGCTCTGTTGTATCTCTAGTGTAGATCCATTTCAGTTGTAAGTTCTGTGGTATCACTAGTGTAGATCCATTTCAGTTGTAAGCTCTGTGGTATCACTAGTGTAGATCCATTTCAGTTGTAAGCTCTGTGGTATCACTAGTGTAGATCCATTTCAGTTGTAAGCTCTGTGGTATCACTAGTGTACCTCCATTTCAGTTGTAAGCTCTGTGGTGTCACTAGTGTAGATCCATTTCAGTTGTAAGCTCTGTGGTATCACTAGTGTAGATCCATTTCAGTTGTAAGCTCTGTGGTATCACTAGTGCAGCTCCATTTCAGTTGTAAGCTCTGTGGTATCACTAGTGCAGCTCCATTTCAGTTGTAAGCTCTGTGGTATCACTAGTGTAGATCCATTTCAGTTGTAAGCTCTGTGGTATCACTAGTGTAGATCCATTTCAGTTGTAAGCTCTGTGGTATCACTAGTGTAGATCCATTTCAGTTGTAAGCTCTGTGGTATCACTAGTGTACCTCCATTTCAGTTGTAAGCTCTGTGGTGTCACTAGTGTAGATCCATTTCAGTTGTAAGCTCTGTGGTGTCACTAGTGTAGATCCATTTCAGTTGTAAGCTCTGTGGTATCACTAGTGCAGCTCCATTTCAGTTGTAAGCTCTGTGGTATCACTAGTGCAGCTCCATTTCAGTTGTAAGCTCTGTGGTATCACTAGTGTAGATCCATTTCAGTTGTAAGCTCTGTGGTATCACTAGTGTAGATCCATTTCAGTTGTAAGCTCTGTGGTATCACTAGTGTACCTCCATTTCAGTTGTAAGCTCTGTGGTGTCACTAGTGTAGATCCATTTCAGTTGTAAGTTCTGTGGTATCACTAGTGTAGATCCATTTCAGTTGTAAGCTCTGTGGTGTCACTAGTGTAGATCCATTTCCATTGTAAGCTCTGTGGTATCGCTGGTGTACCTCCATTTCAGTTGTAAGCTCTGTAGTATCACTTGTGTAGATCCATTTCAGTTGTAAGCTCTGTGGTATCACTAGTGCAGCTCCATTTCAGTTGTAAGTTCTGTGGTATCACTAGTGTAGCTCCATTTCAGTTGTAAGCTCTGTGGTATCACTAGTGCACCTCCATTTCAGTTGTAAGCTCTGTGGTATCACTAGTGCAGCTCCATTTCAGTTGTAAGCTCTGTGGTATCACTAGTGTAGCCCCATTTCAGTTGTAAGCTATGTGGTATCACTAGAGTAGATCCATTTCAGTTGTAAGCTCTGTGGTATCACTAGAGTAGATCCATTTCAGTTGTAAGCTCTGTGGTATCACTAGTGTAGATCCATTTCAGTTGTAAGCTCTGCGGTATCACTAGTGTAGATCCATTTCAGTTGTAAGCTCTGCGGTATCACTAGTGTAGATCCATTTCAGTTGTAAGCTCTGCGGTATCACTAGTGTAGATCCATTTCAGTTGTAAGCTCTGCGGTATCACTAGTGTAGATCCATTTCAGTTGTAAGCTCTGCGGTATCATTAGTGTAGATCCATTTCAGTTGTAAGCTCTGCGGTATCACTAGTGTAGATCCATTTCAGTTGTAAGCGCTGTGGTGTCACTAGTGTAGCCCCATTTCAGTTGTAAGCTCTGTGGTATCACTAGTGTATATCCATTTACAGCAGCAGGAAGGAGATTTAGTGAGGCAGTGGCCCACCAGCCCAGACCTATGACCAGCCCAGGGGGCAATTGCCCCTCTGCCCCCCAGGCCAGCCCTCCCCTGACCATCACTGAGTTGTACACTATAGGAAAACTAGGATTGCAGAGAAGGTTGATGCATATATTTATATTAATGTACAATCGGTTACATGGTGTAGCAAAGAGGGTTACCTTTTTATTTGGCTTCTTGTCCAGCCAAACTTGGGTCAGGTTCAAGCCATCAAGCCTGGTGCCGTTTCCCTTCTCCTCATTGGGGTATTCCACATCAGGCGTATTTTTTGGGTACATGTATTTTCTTCCTCCTCCCATAATAACCTTAAAATAAATAAATAAAAAATAATAAAAGAATAACTTTGTGCACTATAGGTTTATCATGGAAATGATTGATAGCAATGAGTTGCTATTAAAGAAACGCCTCCTAATAACCCCACTCTTACCTTAATCTGTGCAGAAAATCCTTACCACTGCAATCAGTTGTGTGGGGACTGGTACCACCAAAAATGAGTCTTTAACCCTTTTGATTGCCAGAGGGGTATGCAACACATTGTTCTGCATTGCAGTGCATGCCCCTCTGGTACTCAAATGGTTAATTGGTAAGAGCTATCCTGTTCGTACAGGCAGACATCTTGATGCAGATCTTGGACTCTCTCCTTCATCCTCAGGAATGAAGTCTCCCTACAAAGTTTGAAGTCCAACACAATTGTCTGCCTTCAGGGACATGATATCCATTATTTAAAGGGATAGTAATACTTCGTTTTTCTTTATTTTATATTGTAGCCATTAAAAAAACACGAACGATATAAGTCTTATCTCTCAAACCTTTATGGTTTGAGAGATTTTCACAAGTAAAGTTTCCCCTCCCGCCCCTTTTACCTAGTGTAAGCCATCTCTTCTCAGATGTGGAATGCAGTCCATAGACCAGACAGATAACAGCAGGGGACAATCTTCTTCCTATGAGAACAATGAAAGCCCTGCCCCCCTTGACAAGTTTTTCAGGTTTTTCCCTTATCATAATTGAAGATTGTCCCTCTCTGCAGTCTACCTGGGCACCTCCCTTCTGCTCTGGCTGAGCAGTGTTACATCAGTAAAAGGGGCAGGAGGGGGATACTTTGTCATTGAATTACTCTTGTACTACAACTCTGACAGAATTGAAATAACACTCTCCAAAGTCCAAATACTATGATGATTAATTAGAGCTGCTTTTATTATGAAACATTATTATCCCTTTAAAGACTGATTTTTGGAAGACCAATAAACTGGGAACCATTTCATGGTGGCAGTAGGTTTATTACAAGGTTTTGTTCATTTCAGAAAGTTTGCGATGACCACCCTTTTTTAATGATTTGGTGTTCAGTGTAGGGAAGCCGGAAATGGCACCTCGTCTTCTACTCTCTGCCAGTTGGCGTCACAATGCTGGCTTGGTGACAAACTCCAAATCGGGAATAAAGTTCATAAACTAATGAATACAGTCTTATATATAGTATAGTTGTGTTGGCTTAACAGGTTAAAGAAAACGTATCTTTTGGGAACATTGCTTCATAAAACGTCAAATTACAATAAGGCGCCCTAAAATAAAAGTATGGCACGCCAGAATGCCTACGAGCTGGCAAGTTTACACAGTCTTCCTGCCATTATCACATACATGTCATTACACTTAAAATGTGCAGCAAGTCTGCCTTTCAACATCATTTCCCAATTACTTATGTCAGACTCACCAGCCCGTAGTTGCCAGAATCCTTCCTACTGCTTTTTGGGTAGAAACTATACTGGCAATTGTTCGTCTGCTTTTGACCAGCATTAACTGTGGCTATACTCTATGAATAAGTGACTCTTAATTTTAAGAATGATTTATACCTGACTGATGTATAAAGGGACACCTGTCTCAGATATCTATAGATAGAGAGAAATGTATATAGAGATTTGCATTATATCTACAGTTTCCTGTATATAGTGATCTCTTTTGAAGCCTGCCTGTAGGTCACACCAACTCACAATAAACCTAAGTGAATCGTGAGGGACCCTTGCTGTTATCAGACTGGATAAAACTGATCATTAGCAAATAACAGTAAATGGAAATAACTCCCACATGATGGGCACCTACCTAGGCAAGTCCTTATGATAAACAAATTAATAACCATTTATTATAATACTAGTTTGAACAGCCTATATACACGGGCCACAGTGCCAGGCAGCAACAGCCTACTGGGCAGTCATGCACAGTAGAGAATGCCCACACCATGTCTGATAATGGAGCAAGGCGCTCTGAATTCAGACCGTAGTACTTTGCTGCGCAGATAGACCAATGGTCTGAATTTGGAGCACCCTGCTCCGTTATCAGCCTCGGCACGGGCAGTGTCTACTGTGCATGACAGCTTTTGACAAACATACATTAGCGAATTATTATATAGGATGGTTAAGTAACCAGTATGCTATTGTATATAATTTTCAGGCACCAGAATAATTGAATTGGCTGACTGGGTGGAATTAAACTCTATTTTTTGTCTGTTACAGCAAAACAACTCCTGAGGAAGTTACAGATTAACTCTGAGACTCCGAGTAAGGTGAGTGAAAGACTAAAGATCAGAATTTGTCTGAACAGAGCATGGGGGCGAGAGGGCAGAATGTGTAATGGGTTTGTATATAAATTAATGACTTGTCTTGATCCCAGGAATTCTGAATGTTTTACTTTAACTTAATACTGTGCGCCAGATTAGTATATATTATATTCCTTTGCAATGTATTGCATATTGTGTTGGCATTCCAGTGGGTAATCTGTTGTAACCCATTTTATATCTCCGAAATCAGTGTTCCTATGTTTCATGTCTAACCTGTGAAAAGCCTTGAGTGCACACATCCAGTCCTCTTGCGACATACAATTTTAGAATTCCATCACTGGCTTCCTACACTAGGGGGCACCCTAACCCCACCAATAACAACCCCACTTCTCTCGATCTCACCCACACACCCATCCATTGCTGCCCAGTAGAGAAAAGACACTTGGCTTATAGTGCGAAAAACACACGCTGTGGGACGCTTGATATATGAAGATTCCCCCTTACTACTATATGCAGGATCCAGCCGGTCTTAATATAAATAGGACTGGAGGCAGTGAACTGAGCAGGGGTTAAGCCTCTCTGCCCAAATCCCTGCACGACTGAATGACTTCTCCCTCCCATCTCCATCAGTAGGACCGTCTGACTCTGTCCTGCAGTGGAATCTGTTCCAGCGGACAGACAGGAAGTGACAGAGATCAGTGCAGGACAGGAGAACTCCAGCGGAGTGGCGCCCTCAGGTGGGGAGCTGATCAGGATAGGTTAAGGCCTCCAAAAGCATTAGGGAATAAAACATTGTATCAGCTGAGTGCCTGAATTTTAGGGGTAGGGGGTGCACCATTAACAGAGTGTAAGAACAAGGGGTGTCCAATTAGCCAAGTGCAAAAACAAGGGAGGGATGAATGGGGGGGAGCCATGAGGTGAAGGAGGGGAAAACAAGGTAGTGGCCTTCAGTTATCTGGGCATGAAGAGAAGCCCCCTTCCCAAATCATTGCCCTCAGTGATATCTGTACTGATACAGGCTGGTGAAGGAGGCTAGATCCAGAAGGTGGCAGATGGGAGGGAATTAAAAACGCCTCTCTACTGCCACCCAGAGGAGGGTCTGGCAGCAACAAAGAATCGGAGTGTTATGGATGTAATGTCCACTGTATCCTATATAATAATTCGATAACAATGTTTGTCAAACTACGGTCTGAATTTGGAAAGCCTCGCTCAGTATGGGCCGCGACACGGACAGTTATTACTGAGCATGACTTGCGATGTTTGTCAGAAGCAGTCATGCACAGTAGAGATGGCTGCGCAAGCTATAGTCATTCGCAATACAGACTGCCCACACGCATCTGATATGGAGTGGGGAGCTCTGAATTCAGACCAGAGTATACGACCTGAATTTGGAGCACCTCACTCCGTATTGGCCGCTGCGCGGGCAATCAGTACTGCGCAAGACTGCAGCACTGCCAGTGTTGGCCCGTGTACACGGGGTTTAAATCTAGTATGTAATAAACTGGTAAACTGTCCACACTGATGTATAAACTGGACCTTGTAGCACTCTATGAAGTGGTAAAGGGATCAAATATGTATTAAGACCAGTTTATATACAAACTGACTGATCGCCCTAAACCAGGAGCAGATGTCAGGGTTGTGGAGTGTTCTGGCCACGCCCACAACATGGCACAATGGGTGTGGCTAGAACCTCAGGTGCGACTGGCAATCAGGAGCCGGGGGCAGCTGCCTACACTTCCCAGTGGTAAATCTGGCACTGCACTTGCCTCAATATTGGGGATGTTGTTCATGAGCTGCCAGGCGATGTCCTTGCAGCCTTGATCCACAGCTTCTTTGGGCATCTCCAGGTCTGAATACCAGTCTCTGTTGACGCAGTGGGCGTAGGCTGCGCTGGGCGTGGCATGGTTCACTCTGGTTGTGGTCACTATACCAACGGATTTTCCTGCGCAGGGGAAAACAGATTAAAATAGATTGAACACCTCTAGTAGCGAGTGCGAAACATTCAGCTTTGCAGCTGTTGGAGTAAAATTCCCATCATCCCCAAACAGCCAGAGACAGTCTACCCCTATCCTAGAGTGTCAGAGGAATCCACTGTCTAATGTCATGAGTTCTCCCTACAAGTCACCCTAAATCACATGTCCAAAGGAAATTAAAATGTATTTATCACTTTGAGTGGCAAATGGGCCAAAGCAATGCACTGCATACCCCTCTGGCACTCAGAAGGTTAATTGGTATTTATATTCTGCAGTGCACTGTGAAGCAATGGGTTGGAGATCTTACTTTCAAGGCCAGGGATAGTAAATTATCAGACCTCCAGCTGTTGGACTACAACATCCCATCATCCCTTACCAGCCAAGGTGGGAAATTCCTACATAAACACGGATACAACAATCACAATGACTGATGCACTGACCACCCACATGATGAGGAAGATCCTAAAATACAACCTCATCCAGACACGATGCCTATTCACAACGGGGCTCATAAAACCAAAAGTTATTCCCCCAGTACCTGTTATGTTTTGGGTTTTATGGGCACTGTGTGAATGGACACTGTGTTTCGGTGATCCTCCAGAGACTCTGGAACAAGCCTTGGTGACCCGTTTGATGCAGTTGATAGTTTATCCCAGTGATGTCTGCACCCAGTAGAGGATATGTGCTCTATCCAGAGGGCTCACCTTGAGAATCCGCATTAGACTTTAAGCTACTGTTTAGGGTTACACTTCCCCTTTAAAATGGAGTGTGTATCGGGAGGGGGGTTACTATGAAAATGTTGCTCTGTATGTGGCAAACTTCTAAATGCCACAATCATAATGTCTCCTGAATTAAAAGGGCGACATTTTGATGTTCGTTTGCTTAAGTGTCACTCTGAGAACTCTCCATCGTTAACTTAAATCCTACCATACCCTCCATCTGTGCCTTAACTTATACCCTGCCGTACCCTCCATCTGTGCCTTAACTTATACCCTGCCGTACCCTCCATCTGTGCCTTAACTTATATCCTGCAGTACCCTCCGTCTGTGCCTTAACTTATACCCTGCAGTACCCTCCATCTGTGCCTTAACTTATACCCTGCAGTACCCTCCATCTGTGCCTTAACTTATACCCTGCCGTACCCTCCATCTGTGCCTTAACTTATACCCTGCCGTACCCTCCATCTGTGCCTCAACTTATACCCTGCCGCCACTGTCTCTGCCCTACTGTGCTCAGAGCACCCTCCATCTGTGCCATAACCCTTTGAGGGGTCCAACTCATTTCAATTTGTTGCAGCAGGAATTAAGTTAAGGATGGAGGGTACTCTGAGTGACCCTTAAAGGGACAGTAATACTTAAAATGTAAAAAATGTTGTAGGTGTATCCCCCTGAGTAAAACAAGGGTACTACCACTGTGAGAGATTTTATTTAACCCTTTGAGTGCCAGAGGGGTATGCAACGCATTGCTTTGCAATGCGTTGCGTACCCATTTGGCACTCAAAGGGTTAAAAAATTATAACCGCTCAAACTTGACTTTTTTTAGGTGCAATATAACAGGAACCTGAAAATTTACAGTGGCGCTGTTGCTACACCATCCTATGGACTGCTCTGGTCTGTAGACCATAAATCTCCATAGGATGGTGTAACAGCGTCAATGTACAATTTCAGGCCAGTGTGATATTGCACCTAAAAAAAGTTTGAGCTGTTATAACTTTTTAATAAAATCTCTCAGCAGTGGGAGTACCCTTGTTTTATTCAGGGACATAAACCCCAGCTTCCATCGCCTGTCTCCCACCACTCACCTGCTGCTTTGGCCCACTTGAGGATGGAGTCCACTTCATTCCCCTTGGTGGTATTGCACTGCCCACGCACAGAGGCTGCATTCACTCCCACAGTGCCCTCATTGGCTTTCACCCCACACAGGTAGGCAGTGGCAGTGCCCGCACTGTCTGGCACCTGGGCATTTGTGTTGTAGGTCTACAGGAAAGAACAAATGGTGCAAACAGTTATTGAACCATGAAGATTTTGTTTAGTTTACACAACTGGGTTAAATTGGTGCGGGGCAGCCTCTGGCTGTTGTGTACTACAATTCCTAATCTCCAACCATCCAGCTCACAGAAAAATGTACAATCTTCACCACTTCTCAGGTTCATATCTGGATTTTCCTATCCATAGATGTGTTTTAAATGAGTAGATTGAGCACAGTATTTATTACCAGTGCTTGAATTATAACTGCGTCTCTTACATTGGATTAAACACGGATTATACAGTTGCTTTTAAAGAAGATAGACGTGTAATCTTTCTGATTACCAGATGAGGATCCAATGAAATGTGAAGCTGCACCCTGGTTAAAACACTATAAAGTCAAAATGAGCTACAATGTTACAGAAAATATACAATGTGAAGAAATCTGAGCGGGCACGGAGTACTGCAGGGATAGTGTTACATTGTTTCATACATACACATCCCTCACAGTGAGCAGCCACGATCTGTCTCCAGAGTGGTTTCTGGTCTGTTGACAATCAAGGCAGGACAGTGATACAATGTACAACTATCCCTGCAGCACTGAGTGATCGATATTCCATCTGCAGGGCTTATCAGTTTAAGTCCTTTGCTACTAGCCAGACTTGAAAAGTTACTCGCCACTGCAATACATAACATAGCCACCAGGGCTGAATTTCTACTCACCACTGCAATACATAACATACCCACCAGGGCTGAATTTCTACTCGCCACTGCAAGCCATAACATACCCACCAGGGCTGAATTTCTACTCACCACTGCAATACCTAACATACCCACCAGGGCTGAATTTCTACTCGCCACTGCAATACATAACATACCCACCAGGGCTGAATTTCTACTCGCCACTGCAATACATAACATAGCCACCAGGGCTGAATTTCTACTCACCACTGCAATACATAACATACCCACCAGGGCTGAATTTCTACTCGCCACTGCAATACATAACATACCCACCAGGGCTGAATTTCTACTCACCACTGCAATACCTAACATACCCACCAGGGCTGAATTTCTACTCGCCACTGCAATACATAACATACCCACCAGGGCTGAATTTCTACTCGCCACTGCAATCCATAACATACCCCCCAGGGCTGAATTTCTACTCTCCAGGGCTACATTTTCACTCGCCATTGGCTAGTGGCAAGTGGAAATCTTGAGCCCTGCCATCTGTATCACATTGTATCACACTGCCTTCCCAGTCCCTGGCAAAACCTCTGCAAATGAATCTAGGAACAGGATTCCCCAACAGGCAGACTAGACAACTGCCTACAGCTTCCACTTTTGAGGGGCGGTGCCTCACTTCTGACGGCCACACCCACATCATGAATTGTCGGTGTCCAGAACTTTCTCCGCTTCCCTGCCCCAGTTTATATACAACGTTACACGTTATTTAACCCCTTGGATGCTAGTGATCTCACACATTGCTCTGCAATGCGTTGGATATCTTTCTAGCAGCCAAAGGGTTAAGCATTTACTACAACATCTACTTTTTAATATAGATGGGGTTTTAGGGTGTATTTTAGTAGGACTTGCCATAAAGGGAGATACCTTGACAGGGTGGCACACTTATAAATGACCTGGCCAATTTGTGTAACTAAAATCTTAGTTACTAAGAAATATCATATATACCCAATGCAGGGTACACATTTTCACTTTCCATAGAGGAGCACAAGTTTGTCTTTATGAAAGCATTTTTTTTTTTTTACCTTGTTATTGGACATATCTTCCGTGCTAGGAAGTAGTGAATAGGATTGGGGGTGGGATCATGTGAGTGGGGGTGGCCATAGGTGGAGCTAAGAGCACCTAAATTGCCTCACCTTGGGGGCACATGGATGCAAATCCAGCCCTGTTTAAACTGTCAGTGATATGGGTAAAGTAGGTGAAAATGGATACAGATTAGGCAACTAGGCTTTACATATTACACATTTTCAAATATACACTTTAACCTTTTGAATGCTGGTATTAGACCTCTAGAATGTAAGGCTTTAAGCCTCGTTTTAATGAATGGATTGTTCCCTGTGGTGCAATTAGTTTTTCCAAATCTTTGCAAATGCTCTAGTATCCTGTGATTGGAGGAAAGCGGATGTAGTATCATTGTTCAAAAAGGGGCAAGAACCAGACCAGGAAATTACAGGCCTGTGAGCTTGACTTCCATAATGGGTAAGATACTAGAAGGGTTATTAACTGACAGTATTCAGAACCATGTGACTTCCATAGTGGGTAACATACTAGAAGGGTTAATAACTGACAGTAGTTAGAACTATGTGACTTCCATAGCGGGTAAGATACTAGAAGGGTTACTAACTGACAGTATTCAGAACCATGTGACTTCCATAGTGGGTAAGATACTAGAAGGGTTACTAACTGACACTATTCAGAACTATGTGACTTCCATAGTGGGTAAGATACTAGAAGGGTTACTAACTGACAGTATTCAGAACTATGTGACTTCCATAGTGGGTAAGATACTAGAAGGGTTACTGACAGTATTCAGAACCATGTGACTTCCATAGTGGGTAAGATACTAGAAGGGTTACTAACTGACAGTATTCAGAACCATGTGAGTTCCATAGTGGGTAAGATACTAGAAGGGTTACTAACTGACAGTATTCAGAACCACGTGACTTCCATAGTGGGTAACATACTAGAAGGGTTACTAACTGACACTGTTCAGAACCACGTGACTTCCATAGTGGGTAACATACTAGAAGGGTTACTAACTGACACTATTCAGAACCACGTGACTTCCATAGTGGGTAAGATACTAGAAGGGTTACTAACTGACACTATTCAGTACTATGTGACTTCCATAGTGGGTAAGATACTAGAAGGGTTACTAACTGACAGTAATCAGAACTATATGACTTCCATAGTGGGTAAGCTACTAGAAGGGTTACTAACTGACACTGTTCAGAACTATGTGACTTCCATAGTGGGTAAGATACTAGAAGGGTTACTAATTGACAGTAGTCAGAACCATGTGACTTCCATAGTGGATAAGATACTAGAAGGGTTACTAACTGACAGTATTCAGAACTATGTGACTTCCATAGTGGGTAAGATACTAGAAGGGTTACTAACTGACAGTACTCAGAACTATGTGACTTCCATAGTGGGTAAGATACTAGAAGGATTACTAACTGACAGTACTCAGAACCATGTGAAGACAAACAATATTAGTTTTAGTCAGCCTGGTTTTATTAAGAACTAGATGAAGAGCCCGTTACACGGGCCACAGTGCCACTGCCAGCCGGTCGCGATGCAGTCATGCTCAGTAGAGACCGCACGCACCGCAGCGGATACAGAGCTGGATGCAGTCTCTACTGCACATGACTACAACACACACAGCAGTCTCTACTGAGCATGACTGCGGCGTTACGCACATTTTAGCGAATTATTATATAGGATAGATTGTCAGGCTAATTTACTTGCCTTTTACAAAAGGGTAACCTATAATTTGAACAAGGGAATTGCTGATGATGTAGTTGGATTTTGTAAAAGACTTTGACACAGTGCCTCACAACAGTTTAATACATAAATTAAAAGGCTTCGGTTTGGGCGGTGTTATCTGTACATGGATTGAGAAATGGTTAAATGATGGCAGAGATTTGTTGTAAATGGAACCTTTTCAAGTTGGTCTAAAGTTATAAGTGGGGTGCCACGGGGTTCAGTCCTGGGCCCAATGCTTTTTAATGTAATAATCTACATACACACTAAATGGGAAACAACTTGGGGAATCATCATTAGAGAGATTTAGGAGTAATGATAGACAATAGACCTATTTAGCACAGAACAATACTGAGAATTATGACAGATGGCTTCAATACAGATAGGATGTTGATCCAGGGAAATATCTGACTGACATGTGGAGACAGGAAATAATTTGTTTACCCATTTAGGGCTAAATTGGAAAGGATTTCAATGTATGTTTTGGATTTTGTTTTTCCCTTGCTCTAGATAAATGGGGGGATCTGGTATCGGCTGGACTTGATGGAAATATCTATTTTTTTTTTTTCCAGCCTCATCTACTGTTACTGTGCGAGTGGTGACTTTAGAATATAAATTGAATCAGAAGCTGCTGAGGGCCCTCGGTTTATTCAGTGCTGCCGCAACGTGTAAATAAAATCAGATGGCAATGACTTATTAGAAATACAGATATGGGAGTATAGGGGGCCTCATGTCAACTTTGCTTAGGGCCCCCAAAAAATGAAAGCCACCCCCGAGGCCAGTGGTTCTCACCTGTGCTATCAGGGTCTACTAACCATCCAGGACTAGAGTATTTCTATGCTGGCACACAGGTGGACATACCTGGGAACAGCAGCGGATTGTAGGGGAATACCAGCCTGGGCATTCTTTGTTTAAAGCAGCCCACTAGCTGCACTGATGTCCCTATCGACGCCCCCTTGTGGTCCCTGTGTGGCATGGGAGAGCAGGGGCCAGGATATTATGTCATATCCTGGAGCTCTGCATTAACCCTCTGAGTGGCAGAGGGGGTATGCAACACATTGCAAAGCAATGTGTTATGTACCCCTCTGGCACTCAAAGGGTTAAAGGGATAGTAATACTTCGTTTTAACTCTTATTTTGTAGGCATTAAAAAAACATGAAGAATGATGTGTCTTATCTCTCAAACCTTTATGATTTGAGAGATATTCACAAGCAAAGTTTCCCCTCCCGCCCCTTTTACCTAGTGTAAGCCATCTCTTCTCAGATGTGGAATCCAGTCCATAGACCAGACAGATAACAGAAGGGGACAATCTTCTTCCTATGAGAACAATGAAAGCCCTGCCCCCCTTTTACCTAGTGTAAGCCATCTCTTCTCAGATGTGGAATCCAGTCCATAGACCAAACAGATAACAGAAGGGGACAATCTTCTTCCTATGAGAACAATGAAAGCCCTGCCCCCTTTTACCTAGTGTAAGTCATCTCTTCTCAGATGTGGAATCCAGTCCATAGACCAAACAGATAACAGAAGGGGACAATCTTCTTCCTATGAGAACAATGAAAGCCCTGCCCCCCTTTTACCTAGTGTAAGCCATCTCTTCTCAGATGTGGAATCCAGTCCATAGACCAGACAGATAACAGCAGGGGACAATCTTCTTCCTATGAGAACAATAAAAGCCCTGCCCCCCTTCACAAGTTTTTCAGGTTTTTCCCTTATCTTAATTGAAGATTGTCCCTCTCTGCAGTCTACCTGGGCACCTCCCTTCTGATCTGGCTGAACAGTGTTACATCAGTAAAAGGGGCGGGGGGGATACTTTATCATTGAATTTCTCTTGAACTACAACTCTGACAGTATTGATATAACACTCTCCAAAGTCCAAATACTATGATGATTAATTAGATCTGCTTTAATTATGAAACGTTACTATCCCTTTAACAAGGAATGCGAAGGCTGTCAGAATGTCTGTGGCAACACAGACCTGTCCTTCAAAATATTGTGGGACGGTGAGATCCTCTGATTTCTCCCCCCACCTCCCCAATGGCCCATGATCTAGCGGCCCACCGGGGGATGCCCGATAGGACAATCCGCCCATGCCTGGGAGCTTTGTCCTCTTGTGCTCCTGGAGAGGGATCATGCGCTGTGACCAGTGGGATGTAAATGGAGCTATTCATGGCATAAAGGGGTGGGGCTTAACTGGGCAGGGCTTATCATTGTGGGAATGGGAGTAACAGGGAGGGAAGTGGGTGGAGTTTTAGAAGAAACTAATCCCCGTGGAAGAATCGGCCTCTGTCCCCCAGAGACCCAGTAAGTCTAAAAACTGGCATCTCCGGGGCAGATTGGAAAGTTTCCATGTATTCAGGTGGGTTAATCCGAGGCGCTAGCATTCAGATTCACTCACTAATATTCTAGCAGAGAACCCCTTCAGTCCTGGACTGTCAGTGGACCTTTAGGTCGCGGGTTGAGAACCACCACTCCAGCCCTCACACACCGCTAGACAGGAAGCGGGACATGGCGGAAGTCCATCTTGTTATAATGCAGAATCCCCTCTCCTCGGACCTGTCCCTTTAAACCTCCACAAGCCCTCCCCATTCCACATACAATATCGGTCGTCTTTTACAATGTGAGATTTGTACTTATTCTACTCTTAAAGGGATAGTAACCCCCCCCCCCCCCCCGAAAAACATGAAGCCAAATGCTAGGAATCATCCAAACATACTTAACTCCCATATTCCCATGTCTCAGACAGTTATGGTTTGACAGATGTAATAAAATAGACCTCCGTTCCCTCCCCCTTCTCATGCGTCCGCTGTACAGCGGACGTCATGAGATCCTGCTTCCGGGACCAGATGTCGGCTCTTCAGGAGCGCTGTCATCGAGATATCTCGGAATAATTACTTCATCTGAACGGTCTGAAACGTGTGCCTGGCTTGCAAGCACACATTGTAGACCAGTCCGATGAAGTTATTATACCGAGATATGTACCGTAAAATCTCAGGTATAATACACACCTGTGTATAATACGCAGGTGCATATTATACCAAAGATTTTGGGGAAAACAAGACTGCCTATGTATAATACGCACCCTTGTTTTCCCCCCTTGCTAAAAAAAATAAAATAGGGTTGTCCGATCCCTTCCCTCCCTCCCTCCCCCGGGTCAAACCCGCTTCAAAACCAGCCTTAAAGGTTGATACACAGGGCATTACCATTGGCTGTAGGCGGAAGGTCCTGCAAGCCCATTGATGGAAGCGGGCGGCAAAGGGAAGCGTGCCGCCCGCAAGGAAGCTGTGCAGAACGAATTATTTTGCCTCATCCACAGAAGAAGTGGACGTCAACCTTTAAGGCTGGTTTTGAAGCGGGTTTGACCCGCGGGAGGGAGGGAAGGGATCGGACAACCCTATTTTATTTATTATTTTTTTTTTAAACTCTCGTGTATAATACGCACCCCCCACTTCACATAAGGTGAAGTGGGGTAAAATTGTGCGTATTATACCCGAGATTTTACGGTAGATGACAGCGCTCCTGAAGAGCCGCCGTAACTCGGTCGACCGGATTCTGCGTCTGACAGCTTTACAGGTCGTCAGGCAGAAAGGGGAGGGAGCGGAGACCTTTATTTTATTTATATCTCTCGAACCATAATGGCTTGAAAGATGGGAATAAGGGAGTTAAGTATGTTTTGATGATTCCTAGCATTTGGTTACCATCCCTTTAACCGAACCCTTTGAACACCAGGCGCACCCGGGGTTAATGCTTCATGAAGTTGTGAAGTTGATGTTTAATAAATCCTCTTTCCTAAAAAGGAAAATGTACTCGGGGAGAGAATACAATAACAGTTTAATTCTCCACATTGTTCTAACAAAGAGCAGAATCCGTCTCCTTAAAAGAACACTTAAAGGAACAGACACCGCCTAGTACCCCAATTAGAGGATATTTCATCTATAACAAACTCCTCCCATATAAGTAGCGGTAAACCTGACCTTAAGTCGTATTTTTTTTTTTTTTAATTGCTGCGTTTGTAACAGTCTTCTCAATGTGAACATTCTGACTTAACCCTTTGAGCGCCGGGGGGTACGTAACACATTGCTTTGCAATGCGTTTCATACCCCTCTGGCACTCAAAGGGTTAATTCTTGGTTGCAGTACATGCTGTAACGCAGACATGTAAATCTCAGGGCTGGCCGTTTGCTATGTAGAGAGATCTGCCCTCCACCCTCACGTTTTTGGACGTTTTTACTGCGCTCCCTGCATTTGTATGCTTTGAGCACTTGCTCCTGAGAGAAGGGGGCAGGCTTACAAACAAGGATTTATTTGGATTAGGGTGGGGGAGCGCTGCCAAACATTTACGATGTAATAGACTAACGTTGACTGTGATCGTATATAAAAAAAATATCAAATAGTACATGTCCTGCAACCTTGACTTCTTTTAGGGGTCCAGCCACCCCTTACCAACCAAAAAGAAATATACACTCTGTAGTAGAGCCGGCGCTCATACGTCTGATATGGACAGGCCCTTAGAACAATGAATCCCTGCTCCACTGAAGGGGAGAATCGCTGTTCTAGGGACCCCTTGCTCTGTGTGTACAGAGATCCGCTTCACCTCACTGATGAGGCCCAACAAGGCCGAAACGTACGTCTGGGGTTGGCTGCTTCTTTTTTTCAGAAGGGAATTGCCTGTCACTTCGTGGTTGGACTGCTGTAATTGCAGGACCAGTATGATATGATTTAGGATATTTCCTCTCTGTGAAAGGCACTAGTGGGCTAAAAGAGGTTGCACCCAGGGTAGGACACCATTCCTAGAGAGCCTACAGATTTGTATTACAGGCTCGTTCCTAGCTGAGTGTCTGACTCTTGATATACATATTCAAATTATCCTTTTGATTTGTCACCCCAAGGGTAATGGGGGAATCCAGCATTGGACCCCTTGCTCACAGTGCTTAGAGAGATCAGCTGCACCTCACTGACAAGGCCCAACAAGGCCGAAACGTATGTCTGGGGTTGGCTGCTTCTCTTGTTCAGAGAGGAATTGCCTGGTTGGACTGCTGTTATGGCAGGACCAGTATGATGTGATTTAGGATATTTCTCTCTGTGAAAGGCACTAGTGAGCTAAAAGATACTGCACCGTGAGAAGGACACCATTCCTATACAGCATGCAAATGTGTATGGCAGGTTCATTCCTAGTTGAGCATCTGACTCCCAATCTACATACTGGAGAAGTGTCTGTGCCGGCTCCACTACACCATATGGATTCATCTGTCATGGACACAAGTAAACTCTAAATCAGTGCAAATATTATTCTGACACCCATGGTGAGAAATTGCTGGTCTTCTGCATATGGTCCCTGTAGTTCTCTGTTCACCCTCTTCGGTTCATGTGCACCAGCAAAAAAGTGCATTTTTGGGACGAATGATCTGTACCATTGTGGTGAGTCCCACTGATATAAATGTGGGACTTCAATCCCATTTACTGGTCTGTGGGGTATTTCACAGGAATAAGTTAAAGATCTCTAATGTTCAGTAGATTAAATGCCCCATTTAAAATTCCGAGACTTTAGGAAATGTTCCTAGTGGGAAGACTGGCTTGCCCCATCATTAGTCCTATTGTCTTTGTGTGTATGTCCCACAATCTCGTCTCACATGTACGTTCCAGAGAGTTGCTGTCTTAAGGCCCAAAAAACTGGAGTTATTCTGGAACAAACCGAATGCACCCGTTTTGGGGGTATAAATGCAATTTTCCACTTAAATGAGGAGATTAACCCCTTAAATGTTAGGTATCCAAAGCAATGTGCTGAATTCTTGTAACATTCAAAGCCAAATGTGACGCAAAGGGGATTTTAATCTCTTCCCCAAAATGACTAGTTTGTTTGGCCATCAGGGCGTTGGTCTTCAAGTGCATAGTGTAACCTTATAATTCAAAGTAAAGGTGTCAGGAATGGGGTGTGATCGAGTCCACGTCTTCCTATCAGCCACATTTGAAGTTGTTGACCCTTTGAGTGCCAGAGGGGTACGCAACGCATTGCTCTGCAATGCGTTGCGTACCCCTCTGGCACTCAAAGGGTTAAAAGCCCATTTAAATCTGAGAGGCTCATAAGCTGCGCTATCCAATTTACTTTATGCATATGCCTACGAGAGAGGAGAAACTAGATCTCCATCAGGGATAAAAAAAAAATCTGAGGACCTTCAGCCATTGAGGGCTGCACCTCCCATCGTCCCTGTCCAGATTGAGAAGCATTGTCCAAAAGTGACCAAAATCCTCCCTATTTGCTGCGCACGTGTTTTGGCAGCTGTGGAACTTGGGAACCATTTAAGGGCTATGGGAACTGATGTGTTGGGTTTGGCTGTGTGTGAAAAGGTTTATAGGAAAGAGACAAAGGAAGATTGTTCCTGGTCCCAACCACATCGAGATGACCTCCACCCCCCCCCCTCAGCTGCCGGTTTACTAGCAAACAAGCCTGTACCTTGTGGCGCTGCTGCAGTGTGAATCCGTTTAAAGAGAAACTGGGTATGAAATCTTTCATTGGGATTTCAACCTGTCACCTTAATTTTGTTTACTTCTCTGAAACATTAACTGAAACGGCCTGTGTATCACATTGGCCAAAAGACCAGCAGATGTCATTTAGATATTTAGACGATGAAGGTTCGTATGCTAATTAAGCTCTTAAATATCTCCCAAACACTGTATCTGCTGTTTTGTGGTCAGCACGGATGGTCCATTTTTAATGAGGATTTAAAAGAAGTAATTATAAAGGAGACATCTACTCTAAGGTGTCTTTTATATTCCAAGCCCCATTCCTTTTTCTACTTACGAGTCAAGCATATTGCCAGACATTAATTAAAGGGATAGTAATGTTTCAAAATAAATGCAGCTCCAATTAATCATCATAGTATTTGGACCATGTAGAGTGTTATTTCAATACTGTCAGAGTTGTAGCACAACAGTAATTGAATGATAAAGTATCCCCCTCCCGCTCCTTTTACTGATGTAACACTGTAAACCTCAGTTGTGGAATCTGGTCACGTGACCGGACATATCACAGCAAGGGACAATCTTCTTACTGTGATCATAAGGAAAACCTTGTACCCCTTGAAGGAGGGCAGATTTTTCCTTATGATGACAGAAGATTGTGCCTTTGCTGCGGTCCATCCGGACGGTCTTGCTGTGCGGTTTTATACTAGGTAAAAGGGGAGGGAGGGGGACACTTTAGGATTCAATTACTCTGAAACTATACTTGTAGAGAATAATATACATGGCGCAAAACTATCCTATATTATAATTCGCCAAAATGTGTTTAATGATTCAGTCCTGCGCAGTAGAGACTGCTGCGCGTGCTACAGTCATGAGCAGTAGAGACTTCCCGCACCTTGGCTGATACAGAGCTGGACGCTCCGAAGGAGAGCATGACTCTCTACTGCGCATGACTGCCCCGCGACCGGCTGGCAGTGGCACTGTGGCCAGTGTAACGGGCTCTTCAACTAGTAAAGAATAATCAGGTTAATTTATTTTGAAACATTACTGTCTCTTTAAAGGGACAGTAATACTCAAAATGTAAAAAAGTGTTTTACCCCCCGAGTAAAACAAGGAACTCCCACTGCTGAAAAGTTTTATTCAAAAGTTATCACAGCTTAAACTTGCATTTTTTTTTTTTTAGGTGCAATATCACAGTGGCCTGAAATTGTACAGTGGTGCTGTTGCTACTCCATCCTATGGAGATTTACGGTCAGCTGACCAGAGCTGTCTATAGGATGGTGTAGCAACAGCGCCACTGTACAATTTCAGGCAACTCTGATACTGGACATAAAATTCAAGTTTAAGCTGCAATAACTTTTTTGGATAAAAAAAAACCCTCTGCAGTGGGAGTAGCCTTGTTTTACTTTTTTTTTGTTTTTTTTTTGTTTTTAACGCATTTAAAGCATTACTATCCCTTTAACGCTTATTAGGGCCCTAGGCAAGGAGCAAGTCTTAGGCCCCACATTACTTGATCCATTGCATCTGACAGTGCTATTAGCAAGCACTGGTATTTTGGCTGCAATGAAAGTGGGACCAACTGGATGATGCTGGTTTCTCAAAAAAAAAAAAAATAGGCTTCTGACACAAGATATTTACAACATCAAGGTCTTTCTGTGACCCATCACTTGCCGCCATTGTGCCTCATATTGCCATGGGTCCTAGGCAGTTGCCATAATGGATGATCTGGTTCTGCATATAGCAGTCAGGTAGCTTTACACTAGCAGCAAACAAACAGCTGCAACGCAACAACAACAAATATAAATAAAGGACTACTGTTTTAATGACTCCTACCTAGGTAAGTCTGATGAATTAAGAGCTACTGATCCTTAAATGGATAGTAATACTTCATTTTATCTTTATTTTATTTTGTAAGCATTAAAAAACATGAATGATATAAGTCTTCTCTCAAACCTTTATGGTTTGAGAGATATTCACAAGCAAAGTTTCCCCTCACTGACAAATGGCCAAGTCTGCCATCTAATTGTCAGATTTGGAATCTGGTCTGCAGACCGGGCGTGGCTCTACAGCAGAGCCGAGATCTCAAGATATAAGAAGAACTACTTCATTTGAATAGTCTACAAAGTGTGCCTGGTTTGCAAGCGCACTTTTTAGATTCTTCCAATGAGTTATTTTTATATCTTGCGATCTCAGCTCTGCTGAAGAGCCACTGGTTGATCTGAGGACTGGATTCCAAATCTGACAGCTAGATGGCAGACTTGACCATTTGATCAGTGAGGGGAAACTTTGCTTGTGAATATCTCTCAAACCATAAAGGTCTGAGAGATAAGACTTATATCGTTCTTCATGTTTATATTTTTAATGCCTACAAAATAAAATAAAGATAAAATGAAGTATTACTATCCCTTTAAGGTACCGTCCGCTTGTATGCCGAATAAGAAAATATTGCCTCTGGACACAAGCGGTTTGGGTGTAAAAGTTTGAGGCGTTTACTTTTGAACGTAGACCCTTATATTACTCAACAGTGGGGAAAACATGAAGTTTACCTTTTAACCCTCTGAGTGCCAGAGCATATGTTCACCTCTGGCACTCAAAGAGTTAAGGATCAGAGATGTGTGCAATGTGCTGGATGCCACCCTGGTCCTGGTCTAAAATGGGCTGAACACTTTATCAAAAAAATAAAATAAACTTGAATTAAGACTACATGTCTATTAGTTTTGTGCTGACATTACTTTAAAAGGCACGTGAACACTAATCCTGCATAATGGGGCCCATATAAAGTGACCATAGAGGTGTTTGGAGCGGAGCGTTGTGGGTTCCTATTCGCGCCTTATGACACCACTGTCTGGTGTGGGATTGATTCCTGTCCTATGACTCCACTATGCCAGGAATCCGCACAGGGAACACCAGCCGGGTCCTTGATGAGGTTTACAGGTGGGATTTTAGTGGAAAAGGAAGATTCACTTTTAGATATGTGGCTCAAGTTGAGGGAGAAAAGGGACAGAAAAGGATCGCTGCTTAACAAAGTGGTTTTATGTAGTGTAGGATGATACAGAAGTAAAAACAAGGATTCACTCATTGCCGTTCAGTATAAATACACTGAGGCAGCTGCCTGAGCCAACGGTCAGAATAGAAACAGGAAAGTTAAAAATGTGCTATTAAAATTTACATTTCCCTTAGTCTGGTCTGACACCGAGCCCCTGGTCACTGTCTTACTGTCTATAATGGGAGTCATTGAGATAAGACAGAATTCAATATAATTAGTGGTTCTCAAATGTTGTACTGTGGTGGAACAATTTAGTATCAAATGTAATCTAAGTAAATCCCAATAATCAAAGCCTTATCCTACTTAATGAACTGGGGAACTTTATATTGATACCAAATGGATTCTAGTAACTATATAGGCAAAATCTGCCAGGTTTCAGATTCAATTATCTTCCATATATCTATTCACAGAACCACACTGACCTCCCCAGCCTTGGTCCACTGTCCACTTCTACAGGACCATGGTGGACAGTGTTGGTAGGGGGGAAACTTTTTATAATTTTTATATAATATTACAGCAAAGAATTCCCTCTTAGGGGATGAAGTGCACAATGAAAACATTCACCTATACATCCACATTGAGTTAAATCGGAGTGGAAGTATAAAATGGTAACATGTTGTACAAATGCATATCTCCCAACACTTCAAATGGCCAAAGAGGTACACTTTTGTGTTAGGTGGTGGGGTTGGGGACGTGGCTGATAGGCGGGGCACTGCCTAGAATTATTTTATTTCATGACCAGTTGAGAGCTCTTTATTTAAAGGGATAGTAATACTTAAGTATTAATCCCTATAGCAGTAGTTCTCAATCTTTTTTGGCTCGGGGCACCCCTAACAAGTAATCTAGAACATTCGGGGCACCCCTGACATATCTGATGTACTTTTTCAAGGGCATAAGAAGGGCACAATGCATAAATATATACAGTTATTATTAGGTCTTATAATCATAATAACAAAACTAATCATATTGTGCATAATAATTTCTATAAATCTTTATTTAAAAATCCATTTTTGTTAGTCTTCGTAGAAAACACGGGGCAGCCTACGTTGATGTCCGTGGCACACCAAAGTGCCACGGCACCCTGGTTGAGAATCACTGCCCCATAGTAAAGGCCTAGTAAAAAAAAAAAACATATTGCCCCCAGTGTCATCTCTCAAACCTTTATGGTTTGAGAGATGAACGCTTCTAAAGTTGTCCTCTCCCTCCCCCTTTCCTGTAGTCAGCATTCTAGCTGACTACAGAGAAGAGTCGTACGACTTTCAGGTGGCTCTCCAGCACAGCCAAGATCGCGTTAACTAAAGAAAAAACTTTCACTGAAATGGTTTTCTACGTGTGCTTGGTTTTTCAAGCACACGTAGAAGACTGTTTTAGTGAGTTTTTTTTTTTTTTAGTTAATGCAATCGCGGCTCTGCTGCAGAGCCGCCTGATGATCTATGACCGGATTTCCCTTCAGTCAGCTAGAATGCGGACTACGGGGAAGGGGGGAGGAGAGGGCAACTTTAGAAGCATTCATCTCTCAAACCATGAAGGTTTGAGAGATGACACTGGCAATATTTTTTTTTTTTTTTTTTACTATGGCTTTTTAACTATAGGGATTAGTAATACTTAAGTATTACTATCCCTTTAACTGAATAAATTAGAAGAAGACCAAAGTGTATTTACACAGACCAATTTATAAACCTATATACTGCAGTTTAATGTGAGGCTTATCTCTGTGGATCAACTTGATTTGCATACACACCACACAGTCTGACCTCCTGGAAAGAGGGACAACAGAGTGGGAAAGAGGGACTGTCCCTCCTAAAGAGGGGACACTTGGGAGGTATGCCAATGTGTTGTGAAGGCTAGATGAGGAGAATGGTAAAATTCAGTGCACAAAGGAAAGCAAACATTCAGGTAAATTGGAGTTCTCAGATACTGAATGAAAGGAAGGCGATCACGAGTGTGGGGTGAAGACAGAGGAGAAGTGGGTAGAGAGATAATTGAAGGAAACACAACAAAAGTTCAATTGCCATACCTTTCTACTGGCATTTTTGTCTTTAGTTAAGACATTTTTGTGTTTTTAAAGACATTTTTGTCTCTATGACCATTTCAGTCAGGAATCTTCAATGACCAAATATTTTCGATCACAACCGAGACTCTGAAAATATTGATCCCAATGACACTGTACTTTGAAATGTTACAAACGACAAAAGCTAATTCGCTGCTTCTTTGAACACAGGGCCCCAAGTGTACAGGTCACAGTGGGTCCAAATATCTACATGAGATTCTTCATTGTGGCCTATAGTTTCTCCACATCCGTGATGCTCAGTCTTGGTTTTCCAAAATAAGATGGCGGAAGGGCATGTTTCCAATGAGTTGGTAAATTCTGTCTAACTGCTATTGGTAAGAAGAGCAGCAGAGGGACTTTTTCCAGGAAGAATAAAGGTTGGAAGGAGACAAGAAGTGATAGTGGGTCTAGTGGTATTGGTATGTTTAGGATCTCTGTAATTACTGTGCCGATTTGCAACCAGTACATCCAACCAGCAGACAGGTTCTCCAGATGTGGCCCACACTGCATCCCAATCCCCACACCTCCAGCAGATATCAACAGTCTCTGTTTTAGAGAGTCTGTTGGGTGTTATATACCATCCTTGGGAGGATGAGGGAAGGCTTTGAAAATATATATATTTTTTTTTAATTGGCTCTGAAGTTCTGGAACTTGTAAATAAGTCCTCCACTTCAGGGTGTAGTCTGGAAGGAACTCTTCACTTTGGGATGTGATGAGTTTGTAAATCTTAGAAAGGGTCTTTATTCCCTTCAGGGGAGATTGCCGAAACAGTTCCATATAAATCCGCTGTCTTTGGACCGGACCCTTTATCTGACATACATAATGTCTGTTACAGCTTATCTTAGTTTCAGCGTCCTCTACAGGCGCAAGGCTTCACGCATGCCGCAGGCCTCTGTTTTATGTGTTAGTTTCCTGTAGTCTCCTCCTACCTACTTCCTCCCTCCGAGCTGCTCCTCCTACCTACTTCCTGTGGAGGGGTTTAAAGGGCAGACTGAGTCCTGTCTCAGTTGCCCTTGTGTTGTTGTACTTAGCAGTTCTCTTACCTTGAGCTCTGTGTATGACCTGCCTAGTCTTCCATCCAACCTGGTGCTGACTTGTGGCTCTGTCTTACTATTCTTTTGAGTATTCCTATTAGTGGACATCCAACCTGGTGCAGACTTGTGGCTCTGGCTGACTACCTGAACTGTGTATGACCTGGCTTGTCTGACTACCCCCTCTGGTGCTGACTTGTGGCTCTGTCTGACTACTTACGTTTGCTCCCTTTACCTAGTAGACACCCAACCTAGTGTGGACCTGGGGCTCTGGTAGACCAGCTCTGATATTGACTGCAGGCTTGAGTCAGTTATCTACTCCCTCTCTGACTGCAGGTGTGAGTCAGAGTTCTCTCCTTACTGACGGCAGACGTGCCTCGGTACATCTCCTACTTTGGATCAAGATCCTCTGTTCCTGTTCCTGCTCCAGTTCCTGCTCCTGATTCCGGTACAGACTACCAGTGGCTGAGGCCTAGTCTCTAGCATTGTGGTCAAGCCTGGCAGCCTATTATTTCTGGCTTGTAACCCCCTGCTTGTTTCTTTGTATATATTCGCCTACTTCCTATTGTATATATTTGCCTACCACTACTATTAATAAATTGCATTTAACTATACCGTACTGACTCCTGAACTTCTCTGGGAACCGTGACAGTCTGACCAGAAGATATCAGCAGGCCTTGTGGTTTGCAATTGTTTGATTTGGCATTGGTTCTGGGAGGGTGAGGAATTTCCCATCCTCAACCCCTCAGAAGTCCAGTTACAAAAGACTCTTCTATTGAAATACTGGTTCCCCATCAGATAATAGGGGACAGGTAAAGTACCCATGACCTGGTTGTAGCTTGTGATTACCAGCTAGGCAGTGGGACACCCAGCACTGGGGCCTTGAATAGTACAGTAGGGATGGCCTCTCTGGGCACCAGTAATGCTGTAGATGGGCTGGAATGGTGTGGTTGGATGTCTTTATGTAGACCGTCTGCTATGAGGAGAGGAACAGTAACATCTGGAAGTTGGGACAAGACTGCAGATTTGTGGTATGAATCAATGTTAGGCTGGTTGGCGTTTAGCCAGTGTCATAGCTTTCTGGGGGAGCCATTTGCCCTTTTAATGAAGTGATTTCACTACCTGCTGTCCACAAAAGGAAACATTGGGGGGGAATGGATTGGAAGGGCTTGGAACAGGTGTAATAGTTAGAGGTGGACCTTAATCTACTTGCACTGCCCAAAGAACTGCAATGAGACAGACTTACTAATTAAAAGGAGCTTTTTTTGGGGTGCAAATGTGCACTATGCAGGACAAGTGGATTACATTTTTTGGAAATGTGCTGCTTCCCTCTAGTGCAGTTGGATTGATTTAAATCTGCCCCTCATTGTAGTACATCGGCCTGTTCTCTCCCCACCCTTCCCAGATGGCACCTGATTCAATGGATTTAAATGAATCACTAAATCTTCTGTGTTGGGTTAATTAACTCCTTGAATGCAAAGTCTCCAACACATCACATGCATTTATAGATCTCTCTTAAAACTTTCTCAGAACAGACTCAATAGACTAAAACTCACACTGCTCACCTTCCCAGCACTAAAAAGGTTAAGTGTCAGCGAGTGGGGGGGAGGCAACGTAGGGATAAGACAGGAAGTGCCTGCACAGCATGCATTGACCAACTGAACAACAGGTATCCAATACTTTAAAACGCTATGTATTCTGGCACTCAAATGGTTAATTACCATCTGTAAATATAAAGTCAATCTAATCTTACATTTAAAAAAGACTGATACTATATGTCACGGGAACCATCATGCCCTTGGCTCCTGGAGGGGCCTGGGGCCCGGCCACCTACCAAAAGATCCTGGATTCCACGCCCAGGGAAGCCCCTTTGCCCGCTTCAATGTTCCCTTTCGGGTCTAAGTCACCCTGTGTTTATTGGCAGATTGGATGGGGTTACATGAGAAACAGCTCCTCCAAAGGACTAAATTCACATTGCCAGGGACTGCTGGCAGGACTATCACAATAGCCGTCCGGATGTGGATCGTAGGCCGGCTCCTGATTGGCCAAAGCCCTGCGTACCATGTTTAAAGGTCCATCATTGACTTAACATGGGGAAAAATAGGCGTCCTAGGGACTGGTTGGTTGTCTGCCCGCCTACTGGTCCGGATTGGCTAAGACGGCCATGATTAACTTGGCCAGGATTGACCATCGGGTTCCAGGCTCCTGATTGGCCAGGGGTTGAAGCGGAATATTCAAAGATGCTTCAACCCCTTGGCCATTGTGTAAAAATGTGTATTCCAGTCCCTCAGCCTTTGTCTGTGTTTACCCTACATCAGTCCCCTTTGTCCAGATAATGTGATCATGTCTGGACCATTGTATTATGTGTACACCAAATGTTTATTCCATTGTATGTTTTGTCCAGCCAATACTGTTACTAGCCCATAAGAGCTGAGATTACCCACAATAAACAGTTCTCAATACTGGTCCTGTCTAGTTATTGAGGGAACCAGCGATACCAGAGATGAAGTTTGGGAGATAGGTGCACTGCGACAGATAACATGACGGTGGTACTGACCTGCTGTACCAGGACTCTCGTCACACTATATATATATATATATATATATATATATATATATATATATATATATATATATATATATATTTATAATTTAGGGATTCTGAAAGATCTTTAACCCTTTGAGTGCTAGAGGGGTAGTCAATGCATTGCAAAGCAAGTATTATTTTAGGTGACTGATCCCTTTAAGACTTGAACAGAATTTGTCCATTAACCCTTTGGGTACCAGAGCGGTATGCAATGCATTGCTTTGCAATGTGATGCATAGACCTGTCACACACAGGGTTGTCTGGTATTTGTTTTTGGGTGGACTGGTGCCAGATATCCCTCCTCACCTTTGAAAGGGCAACGTGTGGGAACTTGTCCATCTCCAGCTGTGTCTCCTCCCCAGGTTTTCCAGCGAGTTGACCCTTCAGGATGCGGGTGGCAGTCACTGTTGGCACACCCATCCCTGTGAGGCAAAAGATGCCATGTTTTATAGAGGCAAACAAAACAGAAACCTTGAATCTGAAGGCAGATAAGAACCATTTGCCCCATCTAGTCCATTTTCCTAACATAAAAAAACTCAAATCTTATTTGGTCTTCTCTTATGTTCAGGACAGTCTTCTGCCTATCACATGAGCGCTTACATCCCCTCATTGTATTAACCTCTACTGATAGGCTATTCCACTTATCTACTACCCTCTCAGTGAAGTAAAACCTTCTTACATTACATCTAAACCTGTGTCCCTCTAGTTTTAGACTATGGCCTCTTGTCCTAACATTTTTACTCCTGTGAAATGTACTTCCCTCCTGCACTTTGTTGAATCCCTTCATGTATGTGAATGTGTCTGTCATACCCCCTCTCTCTCTTCTCTCCTCCAAGCTATACATGTTCAGATCCTTTAGTCTATCCTGATATTTCTTTTCCTGTAGACCAGTCACCATTTTAGTAGTCCTTCTCTGAATCCTCTCTATAGTATCTATATCCTTCTGGAGATGGGGTCTCCAGTACTGTACACAGTACTCTAGGTCTCCGGTACTGTACACAATACTCTAGATGAGGTCTAACTAGATATCTGTATGAACACTTCTCTTTTTCTGCTACTAATGCCCCTAGCTATACAACCCAGCACCCTGCTTGTATTCCCCACTGCTTTGCAACATCGCTTGCCTACCTTTAAAACCCCAGTAACTTCCAAATCCCTTTCCTCGATTGTCTGACAGCAGAGTACCCTGAACCCTTTTATTGCCACTGGCACTTTATAGTATTAACCTTTATAGCCTGCCTTTGGATTTTTATGATCTTGGGTGTAAGACGTGAGGACTCAAGTGCATTGTGTAGCAATGTGATAGATCTACCATCCATAGTTAATTAACCCCTTGGATGCTTGACACCACCAGTGCATTACAATAGTCTCTAGTAGCTCGTGGTTTTCTCTCTCTGGGGCACTTACCATCACCCAGGAACATAATCACGTTCTTTGCTACATTTGTGTTCAAGTTCTGTAATTCCAGTGCGCGTGTCAGGGTCTCCTGCGCCTGCTTCCGCCAATAACTTGGGTCCTTCTCGAATTCTGCACAAAACACAGGGACGAAGCGTAATATCATTAACAGAACTCCTGTTTGGTTACTAGAACAGTAATAGGATATTCACACCAGTGACTTTATCACAGAGGCTTGAAAACATGGGAAACTGCATGGGTCTGGTAACATTGTATCTTCTGAGCTTGTTCACACGGTTTAATCAGAACATATCAATGCAGCTTGTTGCGACTTTGTGTATCTGTCAAACTTCTAGTGTGGGTTTCAGTGGAATTGCACTAATAACACAAGTGGTTCGGGTTGTCAGGGCCTTTTTGATAAACTTTATATTGAGAGCTATGGATGCCAGGAGTTAAGGGGGGGGAAAAAAGGCTTCAAAATGCATATAAATTTCAAAGTGCCAGATTTTTACCCTTCCCCATGTAACTTCACTGCTACAAAACATTTTCTTGTGTGAACGTGGCCTGAGAAATTAAAATAATGGCCTGATCTGGGCCGAAGTAATCTTCTCTAGTCCTGCAATGTTCAACAAGTCTGTCAATCAGAAGATACTTTTATGACCATTTGGGAAGGTTCAGTCTAATAAAGATTCGGTATTTTGAAGACTCTCCTATTCTGTACTAGGAAGAAGGCAAAATGGATGGTTCCTATTGGCTCTGCCAGGTTAGAAGAACGATACCAGTCTCTTCTGTGTTAAGGTTTCTCTGGGCACTTACCTGGGAAGGAGTTGGACTGAGAGAGTTTGGCCACCAGCATTAATATCCAGAGTTTGATGAACATTCTCGTTCCCTGGCACCAGTAACACACGGACTGGAATACGGACTCAGATCAGCTCGAAGATCCTGTTTGCAGCCCTGTTATAGAAGAGAAATATCCTGGTGTGAGATTATGGACTCTGCATCCATTATTGAGGCGGATGTACAAAAGACAATTGGGAGAATTTCTGGCGCAAACAATCATTGGACAAATCCCCATTGATTTTAAAAAGCAAAATTAAACCCTTTGAAATCTAGGACTTCAGTTCATTGCTTCCCAATGCACTGGGGACTTTCTAGTATTCAATGGGTTAAAAGCCATTTTAAATGGATGGGATGTTTTTCATCCATTATACTTGTTTGCCCCAGAATTGATTGGTCTCCAGTGGTGCAGGTCTGTTCCAGAATTGCTCCTGCTCTGCTTGTACATCAGCCTCACTAAGTCTAGATTCAGGAGTGTGTAACTGGTAATAGGGGGCAGGAAATCGGGCAGGTATTCCTTCCTTCCTTGTGAGATCTGTGACTGCCACTTTAAATGGTCCACCCATACTTAAAGGGATAGTAAACCTTGAAAATAAGCTTATTTTATTTTGTAGCCCTTAAAAAAATATAAAAAATTATATGTCTTATCTCACAAACCTTTATGGTTTGGGAGATATTCAGAAGTAAAATAAAGTTCCCTTTTCCTGGCTGTTTCCTTGAAGTCTGCCATCTAGTGGACAGATTTGGAATTCGGTCCACAGATCAACCGGCAGTTCTTTAGCAGTGCTGAGATCAGGATCTTCAAAAAGAGCTACTTGGAACTGTCTACAAAGTGTGCCTGCAAGTACACTTTGTAGACCATTCCAATTAAGAAATTCTTTTTAAAGATCGTGATCTTGGCACTTCTGGAGAGGCACAGCCGGTCCCCGGGACCGGATTCCAAATCTGAGAGCTAGAACGGTGATGTCACTCAGGGGGAAACTTTGCTTCTGAATATCTCCCAAACCATAAAGGTTTGGGAGATGAGACTTATATCATTTTTCATGTTTTTTTAAGGGCTAAAATATAAAATTTATTTTCAAGATTTACTACTATCCCTTTAAAGTGAACTGTCAGGTTCCATAAAACCTAATCCTAGGGGGGGGCTGCGGATGTCGCCCTAAAATTGCTCCTATCAGAGGGTTTGAGGGTTAAAAATCCGACCCTTCACTGTGGAGGTGGGGTTCACAAGTGAAACTAATTTCTTAATTGTGCATCCCTCTGTTCTATAAACCTTGGAGTGCCAGACTGGTACACAAAGCATTGCGGAGCGATATGTTGCATACCCCTCTGGCACTCAAGGGGCTAATCGGGTTAAATGGTTGATTCATACAGTTAATGACCATCTTAGCCCCAAACATGTCAATGGTAATAGATGGCTTCCATTATACTGGTGATGTACATGGGCCTCTACAAGTGGAGTACAAGAATTCTAATTCTGAGTTTAAGTTCCTCTGAAGAGACTGTGGGGATGGATGGGGCACTCTGCTGACCAATCGGCTGTCTGACTTCCCAGGGTGGGACTACCTGACAGCCCTACCTAGACGGGCAGATCTGCCAAAAGAACTTTGTCATGATTAGCTCCGATTTAATGATTATCTTCATTAAATTTGAATGGATGATTGATGAACCTCCATCTATTTTTACCCAACATCTCCAACTAATTAACAGCTGGTGGTCCAACAATTGACTAGAGGTGCCTTTAAATCCTGGCCTGTTAGGTCTCCTCCGGTATCGGAGATGGACACCCCTGTATAGAATTGTATTAGAATGATCAAAACTTGTTACGCGCGGGTAATTCCGTAATCAGATTGTCTCACTATTAAAGATGTGATGCCAAAAACTGGTCTAGATTGTGCCGTATTTTCCAATGTCAGTCTGAAGACGCACACTCTGCATACCTACCAAGTGTCCCTCTTTAGGAGGACATTAGGGTCTGTACCTCCCCAAGTGTCCCTCTTCAGGAGATATTACAGGTGCGTACCTACCACGTGTCCCTCTTTAGGAGATATTAGGGCTCCATACCTCCCAAGTGTCCCTCTTTAGGAGATGTTAGGGTTCCGTACCTCCCAAGTGTCCTCTTGAAGAGAGGTTAGGGGTCTGTACTTCCCAAATCCCTGTGTTTAGGAGATCACTGTTGCATGTATATGTGTACCACATTGCTTCACAGCAATAAAACTCGCATTGTTTAAAGTTGTGTATTTATAAATTAGTCTGCAAATATTTTGGTCTTGCTATGAAATCATTTTATTCAGTTACACACAGAAGTGTCAATAGGTTATAAAATAGGATAAAAATTATAGGCAATGGACCACCCACAAGCAATGCCTCCAGCAACACCACCTAAACACGTGTCCCTCTTTAGCCATTTGAAATGTTGGGAGGTATGACTCAGTAGCAGACCTGATATCACGAGTGTTGGTGGATACTGGGAGAGACTGATAAAGCCTCACGACACAAGTTAAAGCCCCAAATCTTGTTGCCAGCTTGAGGCACGTAATGGTGCTGATATCCCTACTAATATGCCCAGACCTCCCATTTAATACAGGACATTTATGAAAAGTTCATGTTTCAGGGAAGTTTAAAAGGATAGTAATGTTTCACAAATAAAAGCAGCTCCAATTAATCTTCATAGTATTTGGGTGTCGGAGAGTGTTATTTCACTACTGTCAGAATTGTAGTACAAGAGTAATTGAATAAGTTTCCCCCTCCCGCCCCTTTTACCTAGTGTAAGCCATCTCTTCTCAGATGTGGAATGCAGTCCATAGACCAGACAGATAACAGCAGGGGACAATCTTCTTCCTATGAGAACAATGAAAGCCCTGCCCCCCTTGACAAGTTTTTCAGGTTTTTCCCTTATCTTAACTGAAGATTGTCCCTCTCTGCAGTCTACCTGGGCACCTCCCTTCTGATCTGGCTGAGCAGTGTTACATCCGTAAAAGGGATGGGAGGGGGATACTTTGTCATTGAATTACTCTTGTACTACAACTCTGACAGAATTGATATAACATTACTATCCCTTTAACAATCAGGAACACTGACGAGGCGCAGAGACACAAATATTTTCTTACAATCAGGAGCCTTTGTGTGCTGGTCTTAACTATCTGCAGAACAGTGGTTTTGAGATGAACATTTTGTAAGGTGAAATTTCTTCTAATAAAGGTTTCATCCTGAAAACCTTTTGGTACCGGGGATACTAGACCCCACAAAATATAAAGACCTAATTTGTGCCCCCATTCCCTGAGTGTTAGTATGCAGTAAATTGGCATTAGGTGGTTAACAGAGGGAGTGGAGCACAAAAATGCCTAAAGAAGATAAAATATAGGGGCCATTATCCAGGACATTTTGAGTATCTTATAATAATCCGTACACCCCTGCATTGTGTCCTGACTTTACCTTCTGAGTGTCAGAACATCTAGAGGATTAAATGGTTATATCTTGGCATTAGAAGATGTAAAAAGAAAACCGTGGTGGCCTCAATAAAAGCCATTTGTACTAAAGCATTCCTCTCTAGTGTCCATCTTTCCAACCCAAATCCCTCTGTCCTGATTTAGATCAGAATGTGCGCTTTATATAGAAGTATCCCATTGCGCCACAGCAAAAATATTTAATAGTTTAACCATATGAATACCAGGGGTATATGCAAGGCAATGTGTTGCACACACCTGGTCTTCAATGTGTTGCACACACCTCTGGTCTTCAATGTGTTGCACACACCTCTGGTCTTCAATGTGTTGCACACACCTCTGGTCTTCAATGTGTTGCACACACCTCTGGTCTTCAATGTGTTGCACACACCTCTGGTCTTCAATGTGTTGCACACACCTCTGGTCTTCAATGTGTTGCACACACCTCTGGTCTTCAATGTGTTACATTTTTATAAACTAGTTTGTGCAAATGAGCGATCGGTAGGTCGTAAAGTAAAGCAATTTTTGGTAATGTCTTATGTGCAAATGTGTCGTCATTTTTGGGAGGTGATTGTTGGGGGGGATTCTGGATTGTTTTTAATTTTGTTAAAGTGATAGTAATGTTTCACAAAAACAGCAGCTCCAATTAATCTTCATCGTATTTGGGCCATGGAGAGTGTTATATAAACTGTCAGAGTTGTAGTACAAGAGTAATTGAATGATAAAGTATCTCCCTCCCGCCCCTTTTACCTAGTGAAAGCCATCTTGTCTCAGATGTGGACTGCAGTCCGTAGACCAGATAGATAACAGAAGGGGACAATCTTCTTCCTATGAGAACGAAAGCCCTGTCCCCTTTGGCAAGTTTTTCAGGTTTTTCCCTTATCCTAATTGAAGATTGTCCCTCTCTGCAGCCTACCTGGGCACCTCCCTTCTGATCTGGCTGAGCAGTGTTACATCAGTAAAAGGGGCGGGGGGGATACTTTATCATTGAATTACTCTTGAACTACAACTCTGACAGAATTGAAATAACACTCTCCAAAGTCCAAATACTATGATGATTAATTAGAGCTGCTTTTATTATAAAACATCACTGTCCCTTTAACACTCTGAAAACTCAGGTTTGCACAGGCACCACTCGGGTCTCTCTTGCCGTCAATGTTTAATAGGATACACATGGTCTTGAAAGCTTGCACTCTGAAATGATTCAAATAAAGGCGTCACTCTGCCAGTGAATGCTGATTTTGACTTGGCATGGACACATTTGGAAAGGTAAGCACAGAACCGGTGATCTGGAACGCTTACTACACTTGTTGGATAGTTGATATTTAATTTTTGTCCCTGAATGTTTGTGGTCTGGGTGCCCAGTTTACTGAACTCTGTAACCCGGCTGGTCACATGTAAGCCATGGGAGTTTAGTAAGGGTGCCCGTGTGATGAGGCATGTGTGCCCCATCTTATCCTTGCACGGTGCTTGTTTATCGGTGTATTATAAGTGAAGGTGTCTTGGTGTATTGGGGTCCTGCATTGTATTGTACTATGGCAGCCTCTTAATTTGAACTTTATCTGTTATGAAGGCAACAAAGCAATTTAAAGCGTTGGAAGTTCCCCAACCACATGCGTGTGCGCACTGAATCCAGGCTGGACTAGCTGATACACATTATCACTAGATTAATCTGATAACTCAAACTGAAGTCTACCCCCCACCACCACACCACTTTATCACACAGCCCCCCCACCACACACACCTCTTTATCACACAGCCCCCCCACCACCACACACCTCTTTATCACACAGCCCCCCCACCACCACACACCTCTTTATCACACAGCCCCCCCACCACCACACACCTCTTTATCACACAGCCCCCCCCACCACCACACACCTCTTTATCACACAGCCCCCCACCACACACACACCTCTTTATCACACAGCCCACCACCACACACACCTCTTTATCACACATCCCCCCACCACACACACACCTCTTTATCACACAGCCCCCCACCACACACCTCTTTATCACACAGCCCCCCACCACACACACCTCTTTATCACACAGCCCCCCACCACACACACCTCTTTATCACACAGCCCCCCCACCACACACACCTCTTTATCACACAGCCCCCCCACCACACACACACCTCTTTATCACACAGCCCCCCCACCACACACACACCTCTTTATCACACAGCCCCCCACCACACACACACCTCTTTATCACTAAGCCCCCACCGCCGCGCACACCTCTTTATCACTAAGCCCCCCACCGCCGCGCACACCTCTTTATCACTCAGCCCCCCACCACACACACACCTCTTTATCACTAAGCCCCCACCGCCGCGCACACCTCTTTATCACTAAGCCCCCCACCGCCGCGCACACCTCTTTATCACTCAGCCCCCCACCGCCGCGCACACTCCTCTTTATCACACAGCCCCCCACCGCCGCGCACACTCCTCTTTATCACACAGCCCCCCACCGCCGCGCACACCTCTTTATCACACAGCCCCCCACCGCCGCGCACACCTCTTTATCACACAGCCCCCCACCACACACACACCTCTTTATCACTAAGCCCCCCACCGCCGCGCACACCTCTTTATCACTAAGCCCCCCACCGCCGCGCACACCTCTTTATCACTCAGCCCCCCACCGCCGCGCACACTCCTCTTTATCACACAGCCCCCCACCGCCGTGCACACTCCTCTTTATCACACAGCCCCCCACCGCCGCACACACACCTCTATCATGCAGCCCCTCCACGACCACCACAAATGCCTCTTTATCACACAGTCCCCTCCATCATGAGGAAGACCTGAAGGGACCATCTGATTCTATTACATCTTCTCTGTTGCAGGGAGAGGAATTGTTAGCTCCCAAGTTGTTGGGGGCTACGACTCCTGTCAGACCCACCAGACATTCTCTGGGACCCTCAATGGTAAAATTCCTAATCGTACAAAACAAATTGAAAACCTATCAAGGATTCAAAGTGTTAGATACCTCAACAGAGAAAGCGTATCAGTCAGTGACAATGGGTCTGATGTCCAGAACTGGTGGGGGACTGAAGATTTGGGAACCTCCAGTTTCTCTCACCTGTTCCTGCTGAATGAAGGTCCATTCACAGCAGAGGCTGAACAATCCCTGGGACCCAGAGATCCCAAAATACCACAACTAGAACTTTCTAATGGAGAATTTTATGTACATCTGCCTGAACATCTTTTCACCAGCTCATAAACCTTGTCTAGCTCCCAAGTCCCTTATATATTTGTCCAAAGCTGATTTATATTCCCAAAGTGCAAGACCCGAGTCTGTAACTTACCCCGCCAACCGACAAGTGAAGTAGCAGAGACCCACAAACACTATAAAGGCCACGCAAGAGCAGACCACGGCCGTGATGACCAGGTGGACCTCATTACTCTGAGTCATGGTGCGGAGCTGTCTTGTCTGATGAGGGCTGTGGAATTGTCACCAGTGTGATTGCTGCCTTGTCTATGAATCTAAGTGTCTGGACACAGAAGCCTCTGTCAGCAGACTTGTGGATTTATTTCTACCTCATCAGATAATTCCTCTAGATTAGCCTGGTACTGAATGCAATCGCTTCCTACAGTGAGCCCGGCCAGGCAGCTGCAAGACACAAAGCAATGAAAGGCAACCAGATCCTGCCAAGCTGGGTTCTCTGATCACCCCTGTAAAACTGTACGTAAAAGAAAAATGGCTGCTGTGTGGGTATATGGGACCCACAGCAGCTCAGTAATGATCCCCCAGCATGGCCGTCCAGAGAGGTGGGGAGGCAAGGGGGGCCCCCCATTACATATAAACAAAGAGGATGGATGGGCTGACCTGGGGGTCATATTATGGCTTTGTCACCTCACCTACCCCCAAAAAAATATTTCTACGAACACCACTGTGTCTCTCCCCCCCCCCCCCCCCCCCCCAGGGCTGGATATAAATCCTGTGCTCCTTTACGCAAGGTGCACTTCGCTTCACCCATGCCTGCTTCCCATTTCTAATATGACACCGTGCAGTCATATGATACACAAAACAACTTTAAATGGATAGTAATGTTTCACAAAACAAGCCACTCCAATTAATCTTCATAGTATATGGTCCAGGGTGATACACTTATATACACACCACACAGTGTGATCTCGTAAACACAGGGACACCAGGGTGATACACTTCTATACACACCACACAGTGTGATCTCGTAAACACAGGGACACCAGGGTGATACACTTCTATACACACCACACAGTCTGATCTCCTAAACACAGGGACACCAGGGTGATACACTTCTATACACACCACACAGTCTGATCTCCTAAACACAGGGACACCAGGGTGATACACTTATATACACACCACACAGTCTGATCTCCTAAACACAGGGACACCAGGGTGGGACAGGGGATTTGCATCTCAGAGGGACACATGGGAGGTACAGACCCCTAATATCTCCTAAAGAAGGTCACTTGGGATGTATGCTGGTGTAACCCTCACACATGGATTTGTGATCACATTGTCCGTTATTAGGAAGTAACACTGCCCCCTCTGTATTTGGTTGCGGTGGATGGGTAGACCTCAGACTGTCCTGAATACAAGATGAGAACAAGGACCAAATAAGGTTTGAGATTTTTGCAGAAAGAAACCGGCAGAACTAGATGTGCCAAATGGTTCTTATCTGCTGTCAAATTTTTTGTCAACACATTTCTGCCTCTATTTAGGTAATGGATGGGAAGGAATGTAGATGAAGCGCATTGGGTGAGACCTGTCCTGTTAGTGTAGGTAATGGACCATCCGTCATCTGTGTGTGTAGAGGGAAAGGATCTGAGCCGCACTGCCTTTTGTACTGAGAATAAACATTCTTTTACAACTCTTGGCTCTGCTGTGAATTCCCTGCGCTGTATTGGGCTGACGCCCCTGCTTTAGTAGAGCCCAGGTCATGGTTTACCTTGATCTGTTAACCAGTTGTGAACAAGATGCATCCACAGCTGTGTACTGGTCCCATCAGCATCTCATGTTACTTGTTAGTTTACCGTGCTTGTTATTTACAGATTGCCTTGTTAAATACAAGGGGCTACCTTAGAAATATCCTTAAAGGGATAGTAATACTTCGTTTTAACTTTATTTTATTTTGTAGGCATTAAAAAAACATGAAGAATGATATAGGTCTTATCTCTCAAACCTTTATGGTTTATGAGATATTCACAAGCAAAGTTCCCCTCCCCGCCCCTTTTACCTAGTGTAAGCCATCTCTTCTCAGATGTCAGTCTGGTTGTATGACAGTACAGATAACAGAAGGGGACAATTTTCTTTGTATGAAAACAATGAAAGCCCTTCCCCCCTTGACAAGTTTTTCAGCTTTTTCCATTATCTTAATTGAAGATTGTCCCTCTCTGCAGTCTACCTGGGCATCTCCCTTCTGATCTGGTTGAACAGGGGGGGGGATACTTTGTTTGTGAATATCTCTTAAACCATAAAGGTCTGAGAGATAAGACTTGTATCATTCTTCATGTTTTTTTAATGCCTACAAAATAAAATAAAGTTAAAATGAAGTATTACTATCCCTTTAACCTAAACTATCCAGAAATAAAAAGGACTTAACCTTTAATTACTACATAGGTCTACAAAGCAACAGCAGAGACGTATCCTAAGGGTTTAACCCTTTGAGTGTCAGAGGGGTATCTAACGTGGCACACAGTTAATTAACTGGCCAGAGCAAAGACAATAAATGATTTAAACTGGCCACATTAATGTGTAAACTTGAATTACAGCAATACGCAAACAAATCAATAAACTGGTTAAATGATATAAAGTGGAAATTACAGCAAATACATCAACTGGTAATGAAACCGTACAGATTATTATATAGACTGGGCGCTACAGCGATATATAGACTGTGTCCATGTTGAGATATAGACTGGGCGCTACAGCGATATATAGAACGTGTCCATGTTGGGATATAGACTGGGTGCTGCAGCGATATATAGAATGTGTCCATGTTGGGATATAGACTGGGTGCTACAGCGATATATAGAACGTGTCCATGTTGGGATATAGACTGGGTGCTACAGCGATATATAGACTGTGTCCATGTTGAGATATAGACTGGGCGCTACAGCGATATATAGACTGTGCCCATGTTGGGATATAGACTGGGCGCTACAGCGATATATAGAACGTGTCCATGTTGGGATATAGACTGGGCGCTACAGCGATATATAGACTGTGTCCATGTTGAGATATAGACTGGGCGCTACAGCGATATATAGAATGTGTCCATGTTGGGATATAGACTGGGCGCTACAGAGATATATAGAACGTGTCCATGTTGGGATATAGACTGGGCGCTACAGCGATATATAGAACGTGTCCATGTTGGGATATAGACTGGGCGCTACAGCGATATATAGACTGTGTCCATGTTGGGATATAGACTGGGCGCTACAGCGATATATAGAACGTGTCCATGTTGGGATATAGACTGGGCGCTACAGCGATATATAGACTGTGTCCATGTTGAGATATAGACTGGGCGCTACAGCGATATATAGAACGTGTCCATGTTGGAATATAGACTGGGTGCTACAGCGATATATAGCCTGTGTCCATGTTGGTATATAGACTGGGCGCTACAGCGATATTTAGAACGTGTCCACGTTGGGATATAGACTGGGCGCTACAGCAAGATATAGAACGTGTCCATGTTGGTATATAGACTGGGCGCTACAGCGATATATAGAACGTGTCCAGATTGGTATACAGACTGGGTGCTACAGCAAGATAGACTGTGTCCACATTAGTATGGAAACTGGGCACTACAGCCTTCCACAGAGCTACCAAATCTCACCCTATTTCTACCCCCGAAAGTTTCACACACAATTGGGGTTTATGCACGAAGGCCTGATATAGGCGATAGTGGAGATAACTTCTCCAGTGATATCACTTGGAGATCTTAGTGCATCGGCTCCATAGAATAACAATGAACTGGAGAAGTCATCTCCACTTTATCTTGTCTTTATCGCCCCCTAGTGAATCTCCTGTGTTTTGCCTCAGTATGCCATGGGGTGCTAGTGGTATCAATCACATTATGAAACATCATGAAGGAGTTCCATCTAACATCCTAGCTCAGCAGTGGATAAGAGTTGGCCCTGAGGTCAGTATGTGGCCACCACATGGCCCTCTGGTACTATAAGAAGGGGTGATTTCCTTCTACCATATCAAATCCTATTCTGTTCCCCAAAACACCGCCTCCTCTTGTCTCCAAGAGTACCACCCGCCACACTCCTCCTGCTCCACCTTATCCACTTGGGGTCTACAGGGCCCCAGTACATTGTAGGGCAGTGCTATGAACACCTCTACTCTCCATGAGTTGCCCCAGAACCCTTCCGGTAAGGCACCACATGCGCCCTTTGAAGATGAGGACCAGTTGGTGCACAGACTGGCAAACGCAGGGTACCAAGACTTCTGTGCCAATCTGTTACTCTGTAAAAGAAATCCTCATTTTCTTAGAGAAGCTCTAAAATGGGGCATTTAACTGTTAACCCCTTTGAGTTCCAGAGTGAAGTAGAAAATAGCACTTTGAAATGATTTGTATTCTCTTCTGGCACTTGAAGGGTCACAGCCTGACTCCTCCTAAAAATCAGTCCCAGGCCATGAAAGGCAGAACTGGAGCCTCTCATTGTATAGAGGGGATCTGATTGCCAAAAGAAGCAATTTATTAATTCAAGAACGCAGCTATTCCCACCGCAATAATCCGTACCCCCCCGGTTCCCAAACTGCAGTAAAAGCACAACCACAAGTGCCTCTCTGGTGACCTCGAAACTAAATTCAACCACAAACTTTAAAGGCATAGTAATACTTTTATTACTATTCTCCATATTGTAGATATTTCCAAAATAATTTAATAGCCCCGAAGTTCATCTCTCAGACCGAAAGTTTCCATTGATAAAAATGAGTCTTTAACTCCATGAATGCTAGAAAGCTTTCAAATGTATTGCAATTTATTGTAGATGTCGCTAACATTCAAAAAGGGTTAAACGTCCTGTTTAAAGAAAAGGGAATTTGGGAAATTATCCCCTACAATGCAGATGGTTTGCCCCAGAATCGCGCACTTCTGCTTTGTTTCTTGATCAAAACCATCCATGATTTCCTCATTGTGGATGGCCCGCCTCCATCTTAAACTCCATATGGTTTTATGCCCTCCTAATTCCATCCCAACCCCTTGCGCCATCACAGTTCTAACTCGGCCATCCACTCAGTAACCAAAGAACGATGTCTTGGGGTCACACTCTTCTACCTGGGCATTTTCCCCCTCCCCATATCCAAGCTGTCACCAAGTAGCTTCTTCCTGAAAAACATTGCCAACATTTCACCATTCCTCTGTATGTCAACCACACACACTCAGACCCTCATTCTCTCCAGACTGGATTATTGTAACATTCTACTCTCCGGTCTTCCTGCCTCTCGCCACTTCAGCCTGTTCTCAAGAATCACTACCATTGCTCAGATCCATTTCCTCTCATCTGCTCCTTAAATTTCTCTCTTGACCATGAGGTCTCGTATTTCTTACAAGAGTCTTCTCTAATATAAGTAGTCTTCAGCACCCTCTCACATTTCTGCTGTTATCTCCCACTATATCCCTTCCTATCATCTGTGTTGTGTCCTTTCTCTTGGCTGCAATCTGTATCACAGCCGGCCCCATGTCTTTAGAATGCCCTCCCATCACCATTCATCCACACTCCTCACTTTCACCAACTCCTAAAACCCCAGCCACCTGCCCAAGGAGACGTCTTGGTAACCATATTCTCCTTGTGCCACTGACTGATGCATCCAGTTCATTCCACACTTCCCTAACTGAAGCCTTGTACCTGCACTTAACCCTTTGAGTGCCAGAGGGGTACCCCTCTGGCACTCAAAGGGTTAACAACCACCTCCTACCGTTTCTGTATGTTGTCAGTTACTAATTAGTTTGTAATCCCTTTGGTGCAGGGTCCCCTTCCCAATGTAGGATTCCCTTTGTGGTACTTTCCCCTGCAAATAATGCAATGATCACCCTTTTGTCTGTTACCCCTGTACTGTTAGTTTGTATTTAGCATTGTGTACATGTGGCTCTATATAAAGATACATACACGCAGATGTGTCAGCTCTGCTACTTATCATGCCCCAGGCTGTCCGTATAATACTTGCAGCTTTAATCTGAACAGGCTAAAGGAGAGATGGGAACGTGTGGCTCTCCAGCAATTGGGCCTGCAACTCCCATCACTGGGTGGCAGATTGCAGGTTAGTGGAGATGGGTGGGGGAGGGGACAGAACGTACGGGGGCGGGAGTGCTGCACAGTAACGGGGCTGAGGGAAGAGGGGTGAGGACAGTAGAACAGGGCCGAGGGACCAGTACGTCTGGGGGATGGGAGAGGGGGATGGCTTGGGGGGGGGAGTTGACACACAAAATGCAGGATTGGGGGAGAGGATAATAGGGATTTAGTGGTGGTGTACACTTTTATCCATACTGAGGCTGATGTACATTGGAAAAGGCAGCAAATCTGGTGCAAGCAAAGTGCAATTTAAGGAACAAAACTTTATTTCAAATGGGGCTTTTAACCCCTCAAAGGCTAGAGGTCTCCAATACATTGCTTTGCTTTGCAGTATGATTGGGGCCTCTCAAGCCTTCAAGGGGTTTATATCAATGAGAAAGTTTGGACTTTTTTTGCCATACGGTGCAGATCTGATCCATAATTGATCCACTATTGGTACATAATCCCTATAGTCCCTATAGACTACCCCCCCCCATAGACTACCCCAGGGTACCTGGCAGAGCCTGGTGCCTTTGTGGTAAGTCATCCTTATAGACTACCCTGGGGTACAGGGCAGAGCCTGGCACTTCCATCATCCTTAGACTACCCCGGGGTACCGGGCATAGCCTGGCGCGTCCATAGAGGATCCTGGGTATCTGGTAATGGTCAGTTTCTAGGCACAGTGATTCATTTGCTGGTTGATAAACCTCAATCTAAGGGCCATATACACAAAATAAAAAGGAGTAATTGTGTATCACACAGACTGCACCACAGGGCAAAAGTAAAAATTCCCATTGATTTAACTGGGTCTTGTAACACCTTCTCAAAGTATTTGAGACATCTGGCATTCTAGGACTTAAAAGATCCATTTAAATGAATGAAATAAAACTTAAGAAAATGCATTTGAGCTTTCTCTCTCGAAGGCCAAGTCCACACCTGTGATTTTATTGTAGAAATGAAATTGCTTAAAATCTCATTTAAAAAGTGCATTTTTTTCCATATTTAGAACACTTTGTATGCATTTTTCATGTTTTTATTGCGACTTGATTTGCGACTGCATTGCATTGTGAGTCGCATCATTGTAATATGGAAGGGACCGCACTCAGACTGGTAAAAACAAAAAAAAAAAACTCCTAAAATTAAAAACCATTTATTGGAAGTAATCATTAAAATCATCAGGGTTCAAGGGTCACAAACAGGCCAGGATTTAGGGATTTCCTTGATTTAAGCACAGAGGAATCGGTCACAATGAATGATTAACTCTCCTGTGTTCAAAGGGATAGTAATGTGTCACAATAAAAGCAGTTCCAATTAATATTCATAGTATTTGGATCATGAAGAGTGTTATATCAATTCTGTCAGAGTTGTAGTTCAAGAGTAATTGAATGATAAAGTATCCCCCTCCCGCCCCTTTTACTGATGTAACACTGCTCACCTCAGAGCAGCAAGACTGTCCGGATGGATCAGAGAGTGACAATCTTCAGTGATCATAAGGAAAAACCTGATAAACCTGTCAATGGGGCAGGGTTTTCCTTATGATCACAGTAAGAAGATTGTCCCTTGCTGTGACCTGTCCGGTCAAGAGACCAGATTCCACATCTGAGGGGAGGCGGCTTACACTAGGTAAAAGGGGCGGGAGGGGGGATACTTTATCATTCAATTACTCTTGTACTACAACTCTGACAGTATTGTAATAACACTCTCCATGGCACAAACACTATGAAGATTAATTGGAGCTGCTTTAATTGTGAAACATCACTATCCCTTTAATCGGGGAAATCCTTACGTCCCGGCCTGTTGGTGGTCCCTGAGGACTGAACTTGGACCGTGCTCATCAAAACATAAACATGTGGACAATCTAATCAGATTGCTTGGATTCTGTTCCAGTGCTCATGTGTATATGTTCTGATGCTGATTACTTTCCATAAAATAAAAGGCTTTTAATGTTACGTTTGTGTGTGGTTTTTTTTTTTTTTTTTTCCCGTTGAAGTGCACCACCTTCCATGTTACACGGTCCGGAGAATAAGCGGTTCTGACAGCTTGCACCAGACATTACAGGCAGTGACTTCGGACTTCTGTATACCGTCTCTATTATACACAAATAGCGCCACTATTTGCCTTATTTCTGTGTGAATCACATCCGTCACCCCAGCGTCTCCCATCTTCTTCCAATAATAGTTCATTTCCCAACCTCTTTCCCAGAATTCTACATCCCAACTGCAAACAACTTGCCATTAGGCAGAATAGGCAATTGTCTAAAGTGACCAATTTGAGGGGATTCCCAGATGTACTGACCATGCCCACATTCTGATTTGTGGGTGTGGCCAAAACTCTACCGCACCAAGGACCCCCCCCCCTCTGGGTTATGATACGCGAGTTACTGATAAGGTTACATATAGCTGACCCTTTACTGGACACTTAACACCTTAGATACAAGGAGTCTCCAATGAATTGCAAAACAATATGGGGAGGACATCACTGGCAGACAAGGGGTTAAGAGGTTTTTGTGCTTTTACGTTGCAGTCTAAATGTATTTTCTGAGAAGAGAAAGTGGGTGGAGTTAAGTGAGGAGGGAGGTGGGGCTTAGGGCACGTTAAGCTGCGCTGTCTGGGGTATCGCCTAAGATGTAAATGTGGCGCTGACGGCGGGTTATATAGCAATCTGTTAGATGGCAGACTGGATTGAGTTGGTAAATGGTGTGGTTGAATCTATTAACCCCTAGGATACCAGAGAAGATCAAGTTTGTAATGTGTTAGAGACCTGACTGGAATCACAATCGTTTAGTAAAGGATCCAGTGATCGGGGCCATGGGTGCAAAATACATTTTGGGCATCTGATTAAATAGGACAGTAATAGGAAAGTAACAGTTAATATAAATAAAACAATACATAATGCAAAACAAGGGCAATCACGTGGCTGAGAGGTGACTTATTAAAGTGTTATTGCAGCACAAACATTTTTTTTTTTTTTTAGTTGCAGTATCTCAATGGCCTGAAATTGCACAGTGGCGCTATTGCCACACAGAGGCATAACTAGAAGCTACCGGGCCCTGGTGCAAGAATTGCCAGGGCCCCCCCCAACCACACTGGGCCCCTCCACAATGCCCCTTCATCTCCACATTGCCCCTACTGATCACACCGTGTCAATCTCCTACCCTGGTCTAGCGGCATGTCATGAGAGATTTGTGCCGCCTTCGGCACAGAGCTGAAGCTCCAGCGCGGTTCTCAGTAATGCAGAGCACGGAGTATGATGCAGAGGCGTACCTAGAAGCCTCGGGCCCTGGTACAAGAAGTGCCAGGGGCCCCCACCACCACATTGGCCCCCATCTCCTACCTGGAGCTCCTGCGCGGTCCTCTTAGTAATGCAGAGCGCTGGGAGATGATGTCATCACTCTGCATTACTAGTGCGCCGGTGGGAGACTGCGGGCACCAAGCGGAGGGGTAGCAGGGGGAGGCCTGGCCCCTGGAGTGCACTGGCCCGGTCGCAGGTGCGACCCCTATAGTTACGCCACTGGTATGATGTCATCTCCCAATGCTCTGTAGTACTAGAACACCGGAGAGGGAGATCAGCTAGAACATAGACTGAGTTGCTGCACTTGAGTGGTGAGGGGGTTGCTGGGGGCGGCCGGGCCCCGGACCTGGTCACAGGTGCGACCCCTATTGTTAGGCCACTGTTGCCACACCACCTTTTAGACAGCTCTGGTTACTTGACCATAAACCTCCATAGGATGGTGTATCAACAGCACCACCGTAACATATCGAGCCATTGTGATACTGCACCTAAATTCTAAGTTGAGCTACAATAACATTTGAATAAAACCTCTCTGCAGTGGGCGTTCCCTTGTTTAACTCAAGAGAACAAAGCTGACTATATATATATATATATATATATATATATATATATATATATATATATATATATATATATATATATATATATATATATATATATATCTTTATAAATTCAGGTAATCAGCACTCACAGGACTTGAATAAGTGAAAAAACAACAAATATTTATTAGATCGACGTTTCGATCCCTCCTGGGATCTTTTTCAAGGAGGGATCGAAACGTCGATCTAATAAATATTTGTTGTTTTTTCACTTCAAGTCCTGTGAGTGCTGATTACCTGAATTTATAGTGATTTATTCATCCGGACACCCAGGCATTTATTCAAGTATCGTGAGTGCTGCCTTTTCTCTACATTAATATAAATCTTTATGTATTAAGTGTTACTATACCTTTAAACCATAAATATTTTCCTTTTCCAACCTTCAAAGGGTCACTGTAGCTGGCTGGACCCTGTTTTGTCCATACTGGACCACTGCTAATTCAGCCCAAAGGGTTTATATTTTGGACAAAGACTATTGGCACAAACATACAAATACATAGTACATATCTGTGCAGTAGTGATACACTGGTGTTGGTAACCCCGCGTCATGATTTAGATATTTCACTTCTTGTACCTTGATCTCCAACATACTTGGCAGAGGAACTCTATCTACGTATAGAGCGGACAGGTCAGCAGACCGGTAACCTTTTCCTTTTGTAACAAAGGACAGGTCCTGGCTTATTTAATTGAATGGACTGCTGTCTAATATGTATATGCCGCCCCATGGCATGATCTCTTAACATATCCCATTCACAAAGTGTTGCCACCATCTTGACTGTTCAGTGAGAGTACACTAAACCTCAGCCCTGTCGGTCTCACATCTCTAGTGCAGCGAGCGCAGCCCGGTCAGTCTCACATCTCTAGTGCAGCGAGCGCAGCCCGGTCAGTCTCACATCTCTAGTGCAGCTAGCGCAGCCCGGTCAGTTTCACATCTCTAGTGCAGCGAGCGCAGCCCGGTCAATCTCACATCTCTAGTGCAGCGAGCTCAGCCCGGTCAGTCTCACATCTCAGTGGACCTTACTAGTTCTGGCCACTGTATCGATGGACACCAAGTCTGGGAAAGTTCAGCTTCCTATGCACCAAAAAGGGCCATTAAAGGGAATGTGAAGACAGGATTTTATGAACACAGAAAAGACTGTTAACTCGGAGGTGTATTTACACAGTAACATAGTAGATAAGGCTGAAAAAAGACATGCGTCCATCAAGTCCAGCCCATGCCAATAACACCCCTGTTGATCCAGAGGAAAGCAACAAAAAAGCCCTCTGGAGCAATTTCCAGTGTAGGGGTGTGTGTGTGTGTGTGTGTGTGTGTGTGTGTGTGTGTGTGTGTGTGTGTGTGTGTGTGTGTGTGTGTGTGTGTGTGTGTGTGTGTGTGTGTGTGTGTGTGTGTGTGTGTGTGTGTGTGTGTGTGTGTGTGTGTGTGTGTGTGTCAAATAGTTCCCCGGCTCAATATCCTATTTGCTTTGAAGCCATCTGTCATAACTGTCAATATTGTTCTGTGCTAGATAGGTATCCATTGCTTTTTTGAATGCAGTTACATTATCTGCAAGCACAACATCCCGAGGCAAAGAATTCCATAGCCTTACCGCCCTTACTGTAAAGAATCCCTGCCTGTGTTTTAGTCGAAAGCGCCTTTCCTCAAGTCTTAATGGATGACCTCTTGTTCTTAGCTCAGCTCTTTGCATAAATAATTCATTGGATAGTTCTTTGTATTGGCCTTGAATGTATTTGTAAATGGTAATCATATCACCCCTTAGACGTCTCTTCTCTAATGTAAACAAACCCAGTTTGGCTAGTCTCTCTTTGTAACTTTGTAACTCAATTTAGTAAGGACAAGAACGAATAGCCACCATAAGTGACACACAATTCCTAAAAGTTCCATTTAATTAAATGGGACTTTTTAACTCCTTGTATGCTGGAGGTCTGCAAAGCATTGGTAATAGATTTATTGGGGAACCTGACATTCAGTGGGTTAACAAACATTTAAACTAGAATTTGAGGAAATGTCATTCAGTCTTTCTCTAACTTTGGGGTTAACCCTTTGAGTGCCAGAGATACCAAACACTGTTGGGTGCCTCTCTTAAAAGCCCCATTTAAGTGTAATTGTCCCCTACAAACTACAGGGAATGTCAGATGACACCTTCCATCTACAGGTATGTCGCCTGCCCCCTCGTGTTACACTCACACCTGACATTGAAGGGTGGGGGTTTGTGTGATCAGTGGGTGTGTCTCTCCCCTTCAGAGAACAGTTTATCCCGTCTTTGTGTACGAAGGGTAAATTCAGAGCCTAATGTGTGTGTAGATCTCATGTCACTTACAGCTGTAAGTAGAGGGGGGGGGTATACAATGTGTAGAGCCGAAATACTAGTATCTCTTGGATGAGATCACATTGTTACATTGCAGATAGAATGTCCCATATCGTGATAAAACCTCAAGGGGATGTTTAATGATACTATATGTAGTGGGGTGAATACTATGGGTTGGGGGGGCTGCAGATGGTGAGGGAACAGTAATGCAGTTTAACCCTTTAAGTGCTTTGCAGTCTGTTGGGTACCTCTCTGGCACTCAAAGGGTTAAGGACCTAATTCATTAAGGAGCACAATGCTGGATCAAGCCAACTTCACTATAGCAGATAAAACATTTGCCAAATTCCCTGTAACTGGAACCAGGCGACCCAAATGATACCTGGCTGTTCCCTCTGATGCGCTTACAAAAGGGTAGCCGGGTCGGTCAGAACCATTGCCAATCCAGGGAATTGGTCAAAGGTAGGGAGGCAATGTAATAAAGTGGTAGGGAATGCAAGCAGGGTGCTGGGTTGTATAGCTAGGGGCATTAGTAGCAGAAAAAGAGAAGTGGTCATGTCACTCTACAGATCTCTAGTTAGACCTCACCTAGAGTATTGTGTACAGTACTGGAGACCTAGAGTATTGTGTACGGTACTGGAGACCTAGAGTATTGTGTGTAGTACTGGAGACCTAGAGTATTGTGTGTAGTACTGGAGGCCTAGAGTATTGTGTGTAGTACTGGAGGCCTAGAGTATTGTGTGTAGTACTGGAGGCCTAGAGTATTGTGTGTAGTACTGGAGGCCTAGAGTATTGTGTGTAGTACTGGAGACCTAGAGTATTGTGTGTAGTACTGGAGGCCTAGAGTATTGTGTGTAGTACTGGAGACCTAGAGTATTGTGTGTAGTACTGGAGGCCTAGAGTATTGTGTGTAGTACTGGAGGCCTAGAGTATTGTGTGTAGTACTGGAGGCCTAGAGTATTGTGTGTAGTACTGGAGGCCTAGAGTATTGTGTGTAGTACTGGAGGCCTAGAGTATTGTGTGTAGTACTGGAGGCCTAGAGTATTGTGTGTAGTACTGGAGGCCTAGAGTATTGTGTGTAGTACTGGAGGCCTAGAGTATTGTGTGTAGTACTGGAGGCCTAGAGTATTGTGTGTAGTACTGGAGGCCTAGAGTATTGTGTGTAGTACTGGAGGCCTAGAGTATTGTGTGTAGTACTGGAGGCCTAGAGTATTGTGTGTAGTACTGGAGGCCTAGAGTATTGTGTGTAGTACTGGAGGCCTAGAGTATTGTGTGTAGTACTGGAGGCCTAGAGTATTGTGTGTAGTACTGGAGGCCTAGAGTATTGTGTGTAGTACTGGAGGCCTAGAGTATTGTGTACAGTACAAGAGACCCCATCTCCAGAAGGATATAGATACTACAGAGTATTGTGTACAGTACCAGAGACCTACAGTATTGTGTACAGTACCGGAGATCCCATCTCCAGAAGGATATAGATACTACAGAGTATTGTGTACAGTACCAGAGACCTACAGTATTGTGTACAGTACCGGAGACCCCATCTCCAGAAGGATATAGATACTATAGAGAGAATTCAGGGAAGTGCTACTAAAATGGTGACTGGTTTACAGGATAAGACACAGGACAGACTAAAGGATCTGAACATGTATAGCTTGGAGGAGAGAAGAGAGAGAGGGGATATGAGTGAAACATTCACATACATGAAGGGATTCAACAAAGTGCAGGAGGGAAGTATATTTCAAAGGAGTAAAAACATCAGGACAAGAGGCCATAGTCTAAAACTAGAGGGACACAGGTTTAGATGTAATGTAAGAAGGTTTTACTTCAATGAGAGGGTAGTAAATGAGTGGAATAGCCTACCAGCAGAAGTGGTAGAGGTTAGTACAGTGAGGGGATGTAAGCATGCATGGGATAGGCATAAGACTGTCCTGAACATAAGAACAGACCAATCACTAAATAAGACTTGAGGTTTTTACAGTAGGAAAATGGGCAGACTAGATGGGACGTTGCACTGTATTTTTAAAGGGACACTAACACCCACGCACGAGGTGTCCCATTAACTAGATGCAAGTAGACTTATCCTGAAGTTGCCTTGTTTCCTCTGGGATCCATGGGCCAGATAGAAAACCCAGCTGGATCCCCCAATGAAGCCTCAAGAAGAAGCCTGCTCCCTGGCTTCCCGTTGACCTGACACATGGTGGGCTTCTGCCTGACCTGTTCAACTCTATGGACGCACTACTGGAAGCATTACACCCGGGAACACAAGTAAATTACTGTTTTGGAACTAAAGCACTTTTACATTGTGTCGTATCCCGGGAAAAGGTTGGCTGTGGGGGATCCACAGTGGGGCTAGTCAGTTCCAGGATGCACATGTAAGAATATCCTGGTGTCCCTTTAAATAATAAGATCTCTTAACTGTAGACTTAGAGATAGTAATACTTTTAGCATTACTATCCCCCATATTGTACATATTTTGTAAAATAATGTAATAGCCCCCAGGTTCATCTCTCAGACCTTTATGGTTTAGGAGATAACCGAAGGCAAAGTTCCCCCCTTCCCTGAAGTCAGCGTTGTACTGACTGCAGGGATATCCGGTCTGACTTCCATCATGCGGCTCTGCAGCAGAGCCGAGATCACGTTAGTGATAAAGAATTATTTCACTGAAACGGTCTTCTACACGTGCTTGGTTTGTGTGTGGTTTGCAAGCACATGTAGAAGACCGTTTCAGTGAAATAATTCTTTGTCACTAACATGATCTCTGCTCAGCTGCAGAGCCGCATGATGAAAGTCAGACCAGATATCCCTGCAGTCAGTACAGCAAGCCTGTCCGGATGGATCACAGAGAGGCACAATCTTCAGTGATCATAAGGAAAAACCTGTCAAGGGGGGCAGGGTTTTCCTTATGATCACAGTAAGAAGATTGTCCCTTGCTGTGATCTGTCCTGTCAAGAGCCCAGATTCCACATCTGAGGGGAGGTGTCTTACACTAGGTAAAAGGGGCAGGAGGGGGATACTTTATCATTCAATTACTCTTGTACTACAACTCTGACAGAATTGAAATAACACTCTCCATGGCCCAAATACTATGATGATTAATTGGAGCTGCCGGTTTTGTGAAACATTACTATTCCTTTAACGACGTGCTGCTTTTTAGGGTGATGGGGTTTGTGATGTGATGGAAATGATCTGTCACTGTACCAGAAAATAGAGGACTGTAAGAAAAGCCTGAGGGCCGCCTGATGCCCACCACTGCCCTACTATGTAAGACTGTCACTTTCCATTATTCTGCAATGCACTGGAAGATTTCCTAGCATCCAACCGGGTAATTCCATAGCTGGGATTTCTGTCTCTAGGAAAACAAAGCAGTGTGATTGCACACCCCCCCTTCCCTCGCACGCTGCTCACTATCAGATGGGCTCAATCCTGCCCAGCGTAGCCCTTTCATTCAGTAAATGAGGTTTGGTTAATGGGTTCCAGCTGTACGTTAGGATGCAGTGATCCAGGAACCCCCTGACTCATCTAGACTTTGTTTACTTTGGTGAAAGTTGAATTCTTAGGATTTTCTGTGTATAGGGGAATCGCGTGCACACCTACCAACAGCGGCCAAAGAGCGACACTTTTTTTTTTTGTTTGTTTGTTTTTGGTGTTGTTTCTGGGGGGCATGGATGATTGTGGCATAAATAAGAATATTTACGTTATTTCATGACCTATTGACACCTTTTTTTGTCACTGAATAAAGAATTTAGCGCAAGACCAAAATATTGTATTTATACATACAAATTTATAAATGCACATACGGACTAACAAACGTGAGTTTTATTGATGTGGAGCAATGTGATACACTTCTATACACACCACACAGTCTGATCTCCTAAACACAGGAACACCAGGGTGATACACTTATATACACACCACACTGTCTGATCTCCTATACACAGGGACACCAGGGTGATACACTTCTATACACACCACACAGTCTGATCTCCTAAACACAGAGACACCAGGTTGATACACTTATATACACACCACACAGTCTGATCTCCTAAACACAGGGACACCAGGGTGATACACTTCTATACACACCACACAGTCTGATCTCCTAAACACAGAGACACCAGGGTGATACATTTATATATACACCACACAGTCTGATCTCCTAAACACAGGGACACCAGGGTGATACACTTATATACACACCACACAGTCTGATCTCCTAAACACAGAGACACCAGGGTGATACACTTCTATACACACCACACAGTCTGATCTCCTAAACACAGGGACACCAGGGTGATACACTTATATACACACCTCACAGTCTGATCTCCTAAACACAGAGACACCAGGGTGATACACTTCTATACACACCACACAGTCTGATCTCCTAAACACAGGGACACCAGGGTGATACACTTCTATACACACCACACTGTCTGATCTCCTAAACACAGGGACACCGGGGTGATACACTTATACACACCATACAGTCTGATCTCCTAAACACAGGGACACCAGGGTGATACACTTCTATACACACCACACAGTCTGATCTCCTAAACACAGGGACACCAGGGTGATACACTTATATACACACCACACAGTCTGATCTCCTAAACACAGGGACACCAGGGTGATACACTTATATACACACCACACAGTCTGATCTCCTAAACACAGGGACACCAGGGTGATACACTTCTATACACACCACACAGTCTGATCTCCTAAACACAGGGACACCAGGGTGATACACTTATATACACACCACACAGTCTGATCTCCTAAACACAGGGACACCAGGGTGATACACTTCTATACACACCACACAGTCTGATCTCCTAAACACAGGGACACCAGGGTGATAGACATATATATACACACCACACAGTCTGATCTCCTAAACATAGGGACACCAGGGTGATGCACTTCTATACACACCACACAGTCTGATCTCCTAAACAGAGGGACATCAGGGTGATACACTTATATACACACCACACAGTCTGATCTCAGGGTGATACTTATATACACACCACACAGTCTGATCTCCTAAACACAGGGACACTAGGGTGATACACTTCTATACACACCACACAGTCTGATCTCCTAAACACAGGGACACCAGGGTGATACACTTCTATACACACCACACAGTCTGATCTCCTAAACACAGGGACACCAGGATGATACTTATATACACACCACACAGTCTGATCTCCTAAACACAGGAACACCAGGGTGATACACTTATATACACACCACACAGTCTGATCTCCTAAACACAGGAACACCAGGGTGATACACTTATATACACACCACACAGTCTGATCTCCTAAACACAGGGACACCAGAGTAATACACTTATATACACATCACACAGTCTGATCTCCTAAACACAGGGAAACCAGGGTGATACACTTCATACACACCACACAGTCTGATCTCCTAAACACAGGGACACCAGGGTAGGAAAGAGGAAGAGGGTTTGGGGTCCCTCCCACAGAGGGACACTTGACAGATATGCAGAGGTTATACAGGTACTAAGGGGCAAAAGTGCAGCAATTCTGCACCGTATGTTTGTTTAAATCCTGCGATTTAATGTTTGTTTAAATGGGGCTTTTAACCTTTAAAATAGTAGAGGTCTCCAACTCATTGCAAGAACTTGAAAGTCCAATTTGAATAACTGGATTAAATCCTTTGAGTGCCAGAGGTATTCAACACAATGCAATGTGTTGGGATACCTCTCTGGCACTCAGAGGGTTAAAGTCTCCACCACTATGGGGGTTTGGTTGTGACAGAATTGCTAGTTAGTTTTTCTGTGAATCACCCAGGGGAACGTTGACCATTAAACTGAATAGAGACACAATAGACATCAGTGACCTCTAACTGGACTTCACGGTACAATCCACACTGGGACCACAACACAACTGGCTGAAATCCTTTAAATGGATGTGGAATGAAGGCGCACCCCCCCACACCCCCAACTTTCTCCATGAATTCTCCTTGACTTTGTACCCTGCAGTGGAGCAGTTTAAAGGGATAGTAATACTTAAAATGCAAAAAAAAAATATGTTGTAGGGTTTATCCTCCTAAGTAAAACGAGGGAACTCCCACCGCTGAAAGATATTTAATTCAAAAGTAATTACATCTCAAACCTGCATTTTGTTTAGGTGCCTTATTACAGCGCCACCATACAATTTAAGGCCACTGTGATACTGCACCTAAAGCATTGTAGTTGAGTTGTAATTAGTTTTGAATAAAACACTTCAACGGTGGGAGTACCCTTGTTTTACTCAGGGGATAAACATTAAAACATTTTTCACATGTTAAGTATTACTTTCCCTTTAATACCCCCCCCCCCGGGGGTGGGGCTTGCATATTACATTGTGCAGATGTCATGTGGAACCACTCATTGGGACACATACACAAAGACTAAAGTGGGATAAAACAAGTGTACACAAGGACATGAAATTTAATGTTAACCATTTGAGTGCCAGTGGGTATGCAATTACATTCCATGCACCTGTGGCACTCAGAGGGTTAAAGGGGACCCTTCCCATTGGTCCAGTTCTGTTTTTGTGCATGTAAAATTCAGATTTGAATGGGGCTTTAAACCCGCAGAGGTCTAGAACCTTCACAATGCAATGTCACATACTCCCTGGTGGTAAAGTTGGATTTTCCCCACTTTTCTTTGTACATATGCCCAAAATCTGTTGGAATATGACCCAGTCCGAGGTGGACCTGCTAATGTTCCCAGGTAATGGGGGGGTTCAGTATAGGATAAATATACAATTGTGAAAAGACACTGGCCCCTTAAAGTTGCAGTCTGTGGCTTGGAGGTATTTTAGTGCCATGTTTGGGGGGTGGCACCACCAATGACTACTTGTACATTAGCACCATGTCATCTCCTCCCCCAATCAATGGCATCCCCCCCTTAGACATTACAGCTATAGTCCATGATCTAAGTTTAGAGTCCATCTGTTGGATAGAAATAGACATTCTTCTGTACAAAGACAATTGGAGCTAACCAACTGCATCAGAGGGGTAAAAAAAAACTCCCCAAATCCCCCTTTATTTTAAATAGCTCTTCTACGTCCTTAAATGCCAAGTCTGCAGTGCTTTGCAATGAGTTGGAGACCTCTAGAACTAGAGGGTGTGAATAACCCATTCAGAATACAGGGGACATTAGCTGTCCCGTCTGGTGCACTTGGTTGGCTCTAGAACTGCTTCTCTTGTGCACATCGCCATACGTATATATACACAAAGAGTAAACCACCTACATCAGAGGGGGCAAATTAAAAAAAAAAAAAAAAAAATCTCAAATGTCCAGCTGGATACATCTGGCACTCAAAGGGTTTTTTTACCACTTTATTGCTGGATGTTTTTCAATGCATTGAGACCCCCCTCAAGCACTCAAGGGTTTCAAAGCCCAATTTAAATTAGAGTTTTGTACCCTGTGATGCAAATGGCTTGATCCAGAATGAATCCATTTTATCCTTATAGATATGGCCCCAAAATCTAATCAAATATTACAAGTCCCATTAACTCTTATATCTGCACTGTACCACAACGTAACCCCCACACCCCAAATTCCTAATAACTCTTCTGTCCTCAATCCCAGGCACTGCACCACAACATAAACCCCCACCACACACACACACACACACACACAATATTCCCAACAACTCTTCTCTCCAATCTCAGGCACTGCACCACAGTGTAAACCTACCCCCCCCCCCCCAATTCCCAATAACACTTCTGTCCTCAATCCCAAGCACCCCTCTGGCACGTAAAATGTTAAAGTACAATCCGTAACAGGTCCAGTGTCACTAAATGTACATACACTTAAACTGACTGAAACATGTACAGTTTGTTTTAACGGTTAAAAGGCTGAGATTTTTGGTTTAGTAGTTGGGGAATCTAACTCAAGCAGAGCTTTGTTCTCTGACCTGTCTGATAAAACTGCACAATAACTCCTGTCCTAAAAATCACCCCTCTCTGGCCGCTAAAGGTTATTGGTTTCCACAGAGGGGGAGGTTTAAATGAATAAGGAGGAACGATCATGCAAATGCTTTTCACCTTTTTTGAGCTCTCCCATTTGTGGTAGCTTCTAGGTTTAAAATCCTCTTAAAAATAACTCTAATGGAAACTGCACTTCATTTATAATCAACATGCAGTGTAAAAGTGGTAAGTCTGCTTTAAATCAAGTGTGTAACATACTGAATGCTAGGCTTGCACTGCTTTGCTTTAGAGCCCTCTGGCATTGAATGAATGGGTTAAGATCATCCTTAATCCTTTTGAGTGCCAGAGGGGTAAGCAACATATTGCTCTGCTATGCGTTGCGTAACCCTCTGTCACTCAAAGGGTTAAATGAATGGGAATTGTATCTCTGGTGCAGCCGCCTGCCCTGCTTTCCTACACACACACACACACACACACACACATACACATACATACATACACACACATATATATATATATATATATATATATATATATATATATATATATATATATATATATATATATATATACACACACAGACACACAGCCCTATCATGTGAAGCAGATGCAGTGACCAGACGGACTCTTACCTCTGATCTCAGTCCTTGGTCCAGTTGCTGTCAGTCCCCTTCCTACAGGACTGAAGTTCCCAGCTCCTGTTACTATTCTAGTGCCTGGCAGCAGGGATGGTAGAGGTGTGTAGGGTCAGCCCATTGGGATGCACAGCAGCAAATCCTTTCTACCTCTTTATACCGGCCCCTTTTTAATCACAGCCCCCACACCCCACCCTCCTCCTTATTCTTCCTTTCAGCCTGTGGGACAAACAGGATTCCTTCTTCCTCAATGGGAGAGACTTAACCCCCCATCTCCCCTGCTGGGACAGGATGCTGCTCACTGGGGAAGACCCAAGATGCTGATTTAAAATGTCTGATGGGATGTGGATTCCGTTAGATTAGGACCTGGGGGGATTTCAGAGGTTTCTATCACTTGTTAACCATTTGAATACCAGAGTTATGCAGAGGATAGAATCCTTTTCATTTTGCACTTTATACACTTGTAGAATGTGAAGTCAAATTGCCTGTGTATGTGTATATAGTGTGTGTGTGTATACAGTGTGTGTGTATGCAATAAATATGTATACAGTGTATATAATATATGTGTGTATGTAATATGTGTATGTGTATACAGTGTATGTAATATACATGTATACAGTGTCTATAATGTGTGTATGTAATATATGTGTATATAATGTGTATACAGTGTATGTAATATATATGTGTGTGTATGTAATATACATTAATACATTTCTGGCCCTGCCTATTCCATTGGAAACTGCTGCAGAGAAACTCCCTTCTATCAAGTTCTAGTGTTTACCCCAATGTACTGAATCCTGCAGCATTTGGTTAGTATGTCATGTGTGTAAATTGTGTGTTTGTGTGTAATTTCTCCCTGACATTGAGGTTCGTGGATCTGTGAGGGGTCATGAAAAAAGATAGTCATAGTCTCTAGACTGTAAGCTCTTGTGAACAGGCCCACTCCCTACCATTTGCAGGGAGAGTGTAACATTGTATTACATCACACAGAACATTCAGTACTGCAGGGAGAGTGTAACATTGTATTACATCACACAGATCATGCAGTGCTGCAGGGAGTGTGACATTGTATTACATCACACATAGCATTCAGTGCTGCAGGGATAGTGTGACATTGTATTACATCACACATAGCATTCAGTGCTGCAGGGATAGCGTAACATTGTATTACATCACAGAGCAATTCAGTGTTGCAGGGACAGTGTAACATTGTATTACATCACACAGAGCATTCAGTACTACAGGGAGAGTGTAACATTGTATTACATCACACAGATCATTCAGTGCTGCAGGGATAGTGTAACATTGTATTACATCACACAGAGCACTCAGTACTACAGGGAGAGTGTAACACTGTATTACATCACACAGATCATTCAGTGCTGCAGGGATAGTGTAACATTGTATTACATCACAGAGATCATTCTGTACTGCAGGGACAGTGTAACATTGTATTACATCACACAGAGCATTCAGTGCTGCAGGGATAGTGTAACATTGTATTACATCACACAGAGCATTCAGTGCTGCAGGGATAGTGTAACATTGTATTACATCACACAGCATTCAGTGCTGCAGGGATAGTGTAACATTGTATTACATCACACAGCGCATTCGGTGCTGCAGGGATAGTGTAACATTGTATTACATCACACAGAGCATTCAGTGCTGCAGGGATAGTGTAACATTGTATTACATCACACAGAGCATTCAGTGCTGCAGGGATAGTGTAACATTGTAATGCATCACACAGAGCATTCAGTACTACAGGGATAGTGTTACATTGTATTACATCACACAGAGTATTCGGTGCTGCAGGGATAGTGTAACATTGTATTACATCACACAGAGCATTCGGTGCTGCAGGGATAGTGTAACATTGTATCACTGTTGCGGATGGTCAGATCGCCATAAAACTCTGGAAACAGAAAATTCATGGAGTTCACGGTCTTGGAAGTAAGGGCAACATAAAAATGAAATAAGGAAAAAATAAGGGGGCCATTAGAATTTTAGAATTCGGTAAGTGGCATGTGTAACATACTGCACACTCCATATAAGGAAATGTGTAACATACTGCGCGCTCCTTATAAGGAAATGTGTAACATACTGCACGCTCCTCATCATCTGCCATATAGGCATACCTAGGAACTTCTTACTTGGGGCTGCCTGGAGGACAGCCCTCCAGTGCCTATGAGGGTAGAGAAATAACGCAATTTGCGTCAATAGGGGAGGGGCTTAATCATGAGGGGCGGGACTACTAAACATAAAAAATATATATATAGAATACATTGTAGAAAGGGTAGAAGAGGTCACGGAGTGGGAGGAACAGGGTGGGACTGAGCACAAGTGGGCAGTGTTTCCCTACGTCTGGAGAATCTGACTCTGGCGCGGAGACCCGATAATTCATTGTCAAACCCGGAGTCACCGGGGCAAAACCGGAGAGATCCAGGTATTCAGATAGGGAAATGTGTAATATACTGTGCCTGCCATACAGGAGAATGTGTAACACGACGCACGCTAAGCGTATCTCCTGCCATACAGGGAAATGTGTAACACGACGCGCGCTAAGCGTATCTCCTGCCATACAGGAGAATGTGTAACACGACGCACGCTAAGCGTATCTCCTGCCATACAGGGGAATGTGTAACACAATGCATGATAAGCGTATCTCCTGCCATACAGGGGAATGTGTAACACAACGCACGCTAAGCGTATCTCCTGCCATACAGGGAAATGTGTAACACAACGCACGCTAAGTGTATCGCCTGCCATACAGGGGAATGTGTAACACAATGCATGATAAGCGTATCTCCTGCCATACAGGGGAATGTGTAACACAACGCACGCTAAGCGTATCTCCTGCCATACAGGGAAATGTGTAACACAATGCATGATAAGCGTATCTCCTGCCATACAGGGAAATGTGTAACACAACGCACGCTAAGCGTATCGCCTGCCATACAGGGGAATGTGTAACACAACGCACGCTAAGCGTATCGCCTGCCATACAGGGAAATGTGTAACACAACGCACGCTAAGTGTATCGCCTGCCATACAGGGGAATGTGTAACACAACGCACGCTAAGCGTATCTCCTGCCATACAGGGAAATGTGTAACACAACGCACGCTAAGTGTATCGCCTGCCATGCAGGGAAGTGTGTAACACAACGCACGCTAAGTGTATCTCCTGCCATACAGGGGAATGTGTAACACAACGCACGCTAAGTGTATCTCCTGCCATACAGGGGAATGTGTAACACAACGCACGCTAAGCGTATCGCCTGCCATACAGGGGAATGTGTAACACAACGCACGCTAAGCGTATCGCCTGCCATACAGGGGAATGTGTAACACAATGCATGATAAGTGTATCTCCTGCCATACAGGGAAATGTGTAACACAACGCACGCTAAGTGTATCGCCTGCCATACAGGGAAATGTGTAACACAACGCGCGCTAAGTGTATCTCCTGCCATACAGGGAAATGTGTAACACAATGCATGATAAGCGTATCTCCTGCCATACAGGGAAATGTGTAACACAACGCACGCTAAGCGTATCGCCTGCCATACAGGGGAATGTGTAACACAACGCACGCTAAGCGTATCGCCTGCCATACAGGGAAATGTGTAACACAACGCACGCTAAGTGTATCGCCTGCCATACAGGGAAATGTGTAACACAATGCATGATAAGCGTATCTCCTGCCATACAGGGGAATGTGTAACACAACGCACGCTAAGTGTATCGCCTGCCATACAGGGAAATGTGTAACACAATGCACGCTAAGCGTATCTCCTGCCATACAGGGAAATGTGTAACACAACGCATGATAAGTGTATCTCCTGCCATACAGGGAAATGTGTAACACAATGCACGCTAAGCGTATCGCCTGCCATACAGGGAAATGTGTAACACAACGCACGCTAAGTGTATCGCCTGCCATACAGGGAAATGTGTAACAAAATGCACGCTAAGCGTATCGCCTGCCATACAGGGAAATGTGTAACACAACGCACGCTAAGTGTATCGCCTGCCATACAGGGGAATGTGTAACACAACGCATGATAAGCGTATCGCCTGCCATACAGGGGAATGTGTAACACAACGCATGATAAGTGTATCGCCTGCCATACAGGGGAATGTGTAACACAACGCACGCTAAGCGTATCGCCTGCCATACAGGGAAATGTGTAACACAACGCACGCTAAGTGTATCGCCTGCCATACAGGGAAATGTGTAACACAACGCACGCTAAGCGTATCTCCTACCATACAGGGAAATGTGTAACACAACGCACGCTAAGCGTATCGCCTGCCATACAGGGGAATGTGTAACACAACGCACGCTAAGCGTATCTCCTACCATACAGGGAAATGTGTAACACAACGCACGCTAAGCGTATCATCTGCCATACAGGGAAATGTGTAACACAACACATGCTAAGCGTATCGCCTGCCATACAGGGAATGTGTAACACAACGCATGATAAGTGTATCACCTGCCATACAGGGGAACGTGTAACACAATGCATGATAAGCGTATCGCCTGCCATAAAGGGAAATGTGTAACACAACGCATGCTAAGCGTATCGCCTGCCATACAGGGGAATGTGTAACACAATGCACGCTAAGCGTATCGCCTGCCATACAGGGAAATGTGTAACACAACGCACGCTAAGCGTATCGCCTGCCATACAGGGAAATGTGTAACACAACGCACGCTAAGCGTATCTCCTGCCATACAGGGAATGTGTAACACACACACGCTAAGCGTATCGCCTGCCATACAGGGGAATGTGTAACACAACGCACGCTAAGCGTATCGCCTGCCATACAGGGGAATGTGTAACACAACGCACGCTAAGCGTATCGCCTGCCATACAGGGAAATGTGTAACACAACGCACGCTAAGTGTATCGCCTGCCATACAGGGAAATGTGTAACACAACGCACGCTAAGCGTATCGCCTGCCATACAGGGAAATGTGTAACACAACGCACGCTAAGCGTATCGCCTGCCATACAGGGGAATGTGTAACACAATGCACGCTAAGCGTATCTCCTGCCATACAGGGAAATGTGTAACACAATGCATGCTAATTGTATCACCTGCCATACAGGGAAATGTGTAACACAACGCACGCTAAGTGTATCGCCTGCCATACAGGGAAATGTGTAACACAACGCACGCTAAGCGTATCTCCTGCCATACAGGGAAATGTGTAACACAACGCATAATAAGCGTATCTCCTGCCATACAGGGAATGTGTAACACAACGCACGCTAAGCGTATCGCCTGCCATACAGGGAAATGTGTAACACAACGCACGCTAAGCGTATCGCCTGCCATACAGGGAAATGTGTAACACAACGCATGATAAGCGTATCTCCTGCCATACAGGGGAATGTGTAACACAACGCACGCTAAGCGTATCTCCTGCCATACAGGGAAATGTGTAACACAACGCATGCTAATTGTATCACCTGCCATACAGGGAAATGTGTAACACAACGCACGCTAAGCGTATCGCCTGCCATACAGGGAAATGTGTAACACAACGCACGCTAAGCGTATCTCCTGCCATACAGGGGAATGTGTAACACAATGCATAATAAGCGTATCGCCTGCCATACAGGGAAATGTGTAACACAACGCACGCTAAGCGTATCGCCTGCCATACAGGGAAATGTGTAACACAATGAATGATAAGCGTGTCTCCTGCCATACAGGGGAATGTGTAACACAACGCACGCTAAGCGTATCGCCTGCCATACAGGGAAATGTGTAACACAACGCACGCTAAGCGTATCACCTGCCATACAGGGAAATGTGTAACACAACGCACGCTAAGCGTATCGCCTGCCATACAGGGAAATGTGTAACACAACGCACGCTAAGCGTATCGCCTGCCATACAGGGGAATGTGTAACACAATGCACGCTAAGTGTATCGCCTGCCATACAGGGAAATGTGTAACACAACGCACGCTAAGCGTATCGCCTGCCATACAGGGAAATGTGTAACACAATGCACGCTAAGTGTATCGCCTGCCATACAGGGAAATATGTAACACAACGCATGATAAGCGTATCGCCTGCCATACAGGGGAATGTGTAACACAACGCATGATAAGCGTATCGCCTGCCATACAGGGAAATGTGTAACACAACGCACGCTAAGCGTATCGCCTCCCATACAGGGAAATGTGTAACACAACGCACGCTAAGCGTATCGCCTGCCATACAGGGGAATGTGTAACACAACGCACGCTAAGCGTATCGCCTGCCATACAGGGGAATGTGTAACACAACGCACGCTAAGCGTATCGCCTGCCATACAGGGAAATGTGTAACACAACGCATGATAAGCGTATCGCCTGCCATACAGGGAAATGTGTAACACAACGCACGCTAAGCGTATCGCCTGCCATACAGGGGAATGTGTAACACAATGCACGCTAAGTGTATCGCCTGCCATACAGGGAAATGTGTAACACAACGCACGCTAAGTGTATCGCCTGCCATACAGGGGAATGTGTAACACAATGCATGATAAGCGTATCGCCTGCCATACAGGGGAATGTGTAACACAACGCACGCTAAGTGTATCACCTGCCATACAGGGGAATGTGTAACACAACGCACGCTAAGCGTATCGCCTGCCATACAGGGAATGTGTAACACAACGCACGCTAAGCGTATCGCCTGCCATAAAGGGAAATGTGTAACACAACGCACGCTAAGCGTATCGCCTGCCATACAGGTAAATGTGTAACACAACGCACGCTAAGCGTATCGCCTGCCATACAGGGAAATGTGTAACACAACGCACGCTAAGCGTATCTCCTGCCATACAGGGAAATGTGTAACACAACGCACAATAAGTGTATCTCCTGCCATACAGGGAATGTGTAACACAACACACACTAAGCGTATCGCCTGCCATACAGGGAAATGTGTAACACAACGCACGCTAAGCGTATCGCCTGCCATACAGGGAAATGTGTAACACAACGCACGCTAAGCGTATCGCCTGCCATACAGGGAAATGTGTAACACACACACGCTAAGCGTATCGCCTGCCATACAGGGAAATGTGTAACACACACACGCTAAGCGTATCGCCTGCCATACAGGGAAATGTGTAACACACACACGCTAAGCGTATCGCCTGTCATACAGGGAAATGTGTAACACAATGCACGCTAAGTGTATCCCCTGCCATACAGGGAAATGTGTAACACAACGTATGATAAGCGTATCGCCTGCCATACGGGGAAATGTGTAACACAATGCACGCTAAGCGTATCGCCTGCCATACAGGGGAATGTGTAACACAACGCACGCTAAGTGTATCGCCTGCCATACAGGGGAATGTGTAACACAATGCATGATAAGCGTATCGCCTGCCATACAGGGAAATGTGTAACACAATGCACGCTAAGCGTATCACCTGCCATACAGGGAAATGTGTAACACAACGCACGCTAAGCGTATCGCCTGCCGTATAGGGAAATGTGTAACACAACGCACGCTAAGCGTATCGCCTGCCATACAGGGAAATGTGTAACACAACGCACGCTAAGCGTATCACCTGCCATACAGGGGAATGTGTAACACAATGCACGCTAAGTGTATCACCTGCCATACAGGGAAATGTGTAACACAACGCACGCTAAGCGTATCGCCTGCCATACAGGGGAATGTGTAACACAACGCATGCTAAGCGTATCACCTGCCATACAGGGGAATGTGTAACACAACGCATGATAAGCGTATCGCCTGCCATACAGGGGAATGTGTAACACGACGCATGATAAGCGTATCACCTGCCATACAGGGGAATGTGTAACACGACGCATGATAAGCGTATCACCTGCCATACGGGGAAATGTGTAGCACAACGCACGCTAAGCGTATCGCCTGCCATACAGGGGAATGTGTAACACAACGCACGCTAAGCGTATCGCCTGCCATACAGGGAAATGTGTAACACAACGCACGCTAAGCGTATCTCCTTCCATACAGGGAAATGTGTAACACAATGCATGATAAGCGTATCACCTGCCATACGGGGAAATGTGTAACACAACGCACGCTAAGTGTATCCCCTGCCATATAGGGAAATGTGTAACACAACGCACGCTAAGCGTATCGCCTGCCATACAGGGAAATGTGTAACACAACGCACGCTAAGCGTATCGCCTGCCATACAGGGGAATGTGTAACACAACGCACGCTAAGCGTATCGCCTGCCATACAGGGGAATGTGTAACACAACGCACGCTAAGCGTATCGCCTGCCATACAGGGAAATGTGAAACACAACGCACGCTAAGCGTATCGCCTGCCATACAGGGAAATGTGTAACACAACGCACGCTAAGCGTATCGCCTGCCATACAGGGAAACATGTAACACAACGCACGCTAAGCGTATCACCTGCCATACAGGGAAATGTGTAACACAACACACGCTAAGTGTATCACCTGCCATACAGGGAAATGTGTAACACAATGCATGATAAGTGTATCGCCTGCCATACAGGGAAATGTGTAACACAACGCACGCTAAGTGTATCACCTGCCATACAGGGAAATGTGTAACACAATGCATGATAAGTGTATCGCCTGCCATACAGGGAAATGTGTAACACAACGCACGCTAAGTGTATCACCTGCCATACAGGGGAATGTGTAACACAACGCACGCTAAGCGTATCGCCTGCCATACAGGGAAATGTGTAACACAATGCATGATAAGCGTATCTCCTGCCATACAGGGAAATGTGTAACACAACGCACGCTAAGCGTATCGACTGCCATACAGGGAAATGTGTAACACAACGCACGCTAAGCGTATCTCCTGCCATAGAGGGGAATGTGTAACACAACGCACGCTAAGCGTATCTCCTGCCATACAGGGAAATGTGTAACACAACGCACGCTAAGCGTATCGCCTGCCATACAGGGAAATGTGTAACACAACACATGCTAAGCGTATCGCCTGCCATACAGGGAAATGTGTAACACAACGCACGCTAAGCGTATCTCCTGCCATACAGGGGAATGTGTAACACAACGCACGCTAAGCGTATCTCCTGCCATACAGGGGAATGTGTAACACAACGCACGCTAAGCGTATCTCCTGCCATACAGGGGAATGTGTAACACAACACACGCTAAGTGTATCTCCTGCCATACAGGGAAATGTGTAACAACGCACGCTAAGCGTATCGCCTGCCATACAGGGAAATGTGTAACACAACTCACGCTAAGCGTATCGCCTGCCATACAGGGAAATGTGTAACACAACGCACGCTAAGCGTATCGCCTGCCATACAGGGAAATGTGTAACACAACACACGCTAAGCGTATCTCCTGCCATACAGGGAAATGTGTAACACAATGCACGCTAAGTGTATCACCTGCCATACAGGGGAATGTGTAACACAACGCACGCTAAGTGTATCACCTGCCATACAGGGAATGTGTAACACAACGCATGATAAGTGTATCGCCTGCCATACAGGGAAATGTGTAACACAACGCACGCTAAGCGTATCGCCTGCCATACAGGGGAATGTGTAACACAACACACGCTAAGCGTATCGCCTGCCATACAGGGGAATGTGTAACACAACACACGCTAAGTGTATCGCCTGCCATACAGGGGAATGTGTAACACAACACACGCTAAGCGTATCGCCTGCCATACAGGGAAGTGTGTAACACAACGCACGCTAAGCGTATCGCCTGCCATACAGGGAAATGTGTAACACAACGCATAAGTGTATCTCCTGCCATACAGGGAAATGTGTAACACAACGCACGCTAAGCGTATCGCCTGCCATACAGGGAAATGTGTAACACAACGCACGCTAAGCGTATCGCCTGCCATACAGGGAAATGTGTAACACAACGCACGCTAAGCGTATCGCCTGCCATACAGGGAAATGTGTAACACAACGCACGCTAAGCGTATCACCTGCCATACAGGGAAATGTGTAACACAACGCACGCTAAGCGTATCACCTGCCATACAGGGAAATGTGTAACACAACGCACGCTAAGCGTATCACCTGCCATACAGGGAAATGTGTAACACAACGCACGCTAAGTGTATCACCTGCCATACAGGGAAATGTGTAACACAACGCACGCTAAGCGTATCTCCTGCCATACAGGGGAATGTGTAACACAACGCACGCTAAGCGTATCGCCTGTCATACAGGGAAATGTGTAACACAATGCATGATAAGCGTATCTCCTGCCATACAGGGAAATGTGTAACACAACGCACGCTAAGCGTATCGCCTGCCATATAGGGAAATGTGTAACACAACGCACGCTAAGCGTATCGCCTGCCATACAGGGAAATGTGTAACACAACACACGCTAAGTGTATCACCTGCCATACAGGGAAATGTGTAACACAATGCATGATAAGTGTATCGCCTGCCATACAGGGAAATGTGTAACACAACGCACGCTAAGTGTATCACCTGCCATACAGGGAAATGTGTAACACAATGCATGATAAGTGTATCGCCTGCCATACAGGGAAATGTGTAACACAACGCACGCTAAGTGTATCACCTGCCATACAGGGGAATGTGTAACACAACGCACGCTAAGCGTATCGCCTGCCATACAGGGAAATGTGTAACACAACGCACGTTAAGCGTATCTCCTGCCATACAGGGAAATGTGTAACACAATGCATGATAAGCGTATCTCCTGCCATACAGGGAAATGTGTAACACAACGCACGCTAAGCGTATCGACTGCCATACAGGGAAGTGTGTAACACAACGCACGCTAAGCGTATCTCCTGCCATAGAGGGGAATGTGTAACACAACGCACGCTAAGCGTATCTCCTGCCATACAGGGAAATGTGTAACACAACGCACGCTAAGCGTATCGCCTGCCATACAGGGAAATGTGTAACACAACGCACGCTAAGCGTATCTCCTGCCATACAGGGAAATGTGTAACACAACACACGCTAAGCGTATCGCCTGCCATACAGGGAAATGTGTAACACAACACACGCTAAGCGTATCTCCTGCCATACAGGGAAATGTGTAACACAACGCACGCTAAGCGTATCGCCTGCCATACAGGGAAATGTGTAACACAACGCACGCTAAGCGTATCGCCTGCCATACAGGGAAATGTGTAACACAACGCACGCTAAGCGTATCGCCTGCCATACAGGGAAATGTGTAACACAACGCACGCTAAGCGTATCGCCTGCCATACAGGGAAATGTGTAACACAACACACGCTAAGCGTATCTCCTGCCATACAGGGAAATGTGTAACACAACGCACGCTAAGTGTATCACCTGCCATACAGGGGAATATGTAACACAACACACGCTAAGCGTATCGCCTGCCATACAGGGAAATGTGTAACACAACACACGCTAAGCGTATCGCCTGCCATACAGGGAAATGTGTAACACAACACACGCTAAGTGTATCACCTGCCATACAGGGAAATGTGTAACACAACACACGCTAAGTGTATCGCCTGCCATACAGGGAATGTGTAACACAATGTATGATAAGTGTATCGCCTGCCATACAGGGGAATGTGTAACACAATGCACGCTAAGCGTATCGCCTGCCATACAGGGAAATGTGTAACACAACACACGCTAAGCGTATCGCCTGCCATACAGGGAAATGTGTAACACAACACACGCTAAGCGTATCGCCTGCCATACAGGGAAATGTGTAACACAACACACGCTAAGTGTATCACCTGCCATACAGGGAAATGTGTAACACAATGCATGATAAGTGTATCGCCTGCCATACAGGGAAATGTGTAACACAATGCATGATAAGTGTATCGCCTGCCATACAGGGAATGTGTAACACAACGCACGCTAAGCGTATCTCCTGCCATACAGGGAAATGTGTAACACAACGCACGCTAAGTGTATCACCTGCCATACAGGGAAATGTGTAACACAACGCACGCTAAGCGTATCGCCTGCCATACAGGGAAATGTGTAACACAACACACGCTAAGCGTATCACCTGCCATACAGGGAAATGTGTAACACAACGCATGATAAGTGTATCGCCTGCCATACAGGGAAATGTGTAACACAACGCATGATAAGTGTATCGCCTGCCATACAGGGAAATGTGTAACACAATGCACGGTAAGTGTATCGCCTGCCATACAGGGGAATGTGTAACACAACGCATGCTAAACGTATCGCCTGCCATACAGGGAAATGTGTAACACAATGCACGCTAAGCGTATCGCCTGCCATACAGGGAAATGTGTAACACAACGCACGCTAAGTGTATCGCCTGCCATACAGGGAAATGTGTAACACAACACACGCTAAGCGTATCACCTGCCATACAGGGGAATGTGTAACACAACGCATGATAAGTGTATCTCCTGCCATACAGGGGAATGTGTAACACAACGCACGCTAAGTGTATCACCTGCCATACAGGGAAATGTGTAACACAATGCACGCTAAGCGTATCACCTGCCATACAGGGAAATGTGTAACACAACGCACGCTAAGCGTATCGCCTGCCATACAGGGAAATGTGTAACACAACGCACGCTAAGCGTATCACCTGCCATACAGGGGAATGTGTAACACAATGCACGCTAAGCGTATCACCTGCCATACAGGGAAATGTGTAACACAATGCACGCTAAGCGTATCACCTGCCATACAGGGAAATGTGTAACACAACGCACGCTAAGCGTATCACCTGCCATACAGGGAAATGTGTAACACAACGCACGCTAAGCGTATCTCCTGCCATACAGGGAAATGTGTAACACAACGCATGATAAGTGTATCTCCTGCCATACAGGGGAATGTGTAACACAACGCACGCTAAGTGTATCACCTGCCATACAGGGAAATGTGTAACACAATGCACGCTAAGCGTATCACCTGCCATACAGGGAAATGTGTAACACAACGCTCGCTAAGTGTATCGCCTGCCATACAGGGAAATGTGTAACACAACGCACGCTAAGCGTATCACCTGCCATACAGGGGAATGTGTAACACAATGCACGCTAAGCGTATCACCTGCCATACAGGGAAATGTGTAACACAACGCACGCTAAGTGTATCGCCTGCCATACAGGGAAATGTGTAACACAATGCACGCTAAGCGTATCACCTGCCATACAAGGGAATGTGTAACACAACGCATGATAAGTGTATCGCCTGCCATACAGGGAAATGTGTAACACAACGCACGCTAAGCGTATCGCATGCCATACAGGGAAGTGTGTAACACAACGCATGATAAGTGTATCGCCTGCCATACAGGGAAATGTGTAACACAACGCACGCTAAGCGTATCGCCTGCCATACAGGGAAGTGTGTAACACAACGCATGATAAGTGTATCGCCTGCCATACAGGGAAGTGTGTAACACAACGCATGATAAGTGTATCGCCTGCCATACAGGGAAGTGTGTAACACAACGCACGCTAAGCGTATCTCCTGTCATACAGGGGAATGTGTAACACAACACACGCTAAGTGTATCACCTGCCATACAGGGGAATGTGTAACACAACACACGCTAAGTGTATCGCCTGCCATACAGGGAAATGTGTAACACAATGCACGCTAAGTGTATCGCCTGCCATACAGGGGAATGTGTAACACAATGCATGATAAGCGTATCTCCTGCCATACAGGGAAATGTGTAACACAACACACGCTAAGTGTATCACCTGCCATACAGGGGAATGTGTAACACAACGCACGCTAAGCGTATCGCCTGCCATACAGGGGAATGTGTAACACAACGCATGATAAGTGTATCACCTGCCATACAGGGGAATGTGTAACACAACGCATGATAAGTGTATCTCCTGCCATACAGGGGAATGTGTAACACAACGCATGATAAGTGTATCACCTGCCATACAGGGGAATGTGTAACACAACGCATGATAAGTGTATCACCTGCCATACAGGGAAATGTGTAACACAACGCACGCTAAGCGTATCGCCTGCCATACAGGGGAATGTGTAACACAACGCACGCTAAGTGTATCTCCTGCCATACAGGGGAATGTGTAACACAACGCACGCTAAGCGTATCGCCTGCCATACAGGGAAATGTGTAACACAATGCATGATAAGCGTATCTCCTGCCATACAGGGAAATGTGTAACACAACGCACGCTAAGCGTATCGCCTGCCATATAGGGAAATGTGTAACACAACGCACGCTAAGCGTATCGCCTGCCATACAGGGAAGTGTGTAACACAACGCACGCTAAGCGTATCGCCTGCCATACAGGGAAATGTGTAACACAACGCATGATAAGTGTATCACCTGCCATACAGGGAAATGTGTAACACAACGCACGCTAAGTGTATCTCCTGCCATACAGGGAAATGTGTAACACAACGCACGCTAAGCGTATCACCTGCCATACAGGGAAATGTGTAACACAACGCACGCTAAGCGTATCACCTGCCATACAGGGAAATGTGTAACACAACGCACGCTAAGTGTATCGCCTGCCATACAGGGAAATGTGTAACAAAACGCACGCTAAGCGTATCTCCTGCCATACAGGGGAATGTGTAACACAACGCACGCTAAGCGTATCGCCTGCCATACAGGGAAATGTGTAACACAATGCATGATAAGCATATCTCCTGCCATACAGGGAAATGTGTAACACAACGCACGCTAAGCGTATCGCCTGCCATACAGGGAAATGTGTAACACAACGCACGCTAAGCGTATCTCCTGCCATACAGGGGAATGTGTAACACAACGCACGCTAAGCGTATCTCCTGCCATACAGGGAAATGTGTAACACAACGCACGCTAAGCGTATCGCCTGCCATATAGGGAAATGTGTAACACAACGCACGCTAAGCGTATCGCCTGCCATACAGGGAAATGTGTAACACAACACACGCTAAGTGTATCACCTGCCATACAGGGAAATGTGTAACACAATGCATGATAAGTGTATCGCCTGCCATACAGGGAAATGTGTAACACAACGCACGCTAAGTGTATCACCTGCCATACAGGAAAATGTGTAACACAATGCATGATAAGTGTATCGCCTGCCATACAGGGAAATGTGTAACACAACGCACGCTAAGTGTATCACCTGCCATACAGGGGAATGTGTAACACAACGCACGCTAAGCGTATCGCCTGCCATACAGGGAAATGTGTAACACAACGCACGTTAAGCGTATCTCCTGCCATACAGGGAAATGTGTAACACAATGCATGATAAGCGTATCTCCTGCCATACAGGGAAATGTGTAACACAACGCACGCTAAGCGTATCGACTGCCATACAGGGAAATGTGTAACACAACGCACGCTAAGCGTATCTCCTGCCATAGAGGGGAATGTGTAACACAACGCACGCTAAGCGTATCTCCTGCCATACAGGGAAATGTGTAACACAACGCACGCTAAGCGTATCGCCTGCCATACAGGGAAATGTGTAACACAACGCACGCTAAGCGTATCGCCTGCCATACAGGGAAATGTGTAACACAACACACGCTAAGCGTATCGCCTGCCATACAGGGAAATGTGTAACACAACGCACGCTAAGCGTATCTCCTGCCATACAGGGGAATGTGTAACACAACGCACGCTAAGCGTATCTCCTGCCATACAGGGGAATGTGTAACACAACGCACGCTAAGCGTATCTCCTGCCATACAGGGGAATGTGTAACACAACACACGCTAAGTGTATCTCCTGCCATACAGGGAAATGTGTAACACAACGCACGCTAAGCGTATCGCCTGCCATACAGGGAAATGTGTAACACAACGCACGCTAAGCGTATCGCCTGCCATACAGGGAAATGTGTAACACAACGCACGCTAAGCGTATCGCCTGCCATACAGGGAAATGTGTAACACAACACACGCTAAGTGTATCTCCTGCCATACAGGGAAATGTGTAACACAATGCACGCTAAGTGTATCACCTGCCATACAGGGGAATGTGTAACACAACGCACGCTAAGTGTATCACCTGCCATACAGGGAATGTGTAACACAACGCACGCTAAGTGTATCGCCTGCCATACAGGGAATGTGTAACACAACGCATGATAAGTGTATCGCCTGCCATACAGGGAAATGTGTAACACAACGCACGCTAAGCGTATCGCCTGCCATACAGGGGAATGTGTAACACAACACACGCTAAGTGTATCGCCTGCCATACAGGGGAATGTGTAACACAACACACGCTAAGCGTATCGCCTGCCATACAGGGAAGTGTGTAACACAACGCACGCTAAGCGTATCGCCTGCCATACAGGGAAATGTGTAACACAACGCATAAGTGTATCTCCTGCCATACAGGGAAATGTGTAACACAACGCACGCTAAGCTTATCGCCTGCCATACAGGGAAATGTGTAACACAACGCACGCTAAGCGTATCGCCTGCCATACAGGGAAATGTGTAACACAACGCACGCTAAGCGTATCGCCTGCCATACAGGGAAATGTGTAACACAACGCACGCTAAGCGTATCACCTGCCATACAGGGAAATGTGTAACACAACGCACGCTAAGCGTATCACCTGCCATACAGGGAAATGTGTAACACAACGCACGCTAAGCGTATCACCTGCCATACAGGGAAATGTGTAACACAACGCACGCTAAGTGTATCACCTGCCATACAGGGAAATGTGTAACACAACGCACGCTAAGCGTATCTCCTGCCATACAGGGGAATGTGTAACACAACGCACGCTAAGCGTATCGCCTGCCATACAGGGAAATGTGTAACACAATGCATGATAAGCGTATCTCCTGCCATACAGGGAAATGTGTAACACAACGCACGCTAAGCGTATCGCCTGCCATATAGGGAAATGTGTAACACAACGCACGCTAAGCGTATCGCCTGCCATACAGGGAAATGTGTAACACAACACACGCTAAGTGTATCACCTGCCATACAGGGAAATGTGTAACACAATGCATGATAAGTGTATCGCCTGCCATACAGGGAAATGTGTAACACAACGCACGCTAAGTGTATCACCTGCCATACAGGGAAATGTGTAACACAATGCATGATAAGTGTATCGCCTGCCATACAGGGAAATGTGTAACACAACGCACGCTAAGTGTATCACCTGCCATACAGGGGAATGTGTAACACAACGCACGCTAAGCGTATCGCCTGCCATACAGGGAAATGTGTAACACAACGCACGTTAAGCGTATCTCCTGCCATACAGGGAAATGTGTAACACAATGCATGATAAGCGTATCTCCTGCCATACAGGGAAATGTGTAACACAACGCACGCTAAGCGTATCGACTGCCATACAGGGAAATGTGTAACACAACGCACGCTAAGCGCATCTCCTGCCATAGAGGGGAATGTGTAACACAACGCACGCTAAGCGTATCTCCTGCCATACAGGGAAATGTGTAACACAACGCACGCTAAGCGTATCGCCTGCCATACAGGGAAATGTGTAACACAACGCACGCTAAGCGTATCGCCTGCCATACAGGGAAATGTGTAACACAACACACGCTAAGTGTATCTCCTGCCATACAGGGAAATGTGTAACACAATGCACGCTAAGTGTATCACCTGCCATACAGGGGAATGTGTAACACAACACACGCTAAGCGTATCGCCTGCCATACAGGGAAATGTGTAACACAACACACGCTAAGCGTATCGCCTGCCATACAGGGAAATGTGTAACACAACACACGCTAAGTGTATCACCTGCCATACAGGGAAATGTGTAACACAACACACGCTAAGTGTATCGCCTGCCATACAGGGAATGTGTAACACAATGTATGATAAGTGTATCGCCTGCCATACAGGGGAATGTGTAACACAATGCACGCTAAGCGTATCGCCTGCCATACAGGGAAATGTGTAACACAACACACGCTAAGCGTATCGCCTGCCATACAGGGAAATGTGTAACACAACACACGCTAAGCGTATCGCCTGCCATACAGGGAAATGTGTAACACAACACACGCTAAGTGTATCACCTGCCATACAAGGAAATGTGTAACACAATGCATGATAAGTGTATCGCCTGCCATACAGGGAAATGTGTAACACAATGCATGATAAGTGTATCGCCTGCCATACAGGGAATGTGTAACACAACGCACGCTAAGCGTATCTCCTGCCATACAGGGAAATGTGTAACACAACGCACGCTAAGTGTATCACCTGCCATACAGGGAAATGTGTAACACAACACACGCTAAGCGTATCACCTGCCATACAGGGAAATGTGTAACACAACGCATGATAAGTGTATCGCCTGCCATACAGGGAAATGTGTAACACAACGCATGATAAGTGTATCGCCTGCCATACAGGGAAATGTGTAACACAATGCACGGTAAGTGTATCGCCTGCCATACAGGGGAATGTGTAACACAACGCATGCTAAGCGTATCGCCTGCCATACAGGGAAATGTGTAACACAATGCACGCTAAGCGTATCGCCTGCCATACAGGGAAATGTGTAACACAACGCACGCTAAGTGTATCGCCTGCCATACAGGGAAATGTGTAACACAACACACGCTAAGCGTATCACCTGCCATACAGGGGAATGTGTAACACAACGCATGATAAGTGTATCTCCTGCCATACAGGGGAATGTGTAACACAACGCACGCTAAGTGTATCACCTGCCATACAGGGAAATGTGTAACACAATGCACGCTAAGCGTATCACCTGCCATACAGGGAAATGTGTAACACAACGCACGCTAAGTGTATCGCCTGCCATACAGGGAAATGTGTAACACAACGCACGCTAAGCGTATCACCTGCCATACAGGGGAATGTGTAACACAATGCACGCTAAGCGTATCACCTGCCATACAGGGAAATGTGTAACACAACGCACGCTAAGTGTATCGCCTGCCATACAGGGAAATGTGTAACACAATGCACGCTAAGCGTATCACCTGCCATACAGGGAAATGTGTAACACAACGCACGCTAAGCGTATCTCCTGCCATACAGGGAAATGTGTAACACAACGCATGATAAACGTATCGCCTGCCATACAGGGAAATGTGTAACACAACGCACGCTAAGCGTATCTCCTACCATACAGGGAAATGTGTAACACAACGCACGCTAAGCGTATCACCTGCCATACAGGGAAATGTGTAACACAACGCATGATAAGCGTATCTCCTGCCATACAGGGGAATGTGTAACACAACGCATGATAAGCATATCGCCTGCCATACAGGGGAATGTGTAACACAACGCACGCTAAGTGTATCTCCTGCCATACAGGGAAATGTGTAACACAACGCACGCTAAGTGTATCGCCTGCCATAGAGGGAAATGTGTAACACAACGCACGCTAAGCGTATCACCTGCCATACAGGGAAATGTGTAACACAACGCACGCTAAGCGTATCTCCTGCCATACAGGGAAATGTGTAACACAATGCATGATAAGTGTATCTCCTGCCATACAGGGGAATGTGTAACACAACGCACGCTAAGCGTATCACCTGCCATACAGGGGAATGTGTAACACAACGCACGCTAAGCGTATCGCCTGCCATACAGGGGAATGTGTAACACAACGCACGCTAAGTGTATCGCCTGCCATACAAGGGAATGTGTAACACAACGCATGATAAGTGTATCGCCTGCCATACAGGGAAATGTGTAACACAACGCACGCTAAGCGTATCGCCTGCCATACAGGGAAGTGTGTAACACAACGCATGATAAGTGTATCGCCTGCCATACAGGGAAATGTGTAACACAACGCACGCTAAGCGTATCGCCTGCCATACAGGGAAGTGTGTAACACAACGCATGATAAGTGTATCGCCTGCCATACAGGGAAGTGTGTAACACAACGCATGATAAGTGTATCGCCTGCCATACAGGGAAGTGTGTAACACAACGCACGCTAAGCGTATCTCCTGTCATACAGGGGAATGTGTAACACAACACACGCTAAGTGTATCACCTGCCATACAGGGGAATGTGTAACACAACACACGCTAAGTGTATCGCCTGCCATACAGGGAAATGTGTAACACAATGCACGCTAAGTGTATCGCCTGCCATACAGGGGAATGTGTAACACAATGCATGATAAGCGTATCTCCTGCCATACAGGGAAATGTGTAACACAACACACGCTAAGTGTATCACCTGCCATACAGGGGAATGTGTAACACAACGCACGCTAAGCGTATCGCCTGCCATACAGGGGAATGTGTAACACAACGCATGATAAGTGTATCACCTGCCATACAGGGGAATGTGTAACACAACGCATGATAAGTGTATCTCCTGCCATACAGGGGAATGTGTAACACAACGCATGATAAGTGTATCACCTGCCATACAGGGGAATGTGTAACACAACGCATGATAAGTGTATCACCTGCCATACAGGGAAATGTGTAACACAACGCACGCTAAGCGTATCTCCTGCCATACAGGGGAATGTGTAACACAACGCACGCTAAGTGTATCTCCTGCCATACAGGGGAATGTGTAACACAATGCATGATAAGCGTATCGCCTGCCATACAAGGGAATGTGTAACACAATGCATGATAAGTGTATCTCCTGCCATACAGGGAAATGTGTAACACAATGCACGCTAAGTGTATCACCTGCCATACAGGGAAATGTGTAACACAATGCACGCTAAGTGTATCACCTGCCTTACAGGGGAATGTGTAACACAACGCACGCTAAGCGTATCGCCTGCCATACAGGGAAATGTGTAACACAATGCACGCTAAGTGTATCACCTGCCATATTTACACACACGCTAAGCGTATCGCCTGCCATACAGGGAAATGTGTAACACAACGCACGCTAAGTGTATCGCCTGCCATAGAGGGAAATGTGTAACACAATGCATGATAAGTGTATCGCCTGCCATACAGGGGAATGTGTAACACAACGCACGCTAAGTGTATCGCCTGCCATACAGGGAAATGTGTAACACAACGCATGATAAGTGTATCTCCTGCCATACAGGGAAATGTGTAACACAACGCACGCTAAGTGTATCACCTGCCATACAGGGAAATGTGTAACACAACGCATGCTAAGTGTATCACCTGCCATACAGGGAAGTGTGTAACACAACACACGCTAAGCGTATCGCCTGCCATACAGGGAAATGTGTAACACAACGCACGCTAAGTGTATCGCCTGCCATACAGGGAAATGTGTAACACAATGCATGATAAGTGTATCGCCTGCCATACAGGGAAATGTGTAACACAACGCACGCTAAGTGTATCGCCTGCCATACAGGGAAATGTGTAACACAACGCATGATAAGCGTATCTCCTGCCATACAGGGAAATGTGTAACACAACGCACGCTAAGTGTATCGCCTGCCATACAGGGAAATGTGTAACACAATGCATGATAAGTGTATCTCCTGCCATACAGGGGAATGTGTAACACAATGCATGATAAGCGTATCGCCTGCCATACAGGGGAATGTGTAACACAACGCATGATAAGCGTATCTCCTGCCATACAGGGAAATGTGTAACACAACGCACGCTAAGCGTATCTCCTGCCATACAGGGGAATGTGTAACACAACGCACGCTAAGTGTATCGCCTGCCATACAGGGAAATGTGTAACACAACGCACGCTAAGTGTATCGCCTGCCATACAGGGAAATGTGTAACACAACGCACGCTAAGTGTATCGTCTGCCATACAGGGAAATGTGTAACACAACGCACGCTAAGCGTATCGCCTGCCATACAGGGAAATGTGTAACACAACACACGCTAAGCGTATCGCCTTCCATACAGGGGAATGTGTAACACAATGCATGATAAGCGTATCGCCTTCCATACAGGGGAATGTGTAACACAATGCATGATAAGCGTATCGCCTACCATACAGGGGAATGTGTAACACAATGCACGCTAAGTGTATCGCCTGCCATACAGGGGAATGTGTAACACAACGCACGCTAAGTGTATCGCCTGCCATACAGGGGAATGTGTAACACAACGCATGATAAGTGTATCGCCTGCCATACAGGGAAATGTGTAACACAACGCATGATAAGTGTATCGCCTGCCATACAGGGGAATGTGTAACACAATGCACGCTAAGCGTATCTCCTGCCATACAGGGAAGTGTGTAACACAATGCACGCTAAGTGTATCACCTGCCATACAGGGAAATGTGTAACACAATGCACGCTAAGCGTATCGCCTGCCATACAGGGAATTGTGTGACACAATGCACGCTAAGCGTATCTCCTGCCATACAGGGAAGTGTGTGACACAATGCACGCTAAGCGTATCTCCTGCCATACAGGGAAGTGTGTAACACAACGCACGCTAAGTGTATCTCCTGCCATACAGGGAAATGTGTAACACAATGCATGATAAGCGTATCTCCTGCCATACAGGGAAATGTGTAACACAACGCACGCTAAGCGTATCGCCTGCCATACAGGGGAATGTGTAACACAACGCACGCTAAGTGTATCGCCTGCCATACAGGGAAATGTGTAACACAATGCATGATAAGCGTATCTCCTGCCATACAGGGGAATGTGTAACACAACGCACGCTAAGCGTATCGCCTGCCATACAGGGAAATGTGTAACACAACACACGCTAAGCGTATCGCCTGCCATACAGGGAATGTGTAACACAACGCACGCTAAGTGTATCGCCTGCCATACAGGGAAATGTGTAACACAATGCACGCTAAGCGTATCGCCTGCCATACAGGGGAATGTGTAACACAACGCATGATAAGTGTATCTCCTGCCATACAGGGGAATGTGTAACACAATGCACGCTAAGTGTATCGCCTGCCATACAGGGGAACGTGTAACACAATGCATGATAAGCGTATCGCCTGCCATACAGGGAAATGTGTAACACAACGCACGCTAAGCGTATCGCCTGCCATACAGGGGAATGTGTAACACAATGCACGCTAAGCGTATCGCCTGCCATACTGGGGAATGTGTAACACAACGCACGCTAAGCGTATCGCCTGCCATACAGGGAAATGTGTAACACAACGCACGCTAAGCGTATCTCCTGCCATACAGGGAATGTGTAACACACACACGCTAAGCGTATCGCCTGCCATACAGGGGAATGTGTAACACAACGCACGCTAAGTGTATCGCCTGCCATACAGGGAAATGTGTAACACAACGCACGCTAAGTGTATCTCCTGCCATACAGGGAAATGTGTAACACAATGCACGCTAAGCGTATCTCCTGCCATACAGGGAAGTGTGTAACACAACGCACGCTAAGCGTATCGCCTGCCATACAGGGAAATGTGTAACACAACGCACGCTAAGCGTATCACCTGCCATACAGGGAAATGTGTAACACAACGCATGATAAGCGTATCTCCTGCCATACAGGGAAATGTGTAACACAACGCATGATAAGCGTATCTCCTGCCATACAGGGAAATGTGTAACACAACGCACGCTAAGTGTATCACCTGCCATACAGGGAAATGTGTAACACAACGTACGCTAAGCGTATCGCCTGCCATACAGGGGAATGTGTAACACAATGCACACTAAGTGTATCGCCTGCCATACAGGGGAATGTGTAACACAACACACGCTAAGCGTATCTCCTGCCATACAGGGGAATGTGTAACACAACACACGCTAAGCGTATCGCCTGCCATACAGGGAAATGTGTAACACAACGTACGCTAAGCGTATCACCTGCCATACAGGGAAATGTGTAACACAACGCATGATAAGCGTATCTCCTGCCATACAGGGAAATGTGTAACACAACGTATGATAAGCGTATCTCCTGCCATACAGGGAAATGTGTAACACAATGCACGCTAAGCGTATCTCCTGCCATACAGGGAAATGTGTAACACAACGCATGATAAGCGTATCTCCTGCCATACAGGGAAATGTGTAACACAACGCACGCTAAGTGTATCACCTGCCATACAGGGAAATGTGTAACACAATGCACGCTAAGTGTATCTCCTGCCATACAGGGAAATGTGTAACACAACGCACGCTAAGTGTATCTCCTGCCATACAGGGAAATGTGTAACACAACGCATGATAAGCGTATCTCCTGCCATACAGGGAAATGTGTAACACAATGCACGCTAAGCGTATCACCTGCCATACAGGGAAATGTGTAACACAACGCACGCTAAGTGTATCTCCTGCCATACAGGGAAATGTGTAACACAACGCATGATAAGTGTATCGCCTGCCATACAGGGAAATGTGTAACACAATGCATGATAAGTGTATCTCCTGCCATACAGGGGAATGTGTAACACAACGCACGCTAAGCGTATCACCTGCCATACAGGGAAATGTGTAACACAATGCACGCTAAGCGTATCTCCTGCCATACAGGGGAATGTGTAACACAACACACGCTAAGCGTATCACCTGCCATACAGGGAAATGTGTAACACAATGCATGATAAGCGTATCTCCTGCCATACAGGGAAATGTGTAACACAATGCACGCTAAGCGTATCTCCTGCCATACAGGGGAATGTGTAACACAACACACGCTAAGTGTATCGCCTGCCATACAGGGAAATGTGTAACACAACGCACGCTAAGTGTATCGCCTGCCATACAGGGAAATGTGTAACACAACGCACGCTAAGTGTATCGTCTGCCATACAGGGAAATGTGTAACACAACGCACGCTAAGCGTATCGCCTGCCATACAGGGAAATGTGTAACACAACACACGCTAAGCGTATCGCCTGCCATACAGGGAAATGTGTAACACAACACACGCTAAGCGTATCGCCTGCCATACAGGGGAATGTGTAACACAACGCACGCTAAGCGTATCGCCTGCCATACAGGGAAATGTGTAACACAACGCACGCTAAGTGTATCGCCTGCCATACAGGGAAATGTGTAACACAACGCATGATAAGTGTATCTCCTGCCATACAGGGAAATGTGTAACACAACACACGCTAAGCGTATCGCCTACCATACAGGGGAATGTGTAACACAACGCACGCTAAGCGTATCGCCTGCCATACAGGGAAGTGTGTAACACAACGCACGCTAAGCGTATCGCCTGCCATACAGGGAAATGTGTAACACAACGCATGATAAGTGTATCACCTGCCATACAGGGAAATGTGTAACACAACGCACGCTAAGTGTATCTCCTGCCATACAGGGAAATGTGTAACACAACGCACGCTAAGTGTATCCCCTGCCATACAGGGAAATGTGTAACACAACGCATGATAAGCGTATCGCCTGCCATACAGGGAAATGTGTAACACAACACACGCTAAGCGTATCGCCTGCCATACAGGGAAATGTGTAACACAACGCACGCTAAGCGTATCTCCTGCCATACAGGGGAATGTGTAACACAACGCACGCTAAGTGTATCGTCTGCCATACAGGGAAATGTGTAACACAACGCACGCTAAGCGTATCGCCTGCCATACAGGGAAATGTGTAACACAACGCACGCTAAGCGTATCACCTGCCATACAGGGAAATGTGTAACACAACGCATGATAAGCGTATCTCCTGCCATACAGGGAAATGTGTAACACAACACACGCTAAGCGTATCGCCTGCCATACAGGGAAATGTGTAACACAACGCACGCTAAGCGTATCTCCTGCCATACAGGGAAATGTGTAACACAACGCATGATAAGCGTATCTCCTGCCATACAGGGAAATGTGTAACACAACGCACGCTAAGCGTATCTCCTGCCATACAGGGGAATGTGTAACACAACGCATGATAAGCGTATCTCCTGCCATACAGGGAAATGTGTAACACAACGCACGCTAAGCGTATCTCCTGCCATACAGGGGAATGTGTAACACAACGCATGATAAGCGTATCTCCTGCCATACAGGGAAATGTGTAACACAACGCATGATAAGCGTATCTCCTGCCATACAGGGAAATGTGTAACACAACGCACGCTAAGTGTATCTCCTGCCATACAGGGAAGTGTGTAACACAACGCATGATAAGTGTATCGTCTGCCATACAGGGAAATGTGTAACACAACACACGCTAAGTGTATCTCCTGCCATACAGGGAAATGTGTAACACAATGCATGATAAGTGTATCGTCTGCCGTACAGGGAAGCGTATAATGCTGTATACTGCGTTTATCCCCTACTTCACAGGAAACTGGTCTTCAAACACATTGGTAGTTGAAAATGTCAAAAAAATCTAATAAAATAGAAATTTATGCTATAAATGTGAGTAAACGTTGACAAATCATTGGAATAGGCTGTTCTTTATAATCTACCACGGAAGGCTTACAAAGTTGAGACATCTGGGGCGGATTGTAGTAGCATACCAGCCTGGGGAGATTATATATATATATCTATATATATATATAATATTTATTAAAAAAAAAAATTAATATATATATATTATTAAAAAAAAAAATTAATATATATATATATTATATAAATATATATAATATAATTTATTTTTTTTTTACTTGCCCACTAGCTGATATATAATCTGGCACTCAAAGGGTTAAATACAATCCTAGCAACTCCCACCCCTTTTCCTCCAGTCTTCCTCACTTCCAACATTTTTCTACACACCCTTTGCTGCTTCCTCTCTCACTTCCCCCTTTTTTCCCTGTCCCCCCCTCACCTCTTTCCTAATATTGCTCAGTCTGACCCCTCTCAGTCCCCTGCCTTTCTCCTTCCCACCTTCCCCTACCCCTAGTATTTTTTGTCCCCTGTTTTCCTCTGCCTCTCATATATATATTAGATGCATCTGCCACATTCAGTACTGCACATGACTGCGTCTTGACAAATTTTTAGCAAACTATTATATAGGATTTTGTACATGGAGAGCACCTGTGGTGGTGGCAGCATAGAACTCTCCTCCAAAATATTGTGGACCGGCCAAGTAAGATTCTCCCTTCTCCCCAACCGGACCGCGATCTAGCGGCCCATCGGGGGGGATGCCTTATCCCCCGATACAACAGTCTGCCCACGCGAGACATTACTAACTTAAGGTTTGATTCGTTATACTTTGTGATAACGCTCTGTACTGTTGCCAGTGTTCTAACCTGTGTAATTATACTATAAAGTTCCCCCTCCTGTCCCTTTTAGAGACGTCACAATTTCCTTAAGGCAGAAAGCTGGTCCAGAAGGATCACGGCAAGGGACAAAATCATTATTTTATATATTTCTCAGACTCAAGACTTCTTGTATCCTATAACAATATCTCTACAGATCCTCGATACGACTGTTATACGGAGAACCTGAGTTGGTCTAAGATTGTGGAGTAGAACATGTGAAGGTATCTAGTGGATATCTAGTCGGTTGGTGAGAATATATTTTATTCCTAATGAAGTGTTCTCACATGCTATTAAATATGCAGTTGTATACCTGAGAAAGATGCAGCTGTGCTCAACCTAAATATCTCCTGTAATCTTAAATTCTGGAGTGCAATTCTATGGTCTACAAGCCAGAAAATCCCACCTTTGCTATAGATGAGAACAATGGAGCATTTTTACGAGAGATGTCTCTGTAGGTTTTAGATAATAGGATTGTCTTAGTTTCCCCCTCCTTGGTTTAGCGTGATGTGCCTCTTCCTTGCTCTCAATATAATCTTGTAACCACCCTGTTATGTAAAAATGTGTATAAGAGGACATGCTATGATGTCCTGTCTTTGAACCAGCTCTAACCTGCAATAGGTGGTGGTTTTGACTCATCACCAGTGATGGTGACAGCTGAAGGAACCTTCTCGTGTGACACTTCTTGGCCACCTGAACCTCTGTCGCTCTAGTGACTTGAGATGTCCGTACGGATCATTCTTATAAAGACCAAAACTAGTCACAATAAAGCCCCATCGGAGACACTGAGATGTACAGACACTTGTATAAAGTCACCATTAGTTTATTGTGAATGATTACCTTGTCTCAGTTTTGAAATCCTTTTGTATGTTTGCTGTTCTGGTAGTATTCTTTGGAAGTCTCTGTAAGGGTCACATCTGGATCTCCTGGGAGGTTACTTCTGATCTGTCATGAGTGTCTAATTTTAAGTTTGTCATTGCCTTATGTATTTTGGGGCAAATCCATCACTATCGCATTTTTAACACATTTTTAGTGACCCAATACCTTTTTCTCCTTGTATACATAGGATGAGATTTAGTACTGTGCAAACAGGGGACCTTCATGTAGAAGTTGGGGGGGGGGGGGGGCAAGAAATTTCACTGCCCTTTCACACTGCTCAGAAATTACCCCATAGCCAGTGAGTTTTGTGGATTTTCACATATGAAAACAATCTTGGCCTATGAGAATGTGTGTGACACAAGGACTTACCTAGGTAGGAGTCCATCATACAGCAGTCAGGTGTATCTATATAATTACTGTGTGTAACAGAAGCACTTACCTAGGTAGGAGTCCATCACACAGCAGTCAGGTGTATCTGTATAATTACTGTGTGTAACAGAAGTACTTACCTAGGTAGGAGTCCATCACACAGCAGTCAGGTGTATCTATATAATTACTGTGTGTAACAGAAGCACTTACCTAGGTAGGAGACCATCCTACAGCAGTCAGGTGTATCTATATAATTACTGTGTGTAACAGAAGCACTTACCTAGGTAGGAGTCCATCACACAGCAGTCAGGTGTATCTATATAATTACTGTGTGTAACAGAAGCACTTACCTAGGTAGGAGACCATCATACAGCAGTCAGGTGTATCTATATAATTACTGTGTGTAACAGAAGCACTTACCTAGGTAGGAGTCCATCACACAGCAGTCAGGTGTATCTATATAATTACTGTGTGTAACAGAAGCACTTACCTAGGTAGGAGACCATCATACAGCAGTCAGGTGTATCTATATAATTACTGTGTGTAACAGAAGCACTTACCTAGGTAGGAGTCCATCACACAGCAGTCAGGTGTATCTATATAATTACTGTGTGTAACAGAAGCACTTACCTAGGTAGGAGACCATCATACAGCAGTCAGGTATATCTGTATAATTACTGTGTGTAACAGAAGCGCTTACCTATGTAGGAGTCCATCACACAGCAGTCAGGTGTATCTATATAATTACTGTGTGTATCAGAAGCACTTACCTAGGTAGGAGTCCATCATACAGCAGTCAGGTGTATCTGTATAATTACTGTGTGTAACAGAAGCACTTACCTAGGTAGGAGTCCATCACACAGCAGTCAGGTGTATCTATATAATTACTGTGTGTAACAGAAGCGCTTACCTAGGTAGGAGTCCATCACACAGCAGTCAGGTGTATCTATGTAATTACTGTGTGTAACAGAAGTACTTACCTAGGTAGGAGTCCATTATACAGCAGTCAGGTGTATCTATATAATTACTGTGTGTAACGGAAGCACTTACCTAGGTAGGAGTCCATCACACAGCAGTCAGGTGTATCTGTATAATTACTGTGTGTAACAGAAGCGCTTACCTAGGTAGGAGTCCATCACACAGCAGTCAGGTGTATCTGTATAATTACTGTGTGTAACAGAAGTACTTACCTAGGTAGGAGTCCATCACACAGCAGTCAGGTGTATCTATATAATTACTGTGTGTAACAGAAGCACTTACCTAGGTAGGAGACCATCATACAGCAGTCAGGTGTATCTATATAATTACTGTGTGTAACAGAAGCACTTACCTAGGTAGGAGTCCATCACACAGCAGTCAGGTGTATCTATATAATTACTGTGTGTAACAGAAGCACTTACCTAGGTAGGAGACCATCATACAGCAGTCAGGTGTATCTATATAATTACTGTGTGTAACAGAAGCACTTACCTAGGTAGGAGTCCATCACACAGCAGTCAGGTGTATCTATATAATTACTGTGTGTAACAGAAGCACTTACCTAGGTAGGAGACCATCATACAGCAGTCAGGTGTATCTATATAATTACTGTGTGTAACAGAAGCACTTACCTAGGTAGGAGTCCATCACACAGCAGTCAGGTGTATCTATATAATTACTGTGTGTAACAGAAGCACTTACCTAGGTAGGAGACCATCATACAGCAGTCAGGTATATCTGTATAATTACTGTGTGTAACAGAAGCGCTTACCTATGTAGGAGTCCATCACACAGCAGTCAGGTGTATCTATATAATTACTGTGTGTATCAGAAGCACTTACCTAGGTAGGAGTCCATCATACAGCAGTCAGGTGTATCTGTATAATTACTGTGTGTAACAGAAGCACTTACCTAGGTAGGAGTCCATCACACAGCAGTCAGGTGTATCTATATAATTACTGTGTGTAACAGAAGCGCTTACCTAGGTAGGAGTCCATCACACAGCAGTCAGGTGTATCTATGTAATTACTGTGTGTAACAGAAGTACTTACCTAGGTAGGAGTCCATTATACAGCAGTCAGGTGTATCTATATAATTACTGTGTGTAACGGAAGCACTTACCTAGGTAGGAGTCCATCACACAGCAGTCAGGTGTATCTATATAATTACTGTGTGTAACAGAAGCGCTTACCTAGGTAGGAGTCCATCACACAGCAGTCAGGTGTATCTATGTAATTACTGTGTGTAACAGAAGTACTTACCTAGGTAGGAGTCCATTATACAGCAGTCAGGTGTATCTATATAATTACTGTGTGTAACAGAAGCACTTACCTAGGTAGGAGTCCATCACACAGCAGTCAGGGGTATCTATATAATTACTGCGTGTAACAGAAGCACTTACCTAGGTAGTAGTGTTGAGCGAGCGTGCTCGGCCGATGCTCGGATCGGCTCGAGCATCGCTCTGCTCTGCACATGGCGGTACTCGTACGAGTACCGCCATGTGCTCGCCCGACATGCTCGGTTGAAGAGGATCTGTGCCGGAAGAGGCACAGATCCGAAGATGCTCCGCTGGACCACCAGGGAATGGAGGTACGGGGGCATTGCGGAGATGAAGGGGGCATTGCGGAGATGAAGGGGGACATTATGGAAGAGGGGCATAGACTCTATGCCCCTCTTCCACAATGTCCCCCTTCATCTCCGCTATGCCCGTCTTCCACAATGTGCCCCTTCATCTCCGCTATGCCCCTCTTCCACAATGTCCCCCTTCATCTCCTATGCCATAGAGGAGATGAAGGGGGACATTGTGGAAGAGGGGCATAGCGGAGATGAAGGGGGACATTGTGGAAGAGGGGCATAGAGTCTATGCCCCTCTTCCACAATGTCCCCCTTCATCTCCGCTATGCCCCTCTTCCACAATGTCCCCCTTCATCTCCGCTATGGCATAGGAGATGAAGGGGGACATTGTGGAAGAGGGGCATAGCGGAGATGAAGAGGGACATTGACCAGGCACCCTCCGCTCATCAGAGCAGGGGGTGCCTGGTTTAATGCTCGAGTGCTCCCATTCATTTGAATGGGGCTCGGGTGCTCGGCCGAGCACTCGAGCATCAGGGGGTGCTCGGTCAGAGCACCCGAGCACCCGAGCATCGGGGTGCTCGCTCATCTTTACTAGGTAGGAGTCCATCACACAGCAGTCAAGTATATTTACAGTTTTGTGCATTTATACTCTTGTAGTGCTTTCTCCCCTACGGTGTAAAGGCCCGTGTACATGGGCGAAGTTCCGGGTAATGTTAAGAGGCCGCTATCTCACTGCTCCACCCGATGCAGTCTTGCGTCGCCTCACGCGATGCAATCATGCAGTAGTAAAGATGGCAGGAAATGCGAGCAGTCTCTACTGCGCATGACTGCTTCTGACAAACATCCTAGAGAATTATATACGATTTATTTATTAATACACATTAATATACTAGTTATAAAGCCCATATACATAGGCTGATCCGGAGAGGGGAGCTCCTGATGACTCACAGCCTGTCTGTGGTCCCGGCTCCAGAGCAGCAGCGGAGGCGCTGGGTGACCGTTTGTCATCGAGCAGCCTCCGCTTCTGCCCCATAGCCAGGAGAACAGACAGGCTGTAAGCCTTCTGGAGCTCTCCGCTCCGGATCAGCCCGTTCTGCGAGTCCCCACTGCGCATGTGCGGTTACGTACAGTGAGCGACGCATTCTAGGACTCTGTTATAGGATAATATATATCGCTATGTTTAATTACATGTTTGTAGTTAAGATATTAAAGATTAAAAGATCCCCTGGCAGCCCTCCCCACCAGATCTGGAATCCAGTTGTGGGACCGGACGGATGCAGCGAGGGACAAACTTCACTTGGTAAGTAAAAGGAAAACCTTGCACCCCTGATGGACAAGATTTTCATTTGTTTAATGAAGATTTTCCCTCTCTGCATCCGGTCGGTCACATGACCAGATTACAGATCTAATGGGAGGCTGTCGGAAGGGCGGGAGGCGGATCTTTTCAGCTTTAATATCTTATGAAATACAAACGTGTAAGTAATTAAACATAGCAAGATATGTTATAAAAACCTTATAGAAGACTCTGATGTTTAATATAGATATTACTATCCCTTTAAAGGGTTTCATTTTAAATTTAATTTTAAATTTTTTAACCCTTTTGAGTGCCAGAGTGGTATGCAATGCATTACGTTGGAAAGTGTTGGTTAACTCTCTGGTTCTCACAGGGTTAAAGGGATAGTAATACTCCGTTTTATCTTTATTTTATTTTGTAGGCATTAAAAAAACATGAAGAACGATATAAGTCTTATCTCTCAAACCTTTATGGTTTAAGAGATATTCACAAGCAAAGTTTCCCCTCCCGCCCCTTTTACCTAGTGTAAGCCATCTCTTCTCAGATGTGGAATCCAGTCCATAGACCACACAGATAACAGAAGGGGACAATCTTCTTCCTATGAGAACAATGAAATCCCTGCCCCCCTTGACAAGTTTTTCAGGTTTTTCCCTTATCTTAATTGAAGATTGTCCCTCTCTGCAGTCTACCTGGGCAGCTCCCTTCTGCTCAGGCTGAGCAGTGTTACATTAGTAAAAGGGGAGGGAGGGGGAAACTTTGCTTGTGAATATCTCATAAACCATAAAGGTTTGAGAGAAGACTTATATCATTCTTCATGTTTTTTTAATGCCTACAAAATAAAATAAAGTTAAAACAAAGTATTACTATCCCTTTAAGCAAAGGTGATTTCTTTGAGAGAGTTTTTTCCTTTATCACAAAGTTTGGTTGTTTGGAAGTGTGAACTAAACCTGAACTTGCGCTCGGGGAGACTGAAATACCGGATACAGAATTAATCACTTTGCCCATTAGTTCTCATGAACAAAAAGGTCCTTGAGCCATGAAACACATTGAATGTGTTTTTATAATTTAACACAATACATTTTTATCCATGGGAGATGTGCTCATTCTTTTTACTGTTTTCTTGGAAGACTGAACTGCAAGTCAGAGGCTTGTCCCTGAATAGCGAAGGCTCATGACCCTATAGGACATATTGTCAGTTGATGCTTTGATACAACTGGCACAATTACAAGTTGATGCAGTTTCTCACATTATTGGTAAATTCAGAGGATATATTCCTTTCTCATGTTCTGTAACTCCTCACTTAAAGGGATAGTAATACTTCGTTTTATCTTTATTTTATTTTGTAGGCATTAAAAAAACATGAAGAATGATATAAGTCTTATCTCTCAAACCTTTATGGTTTAAGAGATATTCACAAACAAAGTATCCCCCCCCCTGTTCAGCCAGATCAGAAGGGAGGTGCCCAGGTAGACTGCAGAGAGGGACAATCTTCAATTAAGATAAGGGAAAAACCTGAAAATCTTGTCAAGGGACGCAGGGCTTTCATTGTCCTCATAGGAAGAAGATTGTCCCCTGCTGTTATCTGTCTGGTCTATGGACTGGATTCCACATCTGAGAAGAGATGGCTTACACTAGGTAAAAGGGGCGGGGGAGGAACTTTGCTTGTGAATATCTCTCAAACCATAAAGGTTTGAGAGATGAGACTTATATTGTTCTTCATGTTTTTTTAATGCCTACAAAATAAAATAAAGTTAAAACGAAGTATTACTATCCCTTTAAAGGGGAACTACCACCCGACACAATATTTACCTTCACTAAGTCCCCATCTGGTGACTAGCTGCTTAGTAGCGCTAGTCGCCAGAATAATTACCTTATTTAATAGATTTCTCCTCTCTTCCATGGGCGACAGGCAGGACAGAGCGCGGATATCTTGCCATTGTGGTGTCTGTGCGCCTGCGCTGTCAGTCCCGGCCAGAGACAAATGGCTCCTAGCAACGCCTCCTAGACCCGGCTGGGACTGACAGCGCAGGCGCACAGACTTCACAATGGCAAGATGTCCGCGCTCCGTCCTGCCTGTCGCCCATGGAAGAGAGGAGAAATCTATTAAATAAGGTAATTATTCTGGCGACTAGCGCTACTAAGCAGCTAATCGCCAGATGGGGACTTAGTGAAGGTAAAGGTCGTGTTGGGTGGTAGTTCCCCTTTAAAGGGATGGTAACACTTTGTTTTAACTTTATTTTATTTTGTAGGCATTAAAAAAACATGAAGAACGATATAAGTCTTATCTCTCAGACCTTTATGGTTTGAGAGATATTCACAAGTAAAGTTTCCCCTCCCCGCCCCTTTTACCTAGTGTAAGACATCTCTTCTCAGATGTGGAATCCAGTCCATAGACCAGACAGATAACAGCAGGGGACAATCTTCTTCCTATGAGAACAATGAAAGTACTGCCCCCCTTGACAAGTTTTTCAGCTTTTTCCCTTCTCTTAATTGAAGATTGTCCCTCTCTGCAGTCTACCTGGGCATCTCCCTTCTGATCTGGTTGAACGGGGGGGGATACTTTGTGAATATCTCTTAAACCATAAAGGTTTGAGAGATAAGACTTATATCGTTCTTCATGGTTTTTTAATGCCTACAAAATAAAATAGTTAAAACGAAGTATTACTATCAGTTTAATTCAGGTGTTCAGTAGATTCTCCTTTTGTTGTAGGTTAGTCTTCCTTGGTCGCCCATCTATGTTCATCCAGAGTCCAGAAAGGCAGATAAACTGACCCGAGTCCTACCGGTCTAAACGAGATGTCCCAGATAACCCCCAATCCCCCGGTCTAATGTCCCTGTAAGATCAGCTCTGATTACTGTACCAGGCTTCCTTACAGACATCAAAGCCTCGTGGTGAGTGCATTGTCTGGGTCAGACCCCAGGGTGATGCTATGTAGAAGGGATTCACTGTGTACTGTGCAGGCACATGGGGGCATTGTTTCACATCGGGGTCATTCTAATTGATCCCATCCCGATACTGGACTAGATTAGGGACACAATAGTGCCATTAGCATCTCAGGAAAGAGGTTTTTGTGCAGCAGACGAGTCATTACAAGGTTTCATTCATTGGTGCAAAGTAGAAAAAGTGAGGGGGGGGATTCTGGGGGCAACAAACTCCAAATTGTGTTCATTCATACTGATTTTAAATGGACATTTAACCTATTGAATGCCAGAGGTCACCAGTGTTACTTTTGTACATATGCCCCTTTTTCGCTAACCCTTTGAGTGCCAGATGGGTACGCAAAGCATTGCTTCAAAGGGTTAATGGGATACGAACACTTTATTTTGATTTCACGTTGTATACATACTCTTATTTAATTTCCACCATTTATTTTTTATTTTATTTATTTATTTATTTATTTTTTTTAACACTTATGTCCCAGGATCTGTTTCCACACTTCAGTGTCAGGGACACTGAAATAAAAACACACAAAAAACAGTATAGCACCAACTAAATAATCTATATATATAAAAGAAGACTTCTGTGTGCCTGGCAAACACACCCAGGGGTGGTATTTACTGTTCCCATTGGGTGATTCAATCATACAGGGAGTTGGCCCGCCCCCACTATGCAGCCCGCCCACCACTATCAAAGTAAGAAAAAACAATATGGCCGCCACTTGCTCCTACACCACAGACAAACACACATGCCTCACTCATACAGCACCACACAAACACACACAGACCACCACACACACACATGCCCCACTCACACAGCACCAAACACACATGCCCCCACTCACACACACAGCACCACATACTAGGGTGACCACATTTCCCTTCTGCCATTCCGGGACGTGGTCACCCTAGTTGCCCCGTCATACCTTAAGTCCCTGGTGGTCTAGCGGCGTGGAAAGTGCTCTGTGCCTCCTCCGGCACAGAGCTGAAGCTCCCGCGCGCTGTGCTCAGTAATGCAGAGCGCTGGGAGATGATGTAATCTCCCAGCGCTCTGTATTACTAGAGCGCTTGCCTCCAGGTAAGCTGCATTGCCGCCCTGGATGTCAGCCTGCAAGCGGTGTGTCATATCATGGACGCCGCGAGCGGCGTCCATGATGTGACACACCACTTGCAGGCTGACATCCAGGGCGGCTTGGCTTCATTCTGGGACACTTCATTGTCCCGGTTGAAGGGGACCCGGGACGCGGGACATAGCCCTGAAATAAGGGACAGTCCCGGACGTTCCGGGACCCGTGGTCACCCTACCACATATACACACACAAAGCCAGAAATAAATATGGCTGACACACACACACACTCACCCTGACTCCCAGTGGCCTCAGCAGGACCTGTAGTGCAGCACCAGGGGAACAAAATGCCACTCAAAGGGTTAAGGTAGGCCCTCATTGCTCAATTATTTCTTCACTGTCATCATTTGCCATGCAAGACACAGGACAGACAGCCATCAGGTACACACTTAACCCACTGACTGCCACAGGGTTGTGTATCAAGTCTTACCCCTCAGGGAGTGTGTTCAGACCCCTCACACTGTAAACTTGCATTTCCCTCCCACTTCTCCTCCTTCCCCAGCCTATTACTAGCACTTTTCCATATTTATGTTAAGCCCCGCCCCCTACTCGTGATTAAGCCCCGCCCCCTTTTAACCCAAATTGCCCCATTGCTCTCTCCACATCAGCACCACATGAGGGACTCCACAAGTAAAAGTTTACAGGTATTACACACACATGCCCCACTCACACAGCACCACCACACACACACAGCCAAAAAGAAATATGGCTGACACACAGTCACTCACCCTGACTCCCAGTGGCCTCAGCAGGACCTGTACTACAGCCACTGAAGGGTGTGACAGCACCAAGGGAACAAAATGGCACTCAGAGGGTTAAGGTAGGCCCTCATTGCTCAATTATTTCTTCACTGTCATCATTTGCCATGCAAGACACAGGACAGACAGCCAGCAGGTACACACTTAACCCACTGACTGCCACAGGGTTGTGTATAAGGTTTTACCCCTCAGGGAGTGTGTTCAAACCCCTCACACTGTAAACTTGCATTTCCCTCCCACTTCTCCTCCTTCCCCAGCCTATTACTAACACTTTTTCCACATTTATGTTAAGCCCCACCCACTTTTAACCCAGATTGCCCCATTTGTCTCTCCACATCAGCACCACATCAGTCCCCTCTAGGGACTACACAGATCAGTTCCCAGGTATGAACACACTTCCCACTGCTATTTATCTCTGACATGCCTCTCTATACCTTAACCATTTGAGTGCCAGAGGGGTACACAACTCATGAGTGCATGTGTTTCTGCTCATATATGTTGCATGTGTGTTTGTGTCCATCTCTGTTACATATATGTGTCCATGTGTGCATCTCCAGTGTGTCTGTGTGTGTACATCTCTGTTACATATGTGTGCATCTCCAGTGTGTCTGTGTGTACATGTCTTTTGCATGTTTCTGCAGCTCACTGTGTGTATGTGCATACCTCCCAACATTTCACATGGCCAAAGAGGGGCACTTTAGTTTTAGGTGATATTGTTGGGGGCGTGGCTGGTGGGCAGGGCATTAGTAATAATTTTTAGGTTATTTCATGACCTATTACTGGCTATTTATGTAAGTGAATAAATGACTTAGTGCAAGACCAAAGTATTTTATTTGCACAGACTAATGTATAAACACATATACTGAAGTTTATTGCTTTATTGCTGTAATACACACAACACAGTCAGGGCTGGTGCAAGGATTTTTGCCACCCTAGGCAAAACCTAATTTTGCTGCCCATTTCGCTCCGCCCCTTGTGCCCCACCCCTTTATACCCCGGCCTACTTATACCCAACCTCTTTTCATGATTGTCCTCTCTCTGTCCCCTGGCCCAGTCTGCCCCACCAGCTCCAACTTGCCCCTTATCAGCTTCACTTTGGCCCACCAGCTCCACTTTGCCCCTATCAGCTCCACTTTGTCCCCCATCAACTCCAACTTGCCGCCTCAGCTCCAACTTGCCCCCCATCAGCTCCACTTTGCCCCCCACCAGCTCCAACTTGCCTCCACCAGCTCCACTTTGCCCCCCATCCACTCCAACTTGCCCCCATCAGCTCCACCTTGCCCCCATCAGCTCCACCTTGCCCCCCATCAGCTCCACCTTGCCCCCCATCAGCTCCACCTTGCCCCCCATCAGCTCCACTTTGCCCCCCTCAGCTCCAACTTACCCCCCTCAGCTCCAACTTACCCCCCTCAGCTCCACTTTGCCCCCTCAGCTCCAACTTGCCCCCCATCAGCTCCAACTTGCCCCCCATCAGCTCCAACTTGCCCCCCATCCGCTCTAACTTGCCCCCCATCCGCTCTAACTTGCCCCCCATCCGCTCTAACTTGCCCCCCATCTGCTATAACTTGCCCCCCCTCAGCTCCACTTTGCCCCCCCTCAGCTCCACTTTGCCCCCCTCAGCTCCACTATGCCGCCACCAGCTCCACTATGCCCCCTCAGCTCCAGCTTTCCCCTATCAGCTCCACTTTGCCCCACATCCGCTCCAACTTGCCCCCAGCAGCTCCACTATGCCCCTTCAGTTCCAACTTGCCCCCCATCACATACCTGTAGCTCCCGCACAGTCTTCTCTTCAGTAATGCAGAGCGAGGCGGGAGATCATGACTCCCAGTGCGCTCTGCATTATTAAAGATCCAACCCAATGAGGGAGCGCTGTAGCAACGCAGACCTGATTGTGTTGTGGTTCCCGGCGTGGTGTGTGCGGGCGCAGCTCTTCTCCGCTGCATGCCCGCGCCCCAGTACGTGTGCGCCCTAGGCCGGCGCCTACCTTGCCTATAGGTGGAGCCGGCCCTGCACACAGTCTGACCTCCTAAAAAGAGGGACAGAGGGATTTGGCCCTCAAAGAGGGACACTTGGGATGTATGGTATGTGTCTGCCTGTGTGTTGCATATGTCTGTGTTTATCAGTGTGTCTACATTTCACACACGTGCGCCCAACGGTCATAACATGACGGGCAACGCCGTCCCACATTGCTAGTTAAAGATAAACCACAATACTACCCTAAATGGGTCAGGTGCTCTCCGGATCATACAGACTATACAAAAACAAAAAATGAAAAGCTCTAAATAAAGACACAAAGAGCTCTCCAAAAAGGACCCAAATGAAATGAGGCACACTTGGTTTATCTATAAATCAACACCAAAAAATACACAAAAATAATAATTTTATTGATACAAAAATACACATAAAAACAATTAAAACCAACAAATCCAGGAGTCCGACCAGAAATCATAAATGTGCTGATCAATACTGAGAGGCCTAAAAAAGAAGGGTAAGTAAACCTGTACTAATACAAAATAAGAGATGCACCAAAAATATTTTTGGTGCATTTCTTATTTTGTATTAGTAAGCATCTTGACAAAGGCCCGGAGCAGGGCCGAAACGTTGATGGAATAAACTTCAACAGAAATTTATACTAATAAGTCCTGTGAGTGCATTCTTTCTTGGATATAAGAGGATACATATTTATTTTCATGAATTGTCACCCAGGCAGATTGTCATTTCAATAAGGAGAGTGCACTGCGAGGAAATTTTGGTATATATATATAATATATACTTTATTTTTAATATATATATATATATATATATATATATATAAAATATATATATATATATATATATATATATATATATATATATATATATATATATATATATATATAATATATATATATATATATATATATATATATAATTTTTTTTTTTTTTTTTTTTTTTAGAAATAAAAAGTAAAACTATATTTAGTAGTAACCTTACTGTTGCTCTCACCAAACAATGGGGTAGAAATATTGGCACTTGTGTTGTGAAATCATAACTGCTCCTCCTTGATTGTACCTAGGAACTCTATGGATCTGCCAAACAGGTCCCAGTTTTTAGTGTTAATTACAGGTCTTTTGGCCATAGGCTGATTCTTAGGCTGTGGGGAGTTTCTCCTCCTTCCCACCCTGTTCTGACTGTGCCCCGCCCATTTCTTCTCCTTCCCGCCCCGTTCTGACTATGCCCTGCCCATTTATTCTCTTACTGCCCTGTTCTGACTGCCACACCCATTTCTTCTCCTTTCCACCCTGTTCTGACTGTGCCCTGCCCATTTCTTCTTCCCATCCTGTTCTGACTGTGCCCCACCCTGTTTTGACCATGCCCTGCCCACTTCTCCTCCTTCCCACCCCGTTCTGCCCATACCCCAAATCACCTCACGAACTTAAAGGGATAGTAACATTTCATAATAAAAGCAGCTCTAATTAATCATCATAGTATTTGGGCCATGGAGAGTGTTATTTCAGTTCTGTCAGAGTTGTAGTACAAGAGTAATTCAATGACAAAGTATCCCCCTCCCGTCCCTTTTACTGATGTAACACTGATCAGCCAGATCAGAAGGGAGGTGCCCAGGTAGACTGCAGAGAGCGACAATCTTCAATTAAGATAAGGGAAAAACCTGAAAAACTTGTCATTGGGGCCAGGGCTTTCATTGTTCTCATAGGAAGAAGATTGTCCCCTGTTGTTATCAGTCTGGTCTATGGACTGCATTCCACATATGAGGTGAGCAGTGTTACACTAGGTAAAAGGGGCAGGAGGGGGATACTTTATCATTCAATTACTCTTGTACTACAACTGTGACAGTATTGAAATAACACTCTCCATGGCCCAAATACTATGAAGATTAATTGGAGCTGCTTTTATTGTGACACATTACTATCCCTTTAAGCGTGCTCGCAGCCCATGAGCCCTTTCCAGGAGGAAGTTACCACGTATGGTCCTGACCATCTGATCAGGGTTAAATAGGTTCCTTCCTGTAAAACTAGGACGGTAGGGACCCCAAGGAGAGATACCCGGTGAGCCCCAGGTACTCCTACATTAAAATGCCCCAAGTGATAATCCTGGGAATACTGCTGTCCCAAGTCCCCGGAGAAATACTGTAACGCTGAGGACTTCTCTCCTGCTTGATGGAGAAGGTCCATGGTATGTAATTGAATATTGAACCGTTGGAATTTAGGTGATGCTGTCCCTTTAATTAATTGGATGCTAAATAAGTGTCCAGTGCATTGTGTACTAATGTGCCGCTGATGCTTTTAGCATCCAAGGGGTTAATCCATACAATAGAAGACTGGTGAAGTACACCAGATAAAACCATGGAACATGCTATAAAGACAGAGCGCAGCAGCCGATGTACTGAGATACTGGGTGCAAATGAACTGCTCCATCAGGAACAAATCCATCTGGACATTGTGTTAAACAGGATTTTTTAAGGCTCTGAATGAGAGGTATATTATTTAAACTGTATTTATTGAGAATTTTAAGAAATACAGGATAAAAGAAGAACAAAGCATGATGATCATATACAAGGTATCCCGTTAACTAGGAGGGAGAGGTAGGGGAGCGGACTATGGAGGGGGGTGGAGATGAGGAGAAAGAGTGTGGAGACAAAGGTGTACACCATAACAGGCGATCACATTGCTTTACAAGTTGCACAGGCAGCTGTAAAATACATAATACAAACAACGCATATTGTATGTACCCCAGCCCAAGGGAACAAGCCAAAAAACAGTAACAGACCCCCCCCACACACATACAGGAGAGTAAAGCCTCCCCCCCCCCACACACACACACACAGACATCTCCAATATCCTACAGATAAGCACTCAATGAGCCAGATTCCAGGTAGGAGGTCCAGTGGAACCAAAGCAGGTAGTGGATCGCCCCCTGGAGGACCACACCAGGGATTCCATTTTCCTGATGAACTCAACATCCTTAATCCACAGGGACAGGGGAGGGGTCTCAGCCTGCCTCCAACAGAGAGGAATGGAGTGCTTAGCCACATTCAGCAAGTGGATCATTAAAGATTTCTTATACTGAGAAATGGCGGAAGGGGTATGGTGTAAAAGCATTGCAGCAGCTGAAAATTCTAAGGATGGATCGCCCACAGCTGCAGCCTGACACCTCCGGCACACCCCAGATATCTCAGGTTGAAATCTATATAGGTCAGCCAGGACACATTACCATCTGGTGAGGAGTTTCTAAGCCATCTCCTGAATCTTACTAGAGATGGAGCATTTCTGTGTGAGGAGCAAGATCTTCCACTATTGAGCCTCTGACAGTGAGCTGAAGGTCTCTCTCCCAGAGGTGCATAAAATAAGGGGGGGAAGTCAGACCATGTAAGAAATGTGTGTAGTAGAAAGAAGACGAGATTGGGAGCTATCCCTTTGGCACAACGCCTCAAACTGCATACCAGTCAGTCGCAATGGGGCTTGTCTGGAGAGTGAAGTGATTAATAGTGTCTGAGTTGAAAGTAAAGATATCTAGTGCCAACGGTGGTGTCTGTCCAAACTAGATCCACAAGAGGCAGGCACTAACCATTGCTAAGTACATGACATGGTCTAGGGAAGGAAACCTCAGGCATTGTAAGTGGGTGCAGGGCCCCACCACAACCACCCGAAAATATTGCACTTCCACAAATATCCGTGCAAATAAAAACAAATTTATTGATATAACTTCTTGCACAATACATTCAAAATACCTTCATCCAAGTGTTGTTAAAATTTTCTACCACATGGAGAGACTAGATTGTTGGAATCACAGTCCAATAGATGACACCATGTTGGACCCTATTGATCAACGCGTTTCGCGCAATGAGCGCTTAATCATGATCAAAGACGCCGACCCCTGTAAACGTTCCGTCTTTTCAATTCTCCGTAACCAATCACCAGACTCTAAAGCAGACTTACGTGAACCATTCTAAATAACCTATCATATTACAAACATCGATGTCCTCTTAAAAAACACCCTTTATATACCTAAATCTTCCACAATAGATCGTACTATTAATATCTATGCCACTCCAAATCTAATTATCCCTAAATACAAAATATACCTGATACAATATGTGTGATGTGTGTAATCTGTGTGAAAACGAGTTACAAACCTGTGTAACATATATTAATCCACCCCCTCTATTTTTAAAGGGAAACCAAACAGTTCCGGATACAATAATGCAGCCCGCACTACCATTGAATCCCAAAGGGGCAAACACCCACACTTCACCTTTAAAATATATGACAAATGTGAAACTATAATATATTTAAATCACAAAACGTGTTGCCCAATCATCACAGAGAATTCAAAAAACACGGACAGAAGACGTGTCTCATTCAATGACAGTATCAAATTAGACTCTATAAAATCATATATATAATTAAATCCTTAAAAAACTCATGATGTCGACCAAAGAGGACAATCATGGTATCCAATTGGAAATGCGCCACAACAAAATCTTATCCTAATCCAACTTTGTGACACATTTACATTGTTTCACACTTAACCCACTGGACTTTATTTTCATTCATATATTTTTCTATCATCTTCATAATATTCTGTACAGTGGGATAATAGTTTAACAAAGATACCATGTTAAGAAATGAGCAAATGAATAAAAACATGAATCAAAAGAACAAAAAACAAAGAAACCATCAGCAACAATGTTTCCAGTAACTTCAATCCCCAACTATTCAAACCTTTACATAATATTGTTACTCCTTGATCATTTTATACTAATGTTGCTGAGTTCCCTGTTTATATTCTAAACAAATTTTAAATTTTCTCGTATGATTTAAAGCTGCAGTGTTAACCCAACTACAACGATCACTATGATTGTCAAATATTGACTATAATGTCTTTGGGTGAACAACACAGCTAACATCATATACCATACCCCACAAAGTATCCCTACTATAATTAAATCATTAACAGTGCCAACACAGATCCATAAACAACCATAATGGTTATATATATATATTTGTCCATACAAATATCAACAATGTTGCACATCATACATAGCAAGACACATCATATTCCTTGTTAAGTCCTAAAGGGTACCTAGTTTTTAATACAAATATCCAAAAAACCTCTCTTTTGGATAATTTCTCATCCAAATTCCCTCCCCGAGGTCCCAACACTACTCTCTCTATACCTTGCACTCTAAATGAATTAATGCCACAGGATTTGAAATGAGAGGATACACTAGACTTAAAACCTTCGCATCTAATATTGCTCAGATGTTCATTCATTCTTTGTCTCATGGGCCTCAATGTTTTTCCCACATATTGGGTTTTACAAGAGGCACATGTGACTAGATAAACAATACCCTTTGATGCACAATTAATATATTCCCTCATTTCATACTGTTTACCTGTAACTGTGGATTTAAAGGTCTTAGAAACATTAACTAACCCACGGCAACCACAGCGTCCCCCACCACACTTAAACATACCTATGGTAGCAAGCCAGTTTGCTTTATTTTCATTGTTGGTTGCAGTTTTAAACTGCATAATAGTGTCTGAGTTGAAAGTAAAGATATCTAGTGCCAACGGTGGTGTCTGTCCAAACTAGATCCACAAGAGGCAGGCACTAACCATTGCTAAGTACATGACCTGGTCTAGGGAAGGAAACCTCAGGCATTGTAAGTGGGTGCAGGGCCCCACCATCCAGACCCAGTGGAAAACCAGGATTGTGAGGGCAAAGGGGCAAGGGAACATCTAAGCAGATCCTGCCTCCACACGACGAGAGAGGGGGAAATTGTAGGATGAAGATGAAGGGTGGGAAGATGATGACAGGACGGCAACTAAGCCAATACAGCCGCAATCCTAGATAAGTTGGCCGCCCAGTAATAACACTCAACATCCGGGACCCCTAGACCCCCTTCAGAACAGGGCTTTGTCAGATGGTGGTAAGAGTCTGGGTCTCAGTCTGTTCCAAATAAAAGAAATAATTGCAGACTTACAAGTTTTGAAAAAGGACCTAGGCACCCAGATCGGCAAGATCTGCAACAGATACAGCAACCTAGGAAGAAAGTGCATCTTTATGATACCCACCCTGCCCAACCAAGTCAAGTGCGGGAGAGACCACCTAGCCAGGTCTGCCCTGAGAGTTCACAAGTGGAGGAAA